>VZRO01000696.1:79792-143561 GCA_013397915.1 Daphoenositta chrysoptera
TTTTTTTTTTTTTTTGCTGCGGGGTAGGTTGGGAGGGGGCTGATCCCAGCTCATTGCAATCAGAAGGAATTTTTCCACTGACTCTGCTGAATACTTCAAGACCTAGTAAACAAAAAAGAAGTGCAGTACCTTGCAACTTAACAAAGTAGGAAGCTTCTGCATAACATACAGAGAAGGCATGGAGTGAGGAGTATTGGCAATAGCTCTGATCCTGCTCCAGTCCTTTAATTGCAACCCAAAAGCCATTCAGGAGCAGATAATGCAATGTTTCATTTTCTTCTCTTTTTAGCCTTTGTGCTTTGAAGAGAGTCAATGATGTTATTGTTTATTGGGATTGTTTTTGTGTGATAGGTGTTTCTGTTTTTTAAACACCAAGGTTACTCTGTCACTGAGCATCACCTTTAAGAATCAAGCAGTGAAGTAGTGTTTGTGCTCCTGTGGGTTGTTTCTCCTGGGAGGAGCAGTTGCTGCTGGAGGGAGGGGCAGGAATGGGTGACTTGCCAGGCTCACAGGCAGTTTCAGCTATAGGGACTTCTTGTTCTGTGCTTGAGTGGGCAGGGGAAGGAGGAGCTCACTGCTGAGCCAAGTTTGGGTGGCATGGCTCCCAGAAAAAAGTGTACCAGCGTGGAGAGCTGCACTTTTTCGGCTGACAGACAGCTCAGGATCCAGCTCTGACTTTAAAACCCACTCATCTGAACTAGAATGAACCCCATCTGTCTCAGCCTGGGATGGAACTATGTCTATCAACAAAGTCCCCCCAGTTTTTAGCAGTTCAAAGTTCTTTTCCCAGGTAACACTGCATCCAGAAATCTCCCTTCTTCCCCCTGGCCATGTTCCAGATCTTGTTTTTGTCATTATTTTGACTGTCTCCTTCTGAAAGACTTCCTTGGTTTTCCTTTATTTCTCTCACTTTACACAGCTGATCAGGTTGATGACTTGTGTTATTTTTCAGCTCTGTTCTTTAAGACTTGTCACCCCTGTCCTTCTGGTAGTTACAATGTCGTCAAAGCTGCAAGCTTTCCATCTATCCCAACAAAGGTGACACAGTTTAGCTGGAGCAATTGAAACACGAGGTCTTTGACACCAACCAGAGTACACCGAGGTAGATGGAGCAGTAATAACACTTGCAGGAAAGGCAGATAGATTTACCTGGACAAAAAATCAGCATAAGCCCTTCACTTGATAAAGCTAAACACTTCACCATTATATATTATATCATATATTATCTATATTTATTTTTAAATGGTTCTAGTTTAAGATTTTTTTAAAGTTATCTTCCCACAGTAAGGACACATGATTTCAAAGTGGGCGAATTTGCTAACCAGAACAGTCTTTCTCCTCTCTTTGTCCAGAAAGAAAGGAATGGAAAAATGAGAAAGGAAAAAAAAATTAAATCCAGCTATTGATTATTAAAGGATGGCCTAGGAATCCTAACGACAAGTTCTATGAGGGAAGAAATTTTTATTGTATTGTGTTGGGTTTGTGTGGCCCGGCATGACCCTGTAGGAAGCCCACACTGCAGCAGGCTCCTGGCAGGACCAGTGTTCCCAGGGAGAGAGGAGCCCACGCTGGAGCAGGACCTGTGACCCTGTGGAGGACCCACTCTGGAGCTGTTTGCGAAGAACTGCAGCCTGTGGGAGGACTTCAGCTGCAGGAGCTGATGTAGGATTGCCTCCCATGGAAGAGACCCCAGGCGGGATCAGGGCAGGAGTGTGAGGAGCCCTGCCCTGTGGAGGAGGGAGAGGCAGAGACAACCTGTGATGGACTGACCAGAGCCCCTGTTCCCCTTCCCCTGTGCCACTGCAGGGAAGGAGGCAGAGAATCCAGGAGTGAAGTTCAGCCTGAGAATCAGGGAGAGATGGGGGGAAGGGTTTTAAGATTTTGTTTTCTCTCTCATTACCCTACACTGATTTGATTGGTAATAAATTCAATTAATTTCCCCAGGTTGAGCCTGTTTTACCTGTGACAGTGACTGCTGAGTGATCTCTCCCTGCCCTTTTCTCGACCCTCAAGCCTTTTGTTGTATTTTCTCTCCCGTGTCCAGCTGAGCAGGGCAGTGACCGAGCAGCTTTGGTGGGCACCTTGCACCCAGCTGGGGTCAACCCACCACACATACACCTACGGAGACAAGGAGACAAGTCTGCTACCTCCAACCAGGCTCAGAAGGAAACATCTCAACTAACAGAGAGAGTCATACTGTTCCTGGAAAATTTCCAATTTATGTGTGTCTCTTCAATAACGTGGACCTACCAGGAACCCATGTGTTTTGCTAGTAAAAACATTAGGAAATATCCAAAATTCAGCTATCTTGAAGTACAGTAAAACACTGTATGTTTGTTTCTTAACTGGAACAATGGCATAATATGCATATTATACACAAACTAAATATTTTATGATCTTTTTTAAGTACTAAAATAATCTTTAATCTCTGAGCAAAAAGCACTTAATCGCTTGAGACTGCAATTAGGTAGGCTTCTGTTAAAGTGCTTAATTATTATCTTAACCAATCACTTAAGTCACTGGAGTTTAACTGCTTAGCTGAATCAAGATCTAAAAACTTCATTAACTGTGGTTGAATGCTCACTCAACCCAGTGTCTAGACCCAAATTCCCAGTCTAGATATTTGGCCTGGCTTGGCCTTCCATTTGGAGTTCCTGATCCATAGCCCAGCCCTACCAGGAGCCAATTTACTTGCAAAGAGACACAGCCACAAGGTTACTCCTTCCACTCAGGAACAAGAATTTAAAAAAAAAAAAAAAAAACAAAACCAAAATCTGTTTTCACAATGGCTTTACCAGTTCGCAAATGATGTTCTTCAAATTTTGGCACTTTTTCCACTGCAGTGACAAATTCACTGGAATTGTTACAGTCTAGTTGTAACTGGAGCCTACTGACAGCAATGAGTTCTGTAGGAAACCAGTGTAGTCTGCCAATTGTTTATGACATAAATTTCACTATTTGAAACAGTCTTCTTGAACTACATATTGTATTTGAATAAATACTGAGACAGATTGATATGATTAAGAATACATTAATAAAGCATCATTCATTTAATTTTCTAGTTCTTTGTTCATTCCTAATCTAAAGATTGGCTTACTTCTCTGCAATATTTAAGCAAACATCTTTTGTCCTTAATACCCAACGTATTCAAAGTTAATTTCTCTTTAACTACAAATAAAACTAAAAAGAAGGATGATTTCATTTCCCTTTGTTGACTCAACTTACAATAATTTCTAACTCTATTGTCTGAACATAACAGGAAAAAAGTATTTCTACAAAGCCAGGCCCATGTCCTTTGAAGACAGTACAAAAGAGAAGCATTCTTGTTGTGATTGAGTTTTGTGCATGTTCCAGCTTAACAAGGTTAACCCCACAGTGGCATGCATAACTCCAGTGAAAGGAATAATTTCAGAGGTTTTCTCTATGTTGTTGGTTTATAGTTTATGTGAAAAGGCTGCCCTCTTCTGACAACTTTTCTATTTCTTCGAAAATCTTGACACATTTTTCTAATCTCCATTTATGGTTTCTCCTTTGTTGCTCCATATATTGTATCAGTAGGGCCATTATCCCTACTCCTTATGCTCATATTCAGAATGATGTAACATAGAAATGAGAAGATTAACTACACCATGCAATTAATGTGTAAACTGCATGTATTTGATAAACATGATAAAAATCACCACCTCTTCATGTTCAAACAGTCAAGCAGGAACCAAGTGGATGTCTGGTATTTTGAGCTGTGGTAGAAATATTAGCTAACACAGTGTTACACTCCCACTTTTTAAACAGATGTCATCTTCCCGTTTTTCAGACACACCCATTGCATGGATCTCTTTATCCACAGCACCCTGGCAGTATCTGCATAAGCCTTTTAGTCTGAATCCTGAATTACCACATCCCACTTGGCATTGCAGACTGGTCTCAGAACAGGCAGAGTAGGTTGCTTTCAAATGAAATTAAATAGAAACTTGTGTTCCAGGAGCACAGCTAATGCACTCTGACCAGTGCTGGGGAGTCAGCTCTTACACTCCTGTGGTACACAGAAGGATGCAAGGGCTGAAAATAAAACTGGATTTTGATGCCACAGCGCAGAGCCTCCTTGGCAGCTGCAGCAAATCCAGAGCTCTGTGGCACCAGCCATACAGGCTGCTTCTTACCTTGTAAGAAAGGACAGACAGTTCTCTTGAAATTGACAGCTGAACAGAGAATTTCTCAGAGTTACACGTTGACCATTTAGTATGAAAATTATATTAATAGCCCCTGAAGTAAGGCCTGTCACCCAGGAGTCCCTCTCCCACTGAGTACTCCAACTGCTGGGCTATCCTCTGCTTTCTCTGTCAAAATGAATCTTGGTCCCATTCTGGAGAAGCTCAAAAGAAACCCTGGAAGCTTCAAAGTGGAAAAACAAGTTGAGGTACCAGCTGAGTGCTGCCAGTGGCAGCTGTCAAATGTAGAAGGTGACTGTGGACTTACCCTGTTTCAGTACCTCTTTAGGACCCCATGTCTGAATCCTTCCTTCCTGAATCATATCAGCTGTGCTGTATTGACCCATCACTTTCCATCCAGACATTAATGCCCCATGTGATTATTAATTACCCTGAAATGCTCCTTCAGAAGTAACCTATAAATCTATTTACAAAACTTGCATAAAAAGAGTAGATGTTTATAAAGAGCTTTCTTCTTCTTACACAGATACCTGACCTCCTTTCAGCATCTGCTTATTAAATTGCTTTCCACTTAGCTGCATATAAAAGGAGCCCTGAATTCCACCATCATATATCTGTACTTTGCCTTATACAAATAAGTTATTCCAATGTGTAATCAATCCTTATCTGAGGCAGAGATCATAAAACACAGCCTTAACTCTATATAGCATCACTGAAATCGATAAAGCCATCCCAAATTAAACTAGCAAATGGTCTCGTCCTACATGTCTTTGATCTAGACCATTTCAGCCTCTCGTGAATTAAGATAGTTATGTAGCAAATCTCCTGATGTAGCATCTCCTGTCTCCTATCCATTGTCTTTCATCCAAGTAAGCTCCTGCTTGCTCCAGTGACTTCTAGCACTTAATGAGTTTCTTGACATATCCTCCCTGTCATGCCATTCCAAGCAGTGTAAAGAAAAGATGAATTTATCAAATACTAAATAGGTCTTACACACACACACAGAGGAAAAACAAGTTTTTGTGAGTTTTTTAAACCTGCCACTTAACAATTTAATCTCCCTGTGACTACACACTAAATATAAATACTGGATTAAATTTCCCAAGCTTGTTGCATCTGATGGAACCAACTTAGAGCTCATTACTGAAAGTACACGCTAATGAGATCCCTTTGGTATCACTACAATACAGTGGTTAATTACAGAGCCTACATTTACTCATGGGATACATCTTTCTTCCCACGTATAGAGATTGTCCCTTACTGTTTAACAAACTAGATACAAGCAAATTTTTAAAATAATGTTAACAAATTGATCATCACAAATTGGTGTTTCCATTTTACAGGAGAGAAAATCAAAGCCCAGTGGCATCACCAGACAACCCAACAGGGCTTATTGCCAAATACTGAACCAGGAGAAAACTGGAGCATTTAGGGCAGTTGTATAAGGCAAACATTTAATTTCAGATTGAACTGGTCTGAAAGGACCTAATTCACCATTTAAGATTTTCTGAAAGGAAACTGATTTGGTGTTTTCAGCCCTTTCTGAATTTCCCCCATGACACCTTTTTGTATTAAAATGAACAATGTTAGCGGGTATTTTGCACTCTGAACACAAATGCACAAGTGAACTGCAGTGAGTCCAGCCTCTCTTCAGCTCTAAGGCAGAAGTTTGCTCCACTGAGCCACCACCACCACTTGCTTCAGAACAGGGAACTCCCTGGAAGATTTTAATTTTCTGCCTGGCCGTGGCATCATTCTGCTGAGTCTGAGGGAGCTGACACAATTAGTACAAAGTAGCATGTGGCAGCGAGCCATAGAAAGCACTGCATTTCCAAACAATTACAGCCCATTTTGTTGGTGCTGGGAGACACAAGGCTACAGTCCAAGTGCTCAGCCACTTGAGAAGTGCAATTATGTGCTGGAAATGCACAGCCTGGAAGAGTCCCTCTTACGAAATGGAAATTACCAGCTAAAATTGGAAATTAGGAAAAGAAAGTTTCTTTCTGTCTCCCGCTGTTTATTGGAACCTCCAGAGTTATCAACCCCACGGATTCTTTCCTTTTAACCCAAAGTCTGCAAAAATCAAGGCAAACAAATCACTATTCCCATCCCACATATTTTATAGGGATGTTTAAAATGTGTGAAAATACAACTCCCTTTATAAAATATTATCATTCTCTTATCACAGCACTGAGCAATACTTAGTCCCGTCTGTATCCCTTCCTGTATCAACAAGGAAAACAGAAAACATTTAGGACGGTATCTCCATCAATCTAAATATATTTCTATGCCTGAATATCTGTCACACATTGAAAGATTCTAGTTCCAGGCATTTGAAATTTAGTCTCAGGTCTCTGTGCTTGTTTTAAGGGATAGAAGTAGCAAGTATTTGGAGGTAAAGTGATGAAAGAAAGGAGACTCAGAGACCTGTTAAAGTCAGACTAGGAGAGATGAGAGAAAGGCTGGACAAAAACCTGCAGAATGAAACAAGGAGAGTAACAGCAGTTTCAAAAAACAGAAAAGAGGACAAACTTTAAAAATCCACCCCTTCATACACATGCATATAAGCAGACAAAAATGTCTTTTCCTGTGTATCTCCTACCAACTCCCTCAAAGGAAAGGAACCAAGAATTACATAGCAAAATGCTAAAGCTGAGAAAGACACCACTTGACTATACCTATGGTAATCGCCGACAGTAATATAATTACTATTTCTATAGAATTAATTTTTTTTTAAAGAGTCAGTCCATAAGCATGTCTGTCCACAGCTCTGAATACTTTTGGTTTGTTCAGACAAGTAAAAGCATGTGCAGTAGCTAGGGCAGAGCTTTGCATGGACTGAGCAGCATGCTGGAGCTGCCTCCAGCAGTGAAAATGTGCCTGCCCTGCCTTGGGACACTAAATTCCATCTTCCTTACAACCCAGCTTTTGACTTGCAACGAAACCTACAATTCACAGGTTTTGGACATGCCACTCCACTGACATTCAGGTGAAATTGGTTAATAGGCTCAACCAAGCATTGCTGTCAAGCATGGGGACAGGGGGTGTAGGAAAGAAAGGAAATGGATGATGTGCATAGGATGCATTTGCATGAGAAACCAGCATGAAACACATAAAACAGCCTTACTGAAGAAAAATATACCCATCTGTCCTCCAATCAGTTCCATCAGGAAAGGCAGTCTGGGACAAGAAAACATTTCTTTCTGAAATGGAGGAGGGAATCTTTGTGTAGAGTTTATTCCTGCTCACATCCCAATACGTGGAAAGCTGTCATCAGTCTCAACCCCAGCAGCAGCTCTAATTCCAAGAGGCCCAAACAGAAACAAAATGAAAATACGTTTATTTCACTTCTAAGTTATTATCCTCAGAATAGATTTTAGAACTACTTTGTGTCTGAAACAACACTACCCTGTCTATAGCTTTCATAAAAAAAAATCTGAATGTCTGCAATAGCATTCATCTACGATGAGCATAAAGACAACAGATTTAAATTGGAAAATTTACAAATGTGCTCACAAATATTATTGTTCCACTTCTCACACTGAAACATTATATAAAGAGAAAATGTGAATTCATTTATCCAATGAACACAGCATAGAAAACTGTTCTGTATTAGATCCATAGATCACATGTACAGTATATTAAATTCATTTAGTAGACAGATCATTATGTTTCCATGTAAAAGCCATTACAAATAATAAATATTTAAATATACGTATGACAAATAATGTGCCAGGATTATGCAGATAATTCATATTTAATTCAGTAGTTGCTTCATTGCTAACAAATAGTAATGAATAGACCAGTGCATGTTCTCCACCATGATACATTTACTTTACTCAAATAATTTTCCAAACACATACATGTCTGAACTTTTCAATTAATTTCAGCCTAAGGCACTCAGAGCAAGTAATGCATATTATCAGGTAGACTCTTGAAAATAAATCTAGCTTATCTCATTTCCTTTCTCGTTGCAGTCTTTATCCTGAGGAAGCATCAAAATGTCACTGCTCTGAGAGAAATTAGGTTAGTAGCAGCTCTCTTTTCATGTACCCCTCTCGGAGCAAGGGATAGGTTTGAAGGTCAGTTCAGTGTTCTCCATCAGTACAAAATCGTATCTGCACAGCTGCAGCCTAAAAAAGCAGAAAAAGAAAAAAAAATACGCAACAGAAAAAGTTAACTTTAACAGTAAAATATTCCAGTATTTGAATTATTAAACCTCCAGTATTTATCAGCTCTCAGAGACAGTAGCCAGGACAAGAAGTGTCTCCTTGTCTAAGTTTATACCCTATTTTATGCATTCCTAGAGTAGCTTTGATGGACTGAAAAACAACCAACTATCAGCTGGATGGTGAAAAGAAGTGTATCACACTAGTCTGAAGTACAAAGATGCAGAATTTCATCCATTACAGCTATTAATCTGTATTCAAATTATTTCTTTAGCACCATGACCCAAAATCTGCACAATTCCTGTTAACACAGGGCCTGAATAATTTATTTTGAGTTCCCTAGGTAGGAAAATTTCTCTGCTTTTATTTCACAGAGGAAAGTAGAGAACCATATCATAATATTTTCTCTTTCACTTGCAGTGACAGCATGTGTAAGCAAGTTTATTGCAAGAGAGAAATTTGTCTTCTAAACATCCAGAAAACTCACAGCTGACTAATACTACATGAACACATAAAGAGGTCTCAAAGGGAGCCACAGGAAAATTGTGCTTTTTGAGGTCAACATAAATGCTCAGCCTTTTAGGGCAGAGGCAGGTCAGGGAGAGCTGGTTTGAACAGGCAAGTGGCTGACACACCCTCTGATGGCACCTCCACAGCATACAAGTTATGGGATTTATTTTATTTAAAATTATCTTCTCTATTGCTCTGAACTCAGAGATGTGGCTATACCACACAATTCACCTCAGCCTGGGATGTAGAATACAGTGAAACAGCAAAAGGAGAGAACAGCCCACCAGGCATTTCCTCTGTTGCCCATTATTATGAGATTTCCAACCAGTCCAGGCTGCACCTGTCTGTATGTGAAAGGACTGACAAATTTCTGCTTAAGAATATGACACTTTTTAAGGTGTCCCCAAAGTTATGACAGTAATTTTATGACTAAGAAGATCAAGAAAAATATATTTCTGTATAACACAAAGCATAGAATTTCATCCAGTCTTTCAACAACAATTTGTTTTGATTTGAATTCAATGTTTCACTATTATAGTATTTTTGTAGTATTATTTATATCTAACCACAGGGGATGAAATAGCCAAACCATAATGCTGAATTCTAGAAATAAAAGCTTATGTTTTCCAACACATTGTATCTCATTTGAAGTGCAATCCATCTCAGATTGTGATTATTGAGTTACAGGAATGCCTCACAGGAGAGTAGCCCTGAGCAGGGAGCAGGTTCACCAGTAAGGAGCAAAACACAAAATAATGGTTTTTTAGGTAAGGCTTCCTTAACCTCTCACACCATATGGCTTCTCTGCTGTCTACTCTCAAGCATGGGCATGCCACACTTGTTCAGTAGAGGTATTTACAAGGTTTTGTTTTTATTATCTCTGTTCTTGTTATGGTCAAAAAACCCCAGCGATATCTGGGCTAAGTATCTTTGAGACATTCACCTTCCCCATCAATTGAGTTGGAACTGACTGACAGGTTCATAAGCTTTTTGGGATAATAGACACCTGGACATGAACAAGCTAGCAAAGCCTCTTCGTTTTATGGGTGAGCAGAAATTATTTATCCCAGGGATCAGAAGAAGAGTATGAAAATTATGTGTACCTTTCAGCACTCCCATTTTCACACACCATCTGTGTGAAGAGTGGACCAGCCCAGCAGATAATTGTGATACTCCCCAGTCCCCCACAGTTTGCTATTAACCCAGACCTGGGGAGACTGAGACTCCTATTGTCTTTTATCCCTGCATCTGTCCCCTGGTTTTTATCTACTTCTTTGTTACAAATAATTTAAATATTTTTAATGTAGTTTCTAGTTGATCATCTTGTATTTAAGTAATTGTTGTAATTATATGTAAATAAGGTAAATATAGGTAGTTATAATTACAATGAGCAGTTAGGTAATTATACCAACCAATAGTGCTGTAACATCTGCATTTAAATTACCTTCACATGCTGATTCAGTACAGTATTTTTCACTGCTCTTTAAAAGTGTCTAACATGCCTCTACAGCTGCAATCTGATGAGGCTCCACATGAAGGACTTTAGTGGATCCTATATTAAAGCATGTCAAGAGCATCCTACTTTTAAACTAACAAGAGTCAGACTAACAAGAATGAAAACTCAAACCCAATAAGGGCTGTTCAATGAAAATCTCTCTTGTTTGCTTGCTAGATCATTATCTGAGAAAGTCCCAAGTGCTGACAGGCTTACATGAAATATATCTTCTGATTTATCACCCTTGGGCTGAGAAAAAAAAAAAATTGGAATATGATTTAGAACTTTTCACCCTCTCTCATCACCAAATGCTTTCAAATAAAATCATGCCATTTTCACCAGAGAGCTTGAAACTTATGGCTTTCAGTAAGTTAATAAAGTCAAATGTATGTACATTCTGGGATACTATTTTGATTACTGGGTGTTCTGTTTCTTTTTAACTCTCTCCCATCCATCTCCTCCTCTTTCTTGGTAAATCTAAAATAGCAGATTAATTTAAGAAGGTTCCATAATTTTTGCAAAGTATCATACCCAATTCCTTCTAGGCTATTATCGTACATCATATAAGAAATCCTCAAATGTTATATCTCAAGTTAATTAAATATACTGACCTAAGACTTACTAAGTATTATAGTACTATTCTCACTCATTACTCATTAGATATTACTTATTTGATAAGCATTTTTAGGTTATTGTTTTAAATTCTGCCTTTCTTGAATCTGCCATTCACAAGAAACAAATTAACAACTCTCAAATAAAGTACTCTCTCTACTCCTGTATATTTCTTACCTATGCCATGTAATATGTTATTTTCACAAGATGCAAATGCAAAATTTAATTGCTAGTGTTACTGTACAAGTAAATTTGGAGATTTAAAAAATGAACATATGGTAATATTCCTGAAATATTTTAAACCAGAATTAATAAAAGCTTAGTAATTACACTAAATGACAAAAAAAAAAAAAAGCAGATTATTTAATTTTAAGTGTAAGCAGACACAGACTGTGTTCTGGTCTTAGAAGAACTTTACATTCATCAGCAAGACCAAATAAACTATTCCAGTCACACAAGCAGCTGAAGTACTCCATCTCACACCAGAGTGTGAAAAGCTGTGTGCAGACACATGAGTAAAACCACAAAAGTGCTTGATAAAATTTATCTTATGGAGCAGAAGCTGACCATGCAGGTGTAAGTCAGGCTGGTCCTTGAGAGCACAGCTGTGACACACAGTATGTGTGACACCTCCGTGTACAAGGTGCTGTGCACTAAATGTTAATATACACAGCAGCTCTTCCACATGACAAATTTGATCATCAGGAGGATGAGAAGAATATTCATGCACTTAGGAATATGCAATCCTAGAAAAAATTAATGCAGGGAAATACACGTTACTGAGAAAACATCCTGAGCAGCTTAGTTGGTACCCAGCTGTGATACATGACAAACACTCACCTTTTTGGGTTATTGAGAGATTTCAGCTTCATCTGAAGAATCCTAAGCTTGTGTTTTGGGCCTATTAAAGTCTTCGTAGAAAAGGTCAAGGAAATTTTTGCTATTTTTTCAATGTCTTGGTGAAATCCAGTTAGTATTTTGACTCTTTTATATTGCTGAAATGTTGAAGCTTCACTAAAGAAAAATATTTAGTCAGGCTTTTGTTAGCTGAGTAATACTCATTATTGCTAAGCATTATTATTAAACTGGGAAATCTTGTGAGATGTATCAACTTTGAGTATTCACAACAAGGACAGCTGGGACAGGATTCAAACCAGTACCAAGCAAGGACCTGGGAAAGGATCATTCCAGTGTGAGGGCATTGCCCTGACACAGCCACAACCAGGAAATGGTGCCATGGCCAAGTCTTAACAAACTCAGGATACTTTTTCAACTTACAAGCTAACAAGTTAAAAGGTTTAGAAAACTCAGAAAATTAGCCCTATAAAGTGATAAAAACAATTTAAAGACAAAGCACAACATACCTATTCATCTGTGACTCTACTGTGTTTCCAGCATAGTCTGTTATTTTAACGTTAATGAAGCCTCTCCTAATGCTTTTATTCCAGGTAGTAATGTCCAGTAAGTAGCTATACACTGCAGAAAGAAACAGGAAACCATGAGTCAAAGAATGACCTCCACAGGAAACAGTTGGTATTACCACGCTGTTAAATGTATTCACTGGCTGATGATAGGAATAGTGGCTCTACTTTTATGCTACCAGTTCAAAGGAGAATAAAAAGCTGACCTGCTCCTGACCTGCCCTGTGCCCTCAGAAACCCTGACCTGGCCTTCTGTAGCCATCACCAGTATTGGAACCACACACCTTTACTGCTCCCAGTCAGGACACCAACTAAGATTTTTTTTTTTTTTTTTGACCAGGCCTCATATGAGGCTTTGTCTTGCTCAAGTTTACAATTTCACCTCTTTTTAAGACCTCTTGTTCATTTCTGTTTTCTCAGGTTTCCAATCATCTAAGAATAAAGGCTTTAATTAATAAATACTTTCTTTTTCAGACTGGTTTGTTTTCCTTCTTGACTTTGCATATTTTTTTTCTTCTTGATTTTGCATATTTTCCCTTATATTTATACTTTCATTACAGTATTTCTTATTCTGCTCCATGTGCCTCCTCCTATCTTTGAAAATATTTCTCTCCCTCTTTTCTGCCTTCTATCACCACCAGAGAGGGGCAAGGGAGAACAGTAGTAACAGGTTTGGGTTGAGCTGAAAGACTCTGAGAAGAGGATTTATTTTATGCAAACTTTGTGTAAAAAAATTATGTAAAATCCATCACTTCATTCACATCTCCTCAATCCTTTGGAAGATGCAGTGATGACAGCAAACATGACTAGAACCATGTGTCCCTGGTCACAAAATCTGCCAAGATGATGAACAAAACTAACGGGAAAACCTAATTTCACACTAATTCCCTGTAAGCATATCCCCATTTCCCAAATCAAAGAACCTTACATATAACTATAATACATAGTATGTATTTAGTCACTCACTGCAGAATGGGTCTTGGTCCGAGGTATCAAAATAAGCTTTTGTTGGTGAACTATATGGTATCAACAGTTTTTTCCATCTATCAGCATGATAACCTGAAATCCAAAGTTTAAATATTTCATTTGAGACATTTAGTAAAATCATGATACACATATAATTACACAAAAGAATCTCACACAAATTTGGCTTTAATTTTCTTAAATATACTCTGAGAAAGAAAATTGACTAGAAAAATGAAGAAATCGTCTGAATGTAACAGACTGTAGTATGCAAGTATTTAATTTCTCTAATATATTAGTATCAATAAAATTATCATAATGTAATAGATGTCTCTTTAGTCTAGATACTAACTCCAAAAAGTAGTGCTTACAAACTCCTATACTTTTTCTTCAAAACTGATCTAACTAATATAACATGTACACCCTCGTATAACGGTGTAAAAAAAGACAAGATACAAATTGAAAGTTAGCTTCTAGTCACTTATTTTTAAAATTTCATTCTCAAGAAAACCCTGCCAACTAGGAAATGCTCACACTACTGTAGCTCTTTTCAAACTGCACCCAGATCCTCTCTAAAACAACAACCCCCCAAAACAACTAAAATCCCCTCCAAATATAAGCTTGATTCCAAAGGAAGAGCCAGAGAAACCGTGAAGTTGCTGTACACATTACTACTCTTAAATAAAAACCACAGGTACTCCAGGGATCATAAGACACTCTTAAAGCCTGAAGTGATGAAATAAGTACAAGCACTTTCTCTCGAGACAGGGGAAACACTGAATCCATTCCAGACCAGAAAGCATAAAGACCAAAGATTAGGAGCATTCAGCACCTGTGCCTAAACAGAGATAACTATAAAGCAGACAAATCCATGGACTCTAAACTACTCTAACTTCCCAGGAAATCTCACCCAGCCCAGAACAGATATGGTAACTCTTACCCAGTACTGGGCAGGACATTGGCTGGAAAGCATCACAATTAACACATTTTCCTCTCTTGTAATCCACGTAAGAGTCACAAGGATATGTGATTATGTCACACTTGCTTTTCAAAGATGATAAGAAGAGGAAGACAGATCTTTGGTGGTCACATTTAAAATACTGAAATCCTTCAGGGAAGAAAAAAAAAAGACATATAAAAAGAATACATAATAATTTTTATTAATGAAAAAAAGATGTTGTAAAAGTGGAATCACAGAACGGTTTGCATTGGAAGGGACTTTAAATATCATCTTGTTCCAACCCCTCTGCTTTGGGCAGGGACCCCTTCCACTAGACCAGGTTGCTCAGAGCCCCATCCAACCTGGCCTTGAACACTTCCTGTGGTACATCCACAACTTCTCTGGGAAACCTGTGCCAGTGCTTTACCACTCTCTGAGTGAAAATTTTGGGAAAAAAAAAAATACCATGAGGAATATTTCTGAGATTTTTCTCTCTAGTTGTCTGGGAAAATAAATTCCTTCCTTTCCTGACAAAGCAAACTATGGGAATTGCAGAGATGAAGATGATGCTGGCTGAAGGGATTCTCCCATACTCACAGACACACAAGTGGAAGCCTTCTGCCTTTGCAGCAGCTCTAACTGGTAGCAGCACTTTGCAGATTAGTAATGGGAAACATTGATGGAAACAAACATATCCAAAAAGAGTAAACAAAAGTAATTGCCAGCAACGTTGCCTAAGATTCATGGAGGTTGACATAAGCAAAATCCTGCATCAAAAGATCATTTCATAAAACTGTTTTCATCCTAGAGCCTAAAAGACATGTCCAAAACCAAAACCTAGTTCATCACTGCCAGCCAGGAGGAACCTAAAACATAGTGGGGATGTGGAAGCCTTGCCTTCCATGCCATGTGCAAGGGATCCTGCCCAAACCCCTGGGACACAAACACCTTCCCCCATGCCTTGACCTATGCAACCATGGAAAAATAATGATCAGTATTTCAGGTTGTATATATAATACAAGAGCATAATTCCATCATGCCAATATTAATGATATGATAGGATATGTATATTATGGCAAGATTATTTTCAGATATCTTTATTATTTTTCTTTTGCTGCATAGGGATGGGAAAGAAAGAATACAGTCTCAGCTCTCGTATTACTGACTAAGTGCAGTGTACATTCAATTCAATTGAACCTTTTTTGATTTTATCTCAAACTTTTTTTCTCGATAAATAAACACAATTTTATTTACCACTAAATAATGTTTTTGGACAACCAGGCTGATCCATTCCTCCATTTGGATAGAAATCAATGGTTCCTAAAGGCTTCTTGAAACCTAGTACTAAAGTAAAAACATAATGAATTAAAAAAACCATAAAAGGAATTATAAAGGCAATTATTTATCATCACATTCACTCCAAAAATCACTGAGGTCTTAAAGAAAATGTTTGCGATCATACCATTCTTTTGGTACTCTAAATCAAATCATACTATGAGGTAAAAGTCAAGGGTTTTTTTCTTTTTAAGAATATTATATATATGTAAAATGTTGTACATAAATGTATGCAAAATTGTGTAAGATTCCTATTGCTACAAAAGGGAAAGAACAGAAACATCTGTAACTGAGATATTATTTACATTAATAAGTTTATGAAATTCAGATTCTCTCCAGCAATCCTAATTCTTTCCCAATGCAATTTTCATTAGAGTACAATTTCAATTTTCTGCAGGACAATGGATTCTGAATATTAGCAAATCAAAGTAAGAAAATCTGTATGTCTCTTGTAAAAGTAAGCAAAATTCCATGAGTAAGAGTTAATTCAATCTGACCTAACTTCCTTTTTACCACACATTATCTTTATTCACATAATAGGAACATTATAAAAATTGGTATTTTACAGCCTCATATACAAATTTGTAAACTAAAATGCTTACTTTTTAATATTACAACAGAAATTTATATGAAACTACACCAATTATGGGACAATTGTGGTGTGAAAGGTTTACTTATGCTTTTTAAGGAAAAAATGAAACCAAATTAAAGCATAGATGAAGCAGACTTTACAATGTTCTTCCTTTTAACCTTACAGCAACATGATTTAGAATTTTAAGCAGTGCTCTGTGGTGTACTAGGTTGATAGAGCAGAGCCTGGCTGTCTCAGAAGGGATTAATTCAGTGATAACCATGTGCTTACAACCTCTGTGTAGCAAAAGAAAGTTCATGGGAACACAAAGTATACCCCTGCAGCACCACTTGGATATTACTGAGATAGCTTATCCCTTCCCTTTTCCATTCCTGCCTTTCCTCCAGCTGAAACAGGCAAGTCAAGGCTCTGTCATTACCATCAATATCTGAATGGATTACATCCACAAACTGGGCATCAGTAGGATCCAGTCTCCACTCTGGTGGTTCTCCAGTGAACGAAGGGCCTGCCGGATCCAGACCTAAATAAAAACAACATTTGCATCATAAATCCTGGCCTCCTTCTACAGATATATAAAAGACCAACATCTGAGCATTATTCAGCAGGGATTCTTCATTTTCCTGATATAAAAATAAAAAAATAGCACATTTCTTTTCATCAGCTTGTTAAGAAAAGCAAAGATTCCTACCAAAAGACTGATCAACCCAAATCTATGAATTTCTCTCTCTCCCTAACTAGATGTGCTTATCTCCCATTTATTCAGATGAATATAAGCCTGAATAAAGCATTGGGGATCAAATCAGGAGAATTTGTTTTGTCCTTTCCCCCAGAAAATACCGTACCTATTATACACTTCATAAAACCAAAATGCACAATATAACTTCTCTCACCTCTAGAACACAACTAGTCAGACACTCAGGTAGCATATCATTTAACCTAAGTGGCATTTAGATGTAGCACTCAATTTTCATTTGAGAGACTAGAGGTAACCAGGTTGGAAAATTTAATCTGTAATTTATGTCCTGAAGGCAGACTTTCCCAATTTCCTGAACTGCTATCAGGGCTATATTTTTCCTCATGTATGTCATTAAATATTCAATTCTCGTTTGTCCATGTCTCAGTGCTCTCACAACAATACAAGGTACAATAGAATATGTGCACTGGGATTAAAAGTCTTACCTGTAATTCTGCCAAGTTTTCCATTATACTTCTGGCCAACAAAACCAGCTATATGAGCTCCAAGACTAACTCCAATCATATACACGGAGTCAAGAGAAGCTCCTTCCACCTAGCAGGGGAAAAAAACACTATAGCCATAATCATACACAGAACTAACCAAACAGAAATCAAACACATTTAGTTTCCACTTTTTCTCAGTACTTTAAGTTCTGTCTCTAACTTTTTAGCTCCAAAAAAAAATATAAAAATTATGAAGTTGCTTTCTGCTTGCAATTCCGTATTAGTAAAATATAGTAATTATGAGGTTCTTAAACTAGAAAAATGTAAAAAGGAAGCTTGAGTCACATTTCTCCTGAAATGTCACAGTAGTTAGAAGGGGAGCAGGGAAGGGAGGAGGAAGACATTTATCAGATACAAGAAAGGTGACCCAAAACTATGAAAGAGGGAAAAAAATCTTGCCCTGCTTTATCCTTCCAATAAAATAAATTAAAAACATAATACCATTAACAAAGACTCATTCCACACAACTGCTGAATAATGGTGCCAAATGAACACCTTAAAATGCTCATTCTTCATAGCAGGCAGTATTCAAAAAAACCCCAAACCAAAACCCACTGAAGAACTCTAAAACAGTGTCAGTGGACCTAGTTATAATCCCTGCAAAATGGTGGGGTGACATACAGGATCTGAAATATTAATATGTCTCAAAATGAATTAACAAAGGCCTCACAGCAGCTTGTAAGTGTGAAAGCAATAGGTGAGGGACACTACAGACCCCCTCCCACCACTTTCAGGACTCACACACGCTGTCACTGTTTTCCAGGCAAATCTGTAAACGTCAATTAACTTGGAAACTCTCCTTTAAAGTCCTATTTAATTTTTTTTATTCCATAACAACAAATCTACTGTTGGCATAATTGCAAATTGCTATCACTGTATCTGGTCCTGGAGGACAGATTCTGATAGGCTTTTTCTCCTTCCATCTCAGTCTTTCTCAAAATGTTGCATGTTTTTCTCAAATTCCATGTGAGTATTTTTTTACTGCACAGCATTCAAAATTTATGAGAATGGCTGAGAAATAAGCGGTGAGACAAGACAAAAATTCAAGTGACAAATCAGACAATGGCATAAATAACATCATAACATGCTTTGTTCATTTGATCAAGCAATAAATCTAAAGCCCAGTTAAGACCGCTGGCATCAACTATTGTTTCAGCAACTGCCTCTAGAGACAAGAAATTTATACCATTTTGGAATTAATATTTATATCTTTGCCAGTGGTTTATTTCTCATTTAAAATCTTTATTTATACTAGATTAATAGTGGAAAGAGTAGTGTAATGCCTATGTAAAATGTTAACGCTGCACACTATTTGGACACCTCCCCCTTCCCCTCCCCACTGGTGAATTCACTCTTTCCAGAAGACCTAAAACTTCCAGCTGGTTCAAGAAGTCAGATGCACTTTCAGACACATTTCAGTGAAAGGCAAGTAAGAACTCAGGTGAAGTTAAATATGTGCAATAATAACTGCATTTAAAGTTAGTAATAACTTTATAAAGAAATGTGATTTGATATTGTTCACTGGACTTCTCTAGAGATATATTTTGAATATCCATTCCCACTCAAACCGCGCTCTTTACACTTATTCAGAGCAGATGCAATGCTCTGCCTTACCAGCATCTGGTCAACATAATTCTTCAGTATTTCTGCAACTTTTCTGCAGTTTTCCACAGCAGTTATGTAATTCACAGTGGTAGCACCACGATTCCAATCAACTATAATGAGATTAATATCCTCTGCAGACAGCAAAAGCTTCTTCATGTCACCCAGCCATGCCGGGGGAGATCCCGTTGGCCTGAAGCCATGAATAACAAAGACAATTTTCTTGGTTGTATTAAGGTACTGAGATGCAGTAACGTTGTGTTCAATGAGTCTCTCAGAACAATTTCGATTTTCCGTTGTGTACAGGAGTAGCTGAACATGCAGTTCTGTTCCAGACAAAGCATTGCCCAGGTTAAGGTCTGTAAATTCGGGACATTTTTGTTCCTCATCTGAAAAAGATGAAAATGTTAAGACAGTCATTATATGAGTTGGACTACCTGAAATACCACCTCTTCACTTGTCTTTCCATATCTCTTTCTGCTGAAAGTGGACAACTTCCATTTTCTTCACTCTTGACCTTTGGAATGAGGTGTCAAAACACGCACTGGAAAAGGAGCCACAGTTTAACTAATGACCCTGCAGATACCACTATGCTCCTCTGAATCCTTCAAATGTGAAATTGTCCTAATTTTCCTGAACAGTGTATTTTCTCCTTAGAGGAACTAATTAGTAGTCAGTGTTGATAAAATCCTTTACTTCACCATCAAATGCAGGTTCTCAGAATTTTTTCACAACAAGTGTGTGTTGTATGAACAGGAAGGCTCTTGTGGTTGTTTCTTCCTCTTTGGGCCAGGTTAGCATTGCTGCCAATCCTTAGAGCTTATTTGTTTGATCTAGCAATGAGAAATAGCTGGCTGACAATAAGGGATGATCCAAAACCCTTTCCTAGCTTTGGATCACCGTAAAGGCACCATTACCAAGAAACAAAGACAGAAGAAACAAAAGAGGTTGAAAAAATAAAAATTAAGGTCAGCGTACATAATGGCACAAGACAAATGGTAGGATTTAGCATTTCTGTCTGTACTTGGACAGTTAGGGTGTACCAGGTTAAGCTGGTCAACAAGAGGACAGAGATTTTCAAAAGAGTCTAAAAAGACTAAACTTTTCCCCTGTCTGGTTATCAACATCCAAAGTTCACACTTTAAAGATTTTTCTTGGCTGCTGAGGTGGCATTGTGTGGATAAACCTCTTCAGGACTCTGAGCAGAACACCAGCACCTGTCACAGTTCTGCTGTGGCCTCTTCACCTTTGCTATGGTGTGAGCTGGTTTTTGGCCAGGAAAATCTGGGCCCATCTCTTTGTCTTTCTGGTACTTGATGGCACCATTCTCAAGTCTTCTGTCACTAAAATCTTTCCAAAAAAGTCGTCCTCTAGTAAGCAAAAGTGAGAAGAAAAATAGCACCTTCTTAGTTCCTTAAAAATAATGTATAAAAATAACCTGAATTTCTCAGAATTTTGAGTCATAAGAGAAGCAGTTCTAGCTCTTCTCCTTTTCCCAGCGGGCAGGTCGCAGGCAGAACCAAATCCACCACTTCTGAGATGGACAGCAAGCCTGCACCCCTTTATAAAACTGCAAAAGGCAAGTGTGGGTGGCTTACAAGGTAGCTGAAATATTTGTTCAATAGTACAGTTCAGGTCTAAGCAAAGCTAAGCAATGTGAATTGTGGTACTCAAGGCACAGTTAAGATGCTCTAAAGGCACTAAAGGCACTAATTCACTAATTTAGGGAACTGGACCAATCACCTCTAATGCCAAACCATGTATCTGCAATGACTAAACTGGTCACCTCTGGACAGGACATCACCAAAAAAAAATTGGATATAGTCCAAACCAGAGCAGGCTTGAAGATAGAGTGTCAAAAATAGCCTGAAACTCCCTGCTGCAAATTGACCAGATAAAAGTTTCATGCCTATCATCATGTTAATGATGACAGTAACTGCAATTATTACATGGAGAAAAAGACAGAATTATATTTCAAAATAAATACCATTGCTTTCCTCATTTAAACACTGAATAATATATGTAACTTTTACTGAGATTACCAGACAGGTTATTAACTGACTAGTGATAGAGGAAGGTAACCCATTTCATTGCTTGGACTTAGCCAAGAAGTTCTGAAACTGAAAGCTGTTTGGCTGAAGTGGACTTGAATTGAATGAAAATAATAATCAAGAACCTGGTAAAATGCCATGCATGTGACATTATACTGAGATGTTAACAATATGTGTCCCATTTGATCTCTAGTTTTCATATATTTATGTATGATGATAAAACTAGAATATAAATTACATTACACTAACTTCATCTACAAAGTGAACATAAAACCAGTCACTTGATTATAGTTTCAAAGGTACAACATGAAACTCTCAGTTTTGCCTGATGTGGTCTTTAAATCCAAGTTTAATCACTGATCCGTAAAATTCACTCCTTCAATATCTAACATATAAAAGATTCATGCTAAGATATTGCTCTGTATGCCTTCAAATATTTTGATCTTTTAAAATCATTTGATTGGTAGAAATAAAAATTACTTCTTATAAACCCAGTGGAACAACAGTGAGATAAACCAGACAAAGTCTGTTCCATGGGAGTGAGAAATCTATCACAAGGAAATTATTTTAACTGACAAACCTATTTACTAGCTGGCAAATGTCAAAGGGAAGCAACTCATTTACCCTTGGCTGTGAAATGACAGAAGTTATTCTTTCAAAAGTAAATAGAGAAAAACAATAAAATGATGATGTCTCTATTGTGGAATTAGATAAGTACTACAAATAGATTCATAGATTTAATATTTTGAATTTTTTAGTGAGGAGTCATTGAGGGAAGTTTTTCAAACTCCTGTTCCTCATTGAATAGTGGAAGCAATACCCAGCTGCCGTTTGTGCACTCTTGTTGAGTACTCACTCTTTTCTGTACAATCAAAACATACACGTAGGTATTGCATGCAGTTTAAGCAAGTTAAGGAATAATTTTAACCTTCTTATGCACATTTTTAAGCATTTTAATCATCTTCTGTGGTTGAAAAGGGGAAAGTCTTAAGTGCACAGTCTTTTTTGTAACTAAGTTTTATTATTTAAAAATGTAACACATAAAAACACATTGAAAATCTGAGCACCTTTCAAATCAGCAACAACCAATAAACTCACTGTAGTATATTTACACTATTTCATGATTACGTCTACTTTGTACAAAGTGCACATACCTGAGCAGGTCTCTGGGCAAAGTACAGCCAGAGATAAAGTATCAGGCTTGGTTCTATTTACTTTAAAATGAAAACTTATGTCTCAGTTTCAAAGTTACTGAATTCTTTTCACTAATCATCTGCTCCATTAGGCATAATTAATAAGACTTCATTTTAATATTTTGGCCAATTTAAATGACGGAATATTCATTTTTCAAATGATTGATTACAGCAAAGATTCTACATCACAAGTAAGCTAATGGTTCTTACCTGATTTCACCCAGTATATCAAACAGATGAAGAAACACAATTTCAGCATGTGGAAGTGGAGAAAAAGTGATGTGTAATATCCACAGAAAAGTGGCAAATTGAGTGTTTCCTTATGCTAGATTTCTAAGACAACTGAATGACACCAATGAAGTGAGTGAGTAAGAAGCAGAAAGTAAAGCTGTAGTTAAGCTTCTGCAATTTATGACTCCTCCTATTGAGTGACTTCAGCAAGTAGGGTGGTTTCTGGGCTTTGAGGGTTGGGACTGATTTTTAATCTATTTCCCTCTCTGGTTATCAGGAGATGAACACGTAAGCAAGTGATGTCATGTATTACTGCCAACTCCTCCATGTGTGGAGTTTAGAAAGTGGGGTAACAAGTGGTGCATCCCATTAAAGATCCACGGTGTGGGTGGTTCTGGGTGTGTCACTGAACTGCAGTTAGGGTCACTGAGATGGGCAAAAGGAACTTAGAACAAAAAGTCATTCTGGTAACAGAAGGATCTTCCTGTAAGAACTTGAAAATAATTCTGAGAACTGTGTCTCCAGAGTTAATTTTTCCATAAAATTATCATCTGAGCTTTTCCAAGGATTCATTCTCTAATCTAAATTCTGAGAGGGTCTGCAAAAGCCTCTCTGGCAGAAGGATGGAGCTTAGAGTCCTACAAACCTCACCCAGACATTGATTTGCTGTGTGTTTTTTAACCTCATTCCCTCTGTATTGCAGCTGCAAAACAAATGAAGAAATACATATTTTTATGAAGCTCACTTATTTACAAATCACTTCACTGGGTAAATACAGGAGTTCAGACTACAGGTTTTTAAAGCTTGTGGTGAGGCAAAGAGGCAGATAAGCCCTGCATTATTCATGTGTGAAGTGTGGATGCTCAGTTTGCCTACATCTGTGTCCCAATTATTTCCAGTGCAGGAGAAAGAAAAACATACCACAGCCACTCAAATATGATGAAAATGCACCCTAGGAATGGTTTTTGCATAGTGTATCCTTTACAGAGCTTCTAAACATAAGGTCTTGGTTTCCTTTGTTTCCTTCTACTACAGTTAAGGGTGTGTTTTTATGTGTTTCATTACTTAATTTTGAGTGATCAGTCTCTTCTTTATGAATCTGAGCAACTCATCAAAGCTGTGCTGCACAAGTTTTTGCAGCAGACAGCCTTTAGGAGGTGTCTTCAAAGGTGTCTTTTCCACTTTGAATGCAGTCACAAGGAGAAAAAGGTGCAGTATATCTGCTGGTATGAAAATCAACTCAGCTCAACAGATGACCTCTAATTAATTTTTTGCTTCCATTTCTAAAATATCACTTTGTTTGGAGTAAAGTTCACTATAGCAGCTCTTGTAATTCCTTTGCACTCCCCTGTGGTCTCAAATCTTTGACACTTTGCCCAACTATTACTATAAAAGCACAGCTTTACTGACATCATGTATTGCTTAGAACAAGCAGTGGCAGAGTGTCAGCCTGGCTCTTCCCTCTCCCTACTTACTAATCTAGATTATTGTTCCAACAAAAACTTAGTGCACCCAAGAACCATCCAGTCAGGGAGCTTCAGCATGCACTCTGTATACAGTACCCATTCATACACAAGTTAAAGCATGGGGGGATCAACACCACTAAAACCAAACTGGTAACAGCCCCAGCAAAACATTTACTGGGCTTATCCAAGAGCCAATCACCTGATCTTAGAAGAAAATCTTACTTATGTACTTTTACACATACCTAATGCCACTAGCTGTGAATGAATTGCTAACATCTGTTCTTTCATGCAGAAACAGGGGAAAGAGAGGACATTTCAAGTTTCTCTTGAACTGAAAACTGAAATAAGCCCAGCTCACATTAATGTTGCTATAACCCCCAACAAAATGGTTTCAAAGCCCTGTGGAATTAGTGTAGGGAAATACCAAATCAATGCCCAGAAAGTTTTGTGCTATTAAGCAGGATGTTGAACTGGGGTGAACTCACATCTCTGTCATGCGACAAGAGAACTGTGCTCACCAACAATGGCACTTGTGCTTCTGAGAAATTCATGTATCTCAGTTCCTGTTACTGGTTACACTCTAGGTTCTACTGACAGCCCACTGCCAAGTAAATCCTTCATGGTGACTCCCAGTTTCAGGTACGCTCTCACAAACAGATGCAACACTCCAAAGTTCAGCTCTTTCCCATCCCGCTTCGCTGCACTGTTGTTATGCCCACTCATTATGCCTTGTGTTTTTCCCACAGGGATGCACTCCTTCTCACACTGAAATTCAGAGTTACCTGCTTCAAAAGTGCCTTATGCAAGGATGGATGCTGCCTCTTCAGGACTTTGACTGTCCCCCACAGCACTCAGGACTGTCAGAGTAGCACCTGATGAATGAACACAGATACTTTTAGGGGACCCCACAGACTGCCAGCTACTAAAAAATTCTCGAGACTGGCCAAGTATTCAAGCTGAAAAAAAAGATATAAAAACTTCATTTTACTACAGTACAAGATTGGCCTATCAATAAGAGAATGTCACTATTAAAACTGAGTTTATCCCCAGATGTTTTTGATAAAATAGCATCTGAAAACATTAGAGTGTGGTTTTCAAGACTAACATTGAATTCTTACACAAGCCTTGATATGCTGATCTGTGGTCACATGCAAATGATATTTTCCCTTCTAACCTCTCTGCCCCCAGGGATTCTGTAGTGTTGGGAAACCCCATTCTCAGAACAACTCTCACTTCTCTTACATTTCAAGCCACTTCTACAGAAAAATTCTTCTCTAACCACTAAATTTAAGAGCACTCCTCCCTTCCAGGCAAGAGGAAATCCCACCAGGCTTTTGAAATGCAGTATGTTTAAATATGAAAATAAGCTGCCTAAAGATTGCAACCGAAACCTCTGACTTGTTGGAAGAAATTCAAGACTTACTGTCTTCTACACTGATGTTTGCAATTCCTGTCAATTGATAATCCCTTCCTAAACAGGCTTGACAAGCTGGTAACTAATCCTCTATTACAAAACATGGGCACTGAGGCAATGAACACCATTTATGCTTTGGAAAATAAATTCTTTAATGATTATTTTTCACACTGTTGTCATCAGGATGATTTCTGAAAATGTGTTTCTTTGTAAAATAACACTTTAAAAAAATATACCTGGGATGCTGAATATGTGTACACGATTGAAACCTGTTCGTAGCAACCAGGCAGCTATGGGTTATAAGGCAGGTGTAAATTCAGCTTTAAAGATAGCAATCATACTCCTGTAATTTTTATTGAAAAGTGAACAACATCCAATACTGTATATGTGTATTTTGTCAGTAATTATCACAATGTGTATTTTGTCAGTAATTATCACAAAGCATACTGATGAGGGTTGCACGTGGGGAGTGCAGTTTGTCAGCCCGATTTTCATACAACTGTGTGGTTTCCCAATAGTTATTTGCTGCTCACTTGCAGTTTCACTCCAAGGAGAAAGAAGTACCCTCTGGCACACACAGTTCTTCCCAGGGCCTTGTTCCTGTGCCATGCATGCTTCCACTGCAAGGCTTTTACGTCAACCTCTTCCTTTTGCCAACAGGGGAAACCCAGGAAAGAAAAACTGAGTTGTGCACCTTGGAACACTGAAGTGACATGCGACCACCACGACACGGCCCCCAGCTGGACCTGTGCCCACCGTGCCACGCTGTGCTCTGTCCCCCTCCCTGTCTCCTCCAGCACACCCACAGAGCATGCACCCCCTCACATCACTCTTTTCTGAACTATTTCTTTTTCCAATGGTACTAGTTGTTGGAGTAAAGTAGATCACCTCTGTTTTCAAACATTCTGTGTTGTTTATAGTTTGTCCGTCTTTTAATTATCTCAGCCATAATGCACACAAAATTAAACTCTTCAGAACTTTCACAGTGCTAACAACTCAAGTTTCTGCTTCTCCAGAAGTACCATTTTTTAGCATGACAGCACACGGTAAAGCATCCATCCGGTCAACAACTTCCTTACCAGCAGATGCCTCCACCAGTGCCTTCAAATTTATAGTTTTTTCCTTACCAGGATCTAGGTGCAAATGTTAAGATTGCACAGAGGTCTTCTGAATTGGCCTTGCCAGATTCAAGTGAATGTGAAGGGCACCAGGTGGATGAAAGACCTTGTGAAAGAATGAGAAAATGGCAGAGTTGTGACAATGACACTCAAGAGTACTGAAGATATCAAAAGGAGACAAAGAGAGCGCGGCCAGAACCACAGGAAGTCAAGAAAGAGACAGGTTAATACTGGATAGCTGGAATCATCTTTCTTTGTTTTTGAATTTTTTGTTGGTGTTTTTCTATTTTTACGTGAGAGAAATTTTAATATCTTTGAACTTTATTTAAAAAGGAATATTTAGGATTCATATTACTTTTGAAATCCGTTATGCATACAACAGCTACAGAACCACAGAATACGCTGAGTTGAAAGGGACCCATCGGGATCATCGAGTCCAACTCCTGGTCTTGCACAGGACACCCCCAAGACTCACACCCTGTGCCCGAGAGCATTGTCCAAACCCTTCTCGAACTCAGTCAGCCTTGGTGCTGTGCCCACGTCCCTGTGAGCTGTTCCAGTGCCCAGCCACCCTCTGGGGAGAAGCTTTTCCCGACATCCAGCCTAACCCTCCCCTGACCCACCTTCGGGCCGCTCCCTCGCTCCTGTCGCTGGGTCACTGGCGAGGTGCCGGGGCCGCTGCCCAGGACGGGGCTGGCAGGAGGGGCCGGGGGAAGGCTGAGGCGGGGCCGGTGCCCAGGACGGGGCTGGCAGGAGGGGCCGGGGGAAGGCTGAGGCGAGGCCGCGGCGGCAGCACCGCCCTCCCCTTCCCGCCTCTTCCCTCCCTCGGCGGGCGCTGCCGGAGCCATGGCCGCCTCCCGAGGGCCGTGGCGGGGCCGCTACGAGCCGCTGGGTCCCGGCACGGAGGTGACAGGGCCGGGCAAGAGGGAGGAGGAAGGAGGAGGGCTCTGGGTGGGGCTCCGGGCAGCTGCGGGACCCCGAGCGGTGCCCGCTTCATCCCACGGCCGCCTCAAACTTGTAGGGATTCCGGGTTGGATGCCTGATAGTCTGTCCCCTAAAAGCGCAGCTGCTGTGTCCTGGGGTGTATCCTTTGCATGGATAAGGAGGGAATAATCTTCAGGCCGCAGACAGGAGCAGTGTTTAAGCAGGGAAAGGGCAGGACCGTGGGTGCTCCTCCACAGCCAAGCGCACCGTGCTGTGAGGGCGCAGCGCCGGAGCGGGCGTGTTTGTCAGGGAAGGGGGACATACATCTTCATCGCCTGTTTGCAGTCATTTGTCTCATTATCGTATAACCATTCGGCATTTTGCTGGAAGCACAACAAAAATTACTGTGGGAAACGACAGAGGAGCGCCGGTTGTGTCGGTGGGTGTTTCACGGCACCTGCTGGAAAAGGCTGCAACTGCGCCCTTGGGCTGGGATTATTTTAAGGAGGGACAGAACGCAGTCCGTGGGTGTGCTGCAGTCACTCCTGGGCGTGGATACACACACTTTCCTCGGGCACTATGGGAGAGTTCGTGTTTCTTTGTCTTTGTTACTCTTATCTCCAATGCCTTAAGAAATTGGCCGCAGTGCACAAGCCTCATGCTCCTTTCATTTAAATGCACAGCACATGTTAGCAGTACTTTATTTCATAGGGTGTCCTGAAAGGAGCCTGCTATTCTCTATTAGTTGTTGATAACATCTACGTTATCAAATGGAGGAAAAAAAAATAAACCCTGCAGGATTTTAACTGGATTGAAGGAAGGTTTGCATGTTTGGGACATGGAATCGTAGAATAGGCCAAGTTGGAAGGGACCCATCAGGAGCATCTAACTCCTGTGCTTTACTGTTTGTGTGATCATAGTCTGGGATATGTGTGAACAGTGTGAAATCAAGCCAAGGTGGTGGCTAATACCCTCTTACAGCCAGTTATGTTGCTCTATTAATTCATGAGGCTGCAGACCTCTTTCATTCTTCATACCTTGTTGTTAGAGTGTATTGGTGGGAGAAGGTGACAGGCAAAAAAAAAAAAGTTTCTCTGGGTATAGGCCTTTTGATAGCTCAGAAATAAACATCTTTTGAAATCTACATGTTTAGTAAAGAAGAAAACAAAAACACCAACAAGAACGTTGTTCTTTCAAGTATCATTGATGCTTTTTCCTTTGTTCTTTTTTGAACAGAAGTGCAACGCTGAAGAGAATGCTTCTTTCCTCAGTAAATTAACATATTCCTGGTTCAGCAGGTGAGAATTTATTAAACTGGTTGTGGCTGTTCATTGATGCTCACAGAACTGTAGACTGTGCACTTACATTCCACAACATCATTCTGGTTTGAGCCCGACCATGAGAGTGCTGTTAGCTTTTTGCACAAAAATCAAGGTCTGCAGCATTTAGTGATCATATTCAAATATTTTGTGGAGTATTGTTTATACAGTAACAAGTAAAAGTTATTTTATACATTATCTAATTCCATTATTTAACAATGGCATTTTAACAGATTTCTAGATCTCCAGGAACAAATATTCTGTAGTACAAGTAAGGTATTTTCCAGGTAGCCAATTTCATGCTCATTTTCCTTCCTCTTTTATGGCAGGCCACAAGTTTTTATTGTCACTCACCTGCTCACTTACACCAGGAACTCCCTCTGCTTCTTGGGAAATTTTCCACCAAAAAATAGGAACTGAAAGTTCAACTCTATCAATAAAGTCCTGCAACTTCTGTCACTTAATATGTTCAGTGTTATTTCAGATAATTTTGTGTGCTATGTCTTGTGGCTATTACTAAATTCTAACATTTTTTTTCTTTGAAAAGTTATTTGAGCCAGATGATATACACACTTCAAAAGTATGTAAGTGGGAAAAAACACATGAAAAGTGTTAGAACTGTTTCTTGCTTTATTCAATATTCTTAATTCTACAGATAACTGGAAGTGGTATTTGCTATTAATAACTTGATTCAAAACAATCAGATTGTTTCAAGGATTCAGAAACTCTGGCCCTGTTGAAGTTAGGAGTTCACCTTTGTATTTACTAGTCCTTGCATTCTACACCAGAAATAGAAATATTCAGAGTTTCTGGAAAGTTCTGCAGTGTACTCAGTGTGGTGTTTTTATATGACATTGATGCATTCTTTATGTTATGGTATTCACCCAAATTTTCAAGGCAGGTTGTACTTTGTATCTTTTAACTAATTCTACAATGTCTAACAAAAGAAGAGAAGGAAAAAAAAAAGTTTTTTCAGTTATTTAGCTATGAAGGGAGGTTTTGTATGCCTCATCCTTGGAAGTATTCCAGTTGGATAAGGCCATGAGCAACCTGGTCTAGGGGGAGGTGTCCCTGCCCATTGCAGAGGGGTTGGGACTAGAAGATTTTTAAGATGCCTTCTCAGCCCTTAACATTCTGTGATTCCATGAAATTCACTTTGTATTAATGTTACAGCTTCAGTTTGTGTGGCACTTGGGTTGACACTGGATGCACACTCCAGTCTCCATGCATGTGTCTCTCTGGCTGAGTCCCAAATGTTTGGGATGTTCTTTAAGTGAGAGTGCTTTGTCAACATTAATCTATTTGCATTTTCACCACCTCAGAAATGGTAATGCACAGTTTGCTTTGAGTTGTTACAAAGCTGATATGCTTATTGAAAATTCCAGATATCTGTGTTTCTGTCATGGTTCCTTTAGGCTCAGTGTATTCATCAGCCCTGTTCTGCTGTTTTTAAGACCAGGTTTAGTTTCTGTTGACACTTAAGTGGATAAAAGCACTTCATTAAAAGAAAAATTTAAAAGCTGAAGGTCTGCTGTAAGGAAATTTTCATTGTATTTGTGCTGAAACCCAGCAGTGTAATGTGGTTTGCCTTGCCTGAAGATGAGTTGCAACATAGTGAGTCACCATCCCTGGAGGTGTTTAAAAGATGTGTAGATATGACACTTAGGGACATCCTTCAGTGGTAGACTTGGTAGTGTTAGGTTATTTATATCATCTTAAGGGTCTTTTCCAACCCAAATGATTCTAGGATTCAATGATAATGCCCTCCTGTGATAAAAAGGTATTTTATTCCAGATCAGAATAGTAAGTGGATAATGATACAGCACGTTGGTTTTTTTGTTTTTTTGGTTTTTTTTAATGAAATAGTATATTTTTCTGTAAAAAAATATGGGATCAGAAATATAGACATTCTGAGGTATAAAGGTTCTTCAAAACTCTCTGTTCAGGTGTGACAATCTCCATGGGCTCTCCTTACTTCAGGTGAATTTCAGTGTACTGAAGGTAACTGTGAGTACGTTCCACTATTTATTCTGTAGCTTTCATAGGATTGCATCTACTACTTTGATTACAGAGTTTATTTATATGCACTAGATTATACCATTAGCTTTTTGAATTATCAGTCCTGCTTTTTTTGCCTGTTGTATTTCAGGCTGTCTAAATTAATTCCTTTCTTTCAGAGTGATATCTCTGGGCTACAAGAAGCCATTGGAAAGGGATGACCTGTTTGAACTCAATCAAGGTGATTCACCGTACAGTGGATGTCCTAACTTTGAAAAGCAGTGGAGAAAAGAAGTCCAAAAGTCTGCCCAAGGATAATGGTAGCCATAATTCTGATAATAGGTAATATCCTTTTCTAACTTGAGTCTAGAACCTGGAAAAGAATTTAAAAAATCCAACTGTTTATTGAAAAGCCTACATTTTGTAGGATACAGAGGCCCCTCAGTGTTGGGATTACAGATCTCTAGTATGGCTGTAGGATTTTTGTACAAGTTGTTTAAGTTTCAACTTGCCTCTTAAGAAAGAAACCTGGTTACATTTCAACATTTCAAGGTATGAGGAATCTACTGTGACTGGTACAGAATGTACAGTGACTTTTACTTGTTGATGAATTATCATTTTGTCAAAACTATCTGTCTCTTTTCTCTTTGAACTTGTCTATTTCCCTGTGTCTTTTCTTTGCATCTGTATTTCAGGTAGGTAGAGAAATCCATTATAAGTTTGCTGTCCATTATTACTATGATGATTAAGAAAGTTTTTTTTTTTTCTTTTTTTTTCTTTTTGAGAGTTTTGAGAGTTTTTTTCTTTTTGAGTGCCCTTTTAAGAATTTTTTCAATTGTTTAGCTAAATTCAAACTGAAAAAAATTGTTGCTTGGCAACTGAAAATATTCTGAAGTAATATCTTGGTTATTGAGCCTTAAATGTAAAGTTGCTGTAAGCCTGCTATAAATGAGAATGCATTTATATTGAAGCTTATCTCCATTTTTTCTGATAGATTTTGTTTTGACCTGTGATAATAATTTGAGGATTAAAGTATGTTGTAATTATATTCGTGGATGATAGGGGTAACCCTAGGAATTGCATCTATCCTGTCCTGAATAACTATTAGCCAGTCTAAGTAAAACGAGACTTCATTTCTTACCCCAAAGCTTTTCTTTTATCTGTAGAAAATGTTCTTTTTCAGATGATAGTACCCTGATTGCTTTAGATGGACACTCTAATATTAGATATTTTATATTGTAAATGTGGGTGAAGTTCAAAAAAATTTTTTTATCTTATTTCTCTCTGTATTTTTGTAATCTTGCAGGCTTCTTGCATCCAAAGAGTGCTATTTAAGAAAACAAGTTTCCACAAACCATGTTTGATTTTGCCATTATGGCAAACATTTAAATATTTATTGATTAAAGTTGCATTTTTGAAAGTTACAGCTGACATTCTGGCTTTTATGAGTCCACAAGTAATGAAGTAAGTTTTTAATGTGTTTCATTTTATGTTCAAAGAGCAATATTAATAATAAAGCTAAAGGGTTACCAGTATCTTAACCATCTTTCCCATGATCAGCTGAAAATGATCTAATGAAGGAAAGCTCAAAGAGATCAGGAATTTCATAGCTAAAGAACTGAGACAAAACTAGGAAAAGTTCTACAATATTGTTTGTAAGTATTTAATAAACAAATATAAAATCAAATGCTAAGAAAAATGGACTAAAAAAGATGCTTAACTTTCCTTCTGGTTTATAATTATTTTTCACTCTCTGCTTTTAAAAAACTCCCATAAATATATATTTAACGGTGTTTAATGGGAAATGACTCTGTTACCATGTTGCTGGTACCATGAGGTTGGTAGAATTGGTTTTTAGAAATTGTGCTTACCACAGACATGTTAAGAGATGATCAGATACCTGAGTGTTTATAAAGAAAAGATTTAATGAACAGAATTATTGTTTACCTCCAAAATATGCTCTCAATCAATGAAATCCTGATCAAAATGGCTAACCATAAAATCTGTTTGAAGACGTCATGGCTGATGGTTATTTAGGATAATCTCCTACTAACACAAAAATCAGAATTTTCTTATAGATTTTTTTTCCTCTCTTGCTCTCGTGGTTGGTAGTTACAACGTTTCAAAGTACAAATAGCTATTTTTTTTTAAATTTTTCTTTCATAAATTTATTTTTTTTTATTCTTCATTTGTACTCCATTGTCAGAGAAGTCAGCAATAGCACATGCATGTTGAGATTTGTATTTGGGAATTGCTTCTGAGTCAACAGATTAGAAAACAGAGATAGAACCTGCCATTTTTAACATCATATTTCGTTGTGATCTTTCACCATATCTAGACCCAAAATAGACTCAATTAAACAAGTTGCCAGTTTCTTAGTGTATGAAATGTTTATTGTTGGTTGTTGATTTAATGGATGGAATTTAAAATTCATTTTCTTTTATTTTCAGAGCAATGATAGTGGCCAGTGAAATCCAGCCTAGCTCATATGGGAGTGGCTGTGGCTATGCTGTTGCCCTGTTTTTTGTAGTTCTCTCACAAACTCTTCTCCATCAGTTGTACCATCAGAACAACATTCTTACTGCAGTCAAAATCAAGACTGCAGTTGTTGGCCTGATCTACAAAAAGGTAATCATGTGGCCTTCTACTTCTCTTTCAAAACAAAACATAAAATACACACAGTGTTAAAAGAGGACATGGTTACTTAGCCTGATCAAAACACAGGTTGTTACACACCGGTGAAAAACTGGCATTGTATTTTGATTATTATTTATTTATAATAATTTTGAATTTCAGCAGAATTTCTCTTGTAAAACTGTAGTCCTGAAATTAGATACTTTTTGTCAGCCGCCTGTACGGACATAATATTGGAAATACGTGTAGAAACTAAACTCCTTCTATTTTGATTATGGTTTAGTTCCCCAGATTTACAGATTGACATGGGAAAACTGTTTGGGTTGGATATCTGGGAAAAAGTAACACAGGATCGCTGTTTTTACTATGTAGTAGTGGTGAATATGAGAAGCTGAACTTTGCTACACTGTCTCCTTCAGAAGTTACAATGTGTCCTGATTTTAGTGAAATTGCTTTTGAGTTCAATACCCGGTAGTTCCATTGTTTTTCAGATGTTTAAAAGATGACTAACCACTGTGGAAATCTGTCTATAACTTATCCCCCCTTTAATAAGATATGCTGAGGCAGCAGCATTATTAGCTACAGGAAATGCAGGTGCTAATAAGTAGAAGTAAAAGTAGCTGTCTGACCTATAAAAAACGTTTACTGTCATCTTAATATGTAGCATATGAGGTGATAGAGAGTTGCAAGTCTGTTTCACCAGGTTCAGCTTTGCCCTAATTGTTGTCCTTTCTGCAGTCCAGGTTGCTGATTTTTGTGGCCTCTGTATTTTCTGGCTGCAGGCCTTAACTCTAGCAAATTCCTCACGACAACAATACACAACTGGGCAGATTGTCAACCTGATGTCAGGAGATGCTCACCAACTCCTGGAGCTCACCATCAACATGAGCCTGTTGTGGTCAGCACCTTTTCAGACCATCATGGCTGTTGTCTTGCTCTGGAAAGAACTTGGCCCCTCAGTTCCAGCATGTGTTGCACTGCTGCTTTTGGTTATACCTTTAAATACACTCATTGCAGCCAAAGTAAGAAGACTGAAGGTGAGCTATTTAAATAAGCATAATAAGGAGGGGCTAGGTTGTCACAGTACAGGAGTGAAGGGGGAGGTCGATTATGCATATATTAGAATAGTGTTGCATCGAAGCTAAAGCCCAAGCAAATAAACAGGGCCAAGCTGCAGCTGTTTTTCAATGAGGGCAGAAGTGTAAAACTGCAGAAAAGGAGGCCTGTGTTGGATAACTAGACTAGTATGTAGGTTGGACACTATATGACTCAATTTAGGAAACAGCTATATTTTTGGATATGAGCTAATTCCATTCAGTAAGGAATTTTGTAGGATTATGCCCCTCTTCCAGTTTTCCTATTCAGGCTAAGCTGCTCACTAAAATTTAGCACATTCTCCTGAGATTACAGGAATTCCCCTGGTGGTACTGTGTGTGTTCTGACTTCTTTTCTCTGATGCTGCAGATCTCTTGGTGCTCTATTGCCTGTTACCATGACAATTTCCACTTAAAAAAAATACTACAACCCCAAATTTTGCATTGCTGTCAAAGCAATTAGTTGTCTTATTCTGCCTTTGATGGTGTAACATGCAGTGAAGAATCTGGGTCCCCATTAATTCTTTTGTAAGGCTGTGACAGTTTAGAGACATTGAAAAACACGAAAAACCTCTCTCACCTCTTCTGCAGGTGAGGTGCAGCAACTACATATGCACTTAGATCCCTACTGTGATGTAAGAGAGAGAAGAAATACAAAGGACTAAAAGTTTTCAACTTGTTGTATATGAATAAGCCTCAAAACATTAAAGAGGCTGTTAATGACTATTTTAGAAATGTGAGATGCAGAAGTGCCAAAGTGTAGGATAGGAGTGAGAATTTCTCTGTTAATTTGGTTCTTTAAGTAACAATGTATTAATCAATAATCAATAATAAGAGGAAAGCTTCATCCTAAATCCTGTATATATACATATATCTGTATACAGTGTTTTGCATTGTATAGCATTACAGATATATTGATGTGTGTGTATTTAGTGTTACACTAAATTGTTAGTGAGTCTGTATTTACCTGCTTAGAGATTTTGAAGATTAAAACCATATTATATTTCCTGAACACCCTGGGAACTTGGAGCCTGTTAAGATTTTAATTCAACGTAAAGAAAAAGAAAAAAAAAAAAAGAATAAAAATTGAAATGTGCTCTTTATGATATTTTAGGGTAAAATATTTATTTTAATGTATTTAATCCTTTGTGTTATCTACAGATTTTTTTTTTGGTACTAAATATATATCTAAAATTGCAGTACTAGTGTGTTTTTCAGCAAGGTAAAAATACATTAAAGATACTTACTGCCTCCAGTGCACTGCATGTTTTGCTTTCCAAATGCATTTGTTCATTGCAAAAAATTAAAACATTGCTGTCCTTTAACCAGAAAAGCCAAATGAAGTATTCAGATCAACAAGTCAAGCTACTAAGTGAAATATTACATGGAATAAAGGTAATGCCACAACTAATACGGGGCTTGGTAGTAAAGATATTATTATTATTATATTATTACTACTATATATTATTATAAAGATATGTAAGTTATTTTTAAAATTACAGTTTTATGAATAATATTTCAGCTGACAATGGTAAAATTCAAAGAGAAAATGTTTTAACCTGACGTTCCTAAAGTGATTTTGGAAAATATTTACTGGTTTAATATGACTTGAAAAGCTTACTAGCTATGACGCTTGGATTTTACTACCACATTTTAATGAGAATGTAAAATATGTTAATAGATGTCTGGAAACCTTTAGCAAAGCAAGATTGTAGCATAGAAGAAAAGCACTTTTAAAAGTTGTCTTATTTTTGTTATTTTTCCTGTTTTGAAATCGGCTCATCCTTTATGATACGTAAGGGACGCATTGACATCTGAAGAATTAAGAGTGACTAGAGTATAGGTCCCATGAGAACAACCTCATTTAGAGTTATATCAGGTCTTGCTTTCATTTGTAAAACATTCAGATTTTTTTAGTTTGGCATTGCTGAGTACTTGAAAATGACACTTGGATATTAAGTTAATTTCTGAGGCATAGTCGGTGCTTTTTTGTTGTATTAAAAGGTGCTTATTTGATTGTCTAGATCCTGAAACTTTATGCATGGGAACCTGCTTATCAAAGGAAGGTCATGAGGATTAGAGAACATGAGGTGGATGTTTTGAAGTCACCTGGCTATCTGACAACTTACTCCATGCTGACCTTGACATGTATTCCTTTATGGTTGGTTTTATAAAGCTATGAATTTGTGCTGGACTGTTTCTCATGTTCTCTGCTGCTTTAGTAGCTGACTGGGTCACAAATTTCATCTCAAGGTACCTCAAAACATTACATTTCTCAACACAATATATTTGAATTTTCAGGTTCTAATGCTTTGTGTATGACTAGAGAGGAAGGGGAGAGATTATGCATTGACCTCTGTTAGAAACCAAACCCAAAGCTCCTGAAGCTCGTGCACTGCTTTAATCACACTGTTTCTTTTGCATAGAAATCAACTACCTTCCTTAGACTCCTTTTTCAGGTTTTAGGGGAGTGCATTTTTGATCTGTAATTTTTAGCTATTCCTTCTCAAACACTGAACTCTAAATACATGAAAGCTTTGCTTAAAGAAGATAAAAGTCGTGGTGCAGGAACAGGCTGTCCCCATGTGCTAAAACATGAGCTGAACAGAGAGCTTTGGCTGGAACTTGAGGGAAAAAAGGAGTTTATGACCTTTGGAAGAAGACTCAGGCAACTTAGGAGGACTACAAGGATGTCATGAGGGAGGGAGAAAATTAGAAGGGCCAAGATCCAACTTGAACTTAATCTGGCTACTGCCCTAAAAGATGATAAAAATATTTGTATAAATACATCAGCAACAAAAGGGGGCTAAAGACAATCTCTGTCCTTTATTGAATGGGAAGGAAACACAGCCACAAAGGCTGAGGGAAATACTGAGGCACTTAATGCCTTCCATTCCTCAGTCTGAATAGTGTAAAGCCAGTTGCTCTCCAGGAAACAAGGATAGTGTCTGTGCACAAATTTTACTTATAATGTAATTTTGCTTCTTAATATATCTTTTTCATTGTTTTGTTTGAAAGGTCCCACTGGCTACATTTGGAGTCTTCTTTTATCTGGACAAAGAGAATGTTTTAACAGCAACTAAAGTGTTCACATCTATTTCTTTATTCAACATTTTGCGACAGCCTTTGTTTGATTTACCATCTGTGATCTCTGCTGTAGCTCAAGTAAACCTACTATGAACAAGTGCTATAAAAGGCTAATTTTGTATTCTGTCATGTTTCAGCCATTTCCACGAGTGATTAAGTAGCTTAATTATTTTAAGTTACATTTTATTGAGGTGAAACTGCACATATTTTTATGGACTGCAAAGCATGAAGGCTGTTTAAAGGGTGCCTCTCAATCTATTAAAGTAGAATGAAAATTGGGTAGCACACCTAGTTGTGACTGAGCTCTCTCTCTCTCACTTTCCTTCCTTCAGTGGGCTACACTCAGCTTCTGCTCCTACTCTCTCAACCTCTCTTCTTCATAGTCCACAGAAGATAAAGCATGAACAATTTGGACTGCACAAGCCTAAATCACTCAGCCACTCTTAGATATTGGAGCCCTTGGTACCAAGCAGGGGAGACCCGTGGTGGACTCTACAAACTGTTTTTGTCAAGTCACCACTGAAGGAAGTGGAGAAAAAAGGATAGAGCTGCTGAGGATCCCCTATCAGCAACCTTCAGGCCTAATGGTACAGCAGTAGGGTTTCCACCTGAGTTGGGAACTTGTGGATTTTAACACTCTTGTATGGGTATATCATAAGAGCTGCTCATGAATATACTCACAGCAAAATGTTGTCTTTCTTCATTCTGTGAAGAAACAGTTATTGTTCACTATTTCTTGACACACAAAAAAAAAAGAAAAAAGCTAAACCACAGGTCTATGAAAACAGCCAATTGAGTCAGAACTACACAGCAGTAGATCCTCAGGGAAAAAAAAAATACTCTTACTGATTACTTCAGATTGTTTAGTACTTTTAAGGAAAATATTTTTTAAACACCTAAACACCTTTTATGTCTGGCTTCAAATAAGACAAGGAATATGTTTTTCCATATTATCTAAAACTTTAAAAATAATATTTAAACATCTAGGGAGCACTTGCATGTTATAAATATTTTGTATATTTATATATACATATGTTCATTTTGTAGACCAAAGTTTTTCTGTGCCGCTTAGAGGATTTTCTGTTCGCTGAGGATCTTAACCCTGAGGATGTCACTACAAACTACAGTGGAAGTAGGCAGTAGTTATTAATTTTTAATTGGTCTTGATTTTACATGGAATATCATTAAGAAACGCAACTAAGGGGATGGATAAGCAACTCTTTGCTCTATTTTCTTTACTGCAACAGATCATGCTGTTGGTTTTATTGGTGCTTCTTTCCACCGGGAAAAAAATGGCCTGCCAATCCTGAAAAAGTAAGATATTTGTTACTTATATTTATGAGCTCCTTTGGCAGAATGTGATGTCTGTAGAGATTTTGATCAGCTTTGATATATTCTGATTCAGACTAGTTCATGATGAAACATACCAAAAAGAACATGAAGTATTGTTTCCAAGGTATCCTGTGTGATCAGTGTGTTCCGGAAAATCTATGCAACAAATTTTTAACTTGTCAATTCTTCCTGAATTGCATTTTGGGAAGAATTAACTGGGAAGATGCTCTTTTTTTGGTGTATAATTTTGTATTGCCTGCAAGTAGGCTAAGGTAGCTTATGTAGCCCTGCCTTGAATACTAGTCTTAAAATTGGGCTGTGGTTTCCTTTGGAAAAAACTAACTAGGAAAAAGTTTGCTTTTCTCACAGTGGTCTCTCTTGCCTGAAAACCCTCATTTTGTTTATCGTTTTTTAACAAGGTGTTTCTTAGGTGTCGATTCAGCTATGCTTAAAGTGCTATGCAATGAACATTTTGGAGGGTTAATAATGAAATGATATAACCAGGTCCATGGGTGTTATGGAGAACTTACTTGATAAACTCTGTACAGCTGTTCAGTTTTACTAAGGCAACTGAAGAGGTTAAAACCTCTTCAGTATAACTCTCCCACCACATTGTTTGCCCTGTTCCTCTCAAGGGTGGGTGAAACTTTCCATAACATGGCAGTGAGCACCCATGTCTCAGCCACCGTAGTCTGCCATATGGAGTCCAAGTGAGCTGCCTTCAGCAACCTCTAACTTGCAGACAAGTAAATTTATCCTTAAAGTCCTTATTGCAGTTCTTGAAATGGTACATGGTCAAAAGATGTGCAGACTGAAATACTAATGTCTCATAATTCCAAGGGTAATACAGTCTTTCTCTCTTACAGTGACCACAACCCATGCATGATGGAGTATTTGCAGAGAGGATAACTAATTTGTCTTCCTCAATATTTCCAGCTTGAGTGTCAGCATTCCTGAAGGCTCTTTAGTTGCTGTTGTGGGACAGGCTGGATCTGGAAAGTCATCTTTTCTTTCTGCTGTTCTTGGAGAAATGGAGAAACTTGAAGGAACGGTTCAGAGAAGAGTAAGATTGTCTGTCCACGTTCCCCTGCCCTTCCCACTCCTCAATACCCCAATTAAGCAGAACTATTTAATAGATTTTCAGAGGGCATGTAGCTTAATGTAGGAAAATATTTGGGAGCATTTCCAGCTCTCATTCCTATCCTGCAATCTTATATTCCAAAGCTGACACGTTCCACATCATGTTATGTCAAAATACAGACCATTACACTGTATTTTGATATCTATTTAATACAGACCCAGTTTCCTGCATATAGATATTACAATGGATGCATGTTTGTCACTGTGATCTTTCCCTGGAAAACTTTGCTCCATATATGTCCCAGCACTGTCAGTTTTATTCAAAGTTATATGTGTTTTATGGTAATGATAGGCAAGCTGTTATAGTGTAATATTCAGTAGATTGTTTTTATTGCTTGACTTAATAAAAATTTTAACAATGCTCAAATCATTGATGACAAATTTTTAATAGTGCTCAAGTTTTGGAAGGAATTACTGGTTACTTTGAGGCAAAGCTGGAATTTAAAATTTATTTTTAAATGCTGTTTTTTATATTCAGAAAGTCCAAGTAAACCAAATTGTTTCCAATTCTTTTTAGGGGTCAGTGGCATATGTTTCTCAGCAGGCCTGGATTCAAAATGACAGTTTACAGGAAAATATTCTCTTTGGTTCCAATCTAAACAAGCCATACTACGAAATTGTTTTAGAGTCTTGTGCTTTACTGCCAGATTTGGAACAGTTACCGAATGGAGACCAAACAGAGATTGGAGAAAGGGTGAGAATTTGAGGTGTCAGAAATTATACAGTAAGATAAGTTATGGCTTCTATGGGTTTATGATTATTTAAAATTGACACTGATGACTAATCAGTGCTCAGCTAAGTACATCCTGCCCATCTCCTTACTTAGGTTACTTTCTTTGAACTTAAATTCTGTTTGAATTATGAACTCTTAATAATTTAGGAAATGGCTTTTTTCTATATAAGTTTGCATCTGCCCTGTCCTGTTCTCCAGGGGTTTCCTCTATACTGTATAAAATGCCTGTATGACTGTAAATAAAAGTTATTTTTTAATTTTCCGAAGTAACCTTGCTTTGCCCATTTTGCTATGGCAATGATCAACAGAGCCCAAGCTTTGGTCTAATTACTTGAAAATCAGAATGTTACCTTTCTGTTTTCATATCTAGTATGAAATCGACTTTGATTATCTGAGAAAATTAATGCCAAGACTGACTATGATACACAGGTCTTCTTTAGTATTTCCTATTTAAATGTGGATTGTTTTGGCTTTCTTTTCTTAGGGTGTCCATATAAGTGGAGGGCAGAAGCAGAGAGTGAGCCTTGCCAGAGCCGTGTACAGCAATGCTGATTGTATCTCCTGGACGACCCCCTGTCTGCTGTAGATGTACACGTAGGAAAACATCTTTTTGAGAAGCTAATTGGCCCTTCAGATCTCCTAAACAGCAAGGTAATGTAGGATGGCTTCCTTTCAAATTGGGGATGAACTGTGTTGTACAGTCACTCTGCAAAAGCTCATCTTTTACCTAACAGGTTGATGACAATTATTTTGAATAAAGAGGCTAAACAAAGAGCAGTACAGGGCACAGCCAGAACAGGTTACAGAATAAAAGACTTCTTGTTGAACAAAGAAGTTCCTAAGGGAAAGTGGAATCTGAAGGAATAAATTCTCTCATTTAAAAACCATATGTGTGGGAAGGTAAGATTTGTTAAAATCTCAATGTTATGAGTTAGTACAGATTATTCCCACTGCTGCCTGCAAAACACATGTATTAACATGAAATACCTACTATTGGGTCAACATTAGTTGCTTCACATTTGTCTTTTCCTCTCTCCCTTCTCCCTGTTCTTAATTTACCTGCTCCATGTCTTATAAGTATCTGGCAGAAGCAAGAACTTCAGTAATGGTAGACTTGTAAGCAGATTTTAATATTGAGGCTGTCAAACTACATGTAGTGTATTAAAAGCTGGAGTTTCTAATTCTTTTCTTTGAAATGTATTCTAAGCCCTTCCTGAGCAGGGAACAGGTGAAGAACATTAAACATTTAGAAACAAGTAAGAGCAAGTAGCTATAAGCTTGTAGTTTGACATTACAATCAGCAGTTAAAGGAGTGATTTAGTAAAGTAGGCAATAAATAACAACAACAAGAGCAATAATAACAATAATGATAATAATAAAGTAGACAAATAAATGCGCAAAGTCACAGAAGAATTCCAATTATATTATTCCATCTATCATACTAGAATATCTGCTTTTAGTAAATGTGTATATTAAATGGCAAAATAGAAATTGTTGTGTTTCAGACTCATATATTGGTGACCCATAACCTCACCCTCCTACCTCCCACTGATCTAATAATTGTGATGGAAGAGGGCAGAATAAGTCAAATGGGAACCTACCAAGAACTCATTTCAAGGAGAGCTAATTTTGCTGAGCTTATTCAAGTCTTCAGTGCAGAGAGTACAAGTGAAGAGACAAACCCAGTGGAAGGTGAGAGAATTTGTATACTGTGTTGCTTAGTATTTTTACTTTTCATTCTGGCTTCTCAATATATTCCTTCTTCCTTTCCTGGAAATTAGTCAAATAATTGCTGGAAGATGTAGAGCATTCCTGTCTACATTTTGCTACAGAATTACAGGCTATAAGCTGAAAAAAACAACCCTTTTCAGTTTTGGCTTTGTGTGCTGTATGCATCTATTCATGGTATAATGCTGAAATTATTTTTCTGTTTTTTTTCCAATGTAGTGAGTTCTTCAAAGGAAGAGGGTCAGCTGGGCAGGAGTCTGCAACAAAAAGGGCTGCTGAAACACAAAGAGTAGGTATTTGAAAACCCCAAGTTACTGCTTAACTGATGCAATGCTCTGACAACCCCACGTGCTGAAGGCGGTGCAGCTGTGCTCTGCTGTGGACACACGGGTTAAGCCTGAATGCCTATTAGCAGTTGGCTGGAACATGAGAGTCTGGAGCTCATCTTCTGCACCCCCTTTACACAAAAGAAATCCAGTGAATGTGCCACATTCCAGGGGTTCAGTTCATGGGCTGCTTCACTGTGGGAACCAAAGTACGTTAACCAGGAAAAATTTGCGTGATTTTGTAGTATTCTTTATTGCTTACTATTTTTTGATGATTCCTAAGAAGATTTGAAAGTGTTTTTTGTTTGCAGCTCTTCCTCTGATAAGTGGAAAATACTCACTATCAATAGAGAGAAAGTTGCTGCTGGGGGTGTAATTATCACTGATAGAAAAAGCTTGGACATTTGTTTTCATAAAAATGTCTTCTTTTGCAGTTGAAGTTTTTTGTTTCTTACATCTCTTTACTGAATTTATAAAAATACCTCACAGGTTTTTACCAAATTTTAAGTGTGTAGTCTGAGATCTTCTATTTTGATGATCTGCTACTGGCTGTACTTTTCTATTACATCTTATTCCATCTAGTTTTTCATATTTCAGAAGGAAGAATATGAAAAAAGCTTTTACCACTGCTGGAAAAACATTCTGTCTTAGGAATTTTAAGTAATTTTGTGCTAGAGCACAGACTAGAAACTTTGCATGGTAATAGTGCTGCAGGATTGTCTTGTTGGAAGCACGCTTTCTGCAGTCTCCTTTAAAATAATCTGCCACTTGCTAGAGAGATGAAAAGAGCAAGTGTGGAGAAGGTCAAAACTTCCTGGGAGGCTATAGTTTAATTGAAATAAGAGCAGTGGGATGGAGGGGTGAAGAAAGTATGAATTTCTAACAAGGTGGTAGAAAAAAGTGCTTGGAAAAAAGTGAGTTTACAGAAGAGGCGGAACAGTTTGTGCCAACTACAGCTCATTTCACTCCAGACCTTGTAATGAAATCCATGAACCTGCTCCTACCTGTTCTGCCTTTCGAGTGGCCCAGCTGAATTTGACCCCATTAGGCCTTATCTGCACCAAGATGAGAGCTTTATCCTGCTGACACTAATTTCCTTGGCTCCAGTAGCCCAGAGTGGTAGTTCTAAAGTTTCTGCTCCCACTGGTGGAGTAAGATTGGCTTCATAGAAACAGCCAGGAATTGCACACTTGGTTGATTCATTAGTTGGGGTTTTTTTAATTTCTTTTTCTTTGTTTGTTTTGTATAATCTACATATGTGGAAGTCTGACAGGGGGAAGTGTTGCAAGCAAGATTGCCATTTAAGAACGTTCTAGTGAGAGAAGGAACTTTTTCACAGCATGCTTTTAAATGCACCTGATTTATCACATTTAATTAAGAAATTCTTTAGATTGACTCTGAATTCAATATATCCAGTTCCCATTATATAATGTGTATTTGCCTTCAACAATGGTAATTATTTTACAAGTAACTCCTCTTTTTTAATGTCTTTTTCTCTTTTTTTCATTTTAGATGAAAACCTCGATTGTTTTGAAATACCTGCAAGCCTTCGACTGGCGCTGGATGTGGCTGACCATAGCTGCTTCTATAGGCCAGAATGCACTGGCCATTGGCCAAAATCTATGGCTTAGCAGCTGGACTGCAGAAACAGCACAAGTTAGTGATTCCACAGAATGGAAACCATCACAGAACTATAAACTTGGTATCTATGGGCTCCTGGGATTCATTCAAGGCAAGGATGTCCATTTATGACTGTTTTCTCTCCATATGCCTCACCACTATTCATAGTGGTAGTTATTCCCCTGGGATACTTTTATTTTACTATCCAAGTAAGTGCATTGTCTTTTGTAGGAATTTTTAGATGTGTGTGGATGAAATGTCTAAAAGAATCAAGGATACAGACTCAAATTATTTGTAATTGTGAAAAAAAAATGCATCCATATATACAAAACATCTGAAATTACTATCAGAAAAAGTCTTCAGGCTTCTTGAAAGGAAATTTGAATACTTCCTAAATATATCCTGTAATGCTTGGGAAATTTTAACAACTTATGTGTTTCTTTTCATACTTTGCTTTTTCTCTGGAAGATACAATATGGACATAGATCCCAGCAAGAAATCCAATGAAGTTACTTGAAGAAGTGAGAGGCATACAGTAGTGAAAGTTAAAAGTTGAAGGGTAACCCTAAAACAGCATAGAATGATGCTTAAGCTACCTATGCAATTTTTTTAGTGTGTCAATTATGCCACTGAAAACCCAAGAAGTAGTATTTCAGAAAGACTAATGGCTTCATCTCTTTTTCTTGACGCTCCAAGTATGGTCTGTCATTAAAGAGCTTAAAGATTCTTAAAAGCACACTATAAAGGAAGGAAAAGAGTGCCTGGATTTGGTCTCTGCTGAGGAGTTGAAATACAGACATAGTTACATTGAAGAAATAAAGGTTGATTTGCATCTGAGAAAGATGCAGGTTATTTTAACTTGAAAGTTAAATTGAAGTCTTGGTTGTTACCTACCTCTTTTGGTACAGCACATTTTCTATAGAAATTTGGAGATAATGTCATTTTATTTTAACATCGCCAGTAATTTATATACTGCACTTATGTCATCATTACAGGGTTGGTGAGTCCCAAGAAACACACTTAGGGATTTTTTCTGTTTGTGAATACATTTCTTTCTGTGTAGACACTTTCAGCTTATTCCATATAGAAAATTTAGAGGGATTGCTTGTCAGAATCCGTAGCTGGAACCCGTCTGTGCTGTTTCATTAGCGCTACTACATCGCCAGCTCCCGGCAAATCCGACAGCTGGCGGGAGCATCTCAGTCCCCAGTGACCTCCCACTTCAGTGAGACTCTGGCAGGGAGATCAACAATCTGAGCATTTGGCCACCAGGAGAGATTCATTAGGAAAAATAACGATGCTGTGTATGAGAACTTGGTTTGTATCTACAACAACCTCGTCTCAAACAGGTACTTGACAGCAGGTTTGCGTTTGTGACTGAACCTTCTTCTGCGGAATTCCACAAGCCAGTGTTTAGCTTCAGTCAGAGTAAAGCCACTGGGAAACAGAGAAGTGTTTGGACAATACTCTCGGGCACATGGGGGGATTCTTGGGGATGATCCTGTGCAGGGCCAGGAGTTGGACTCCATGATCCTTGTGGATCCCTTCCAACTTGGCACCTTCTGTGATTCTGTGACAAGACCAATTTATCCACTACTCTTTGTAATGGATTCACAGATCAAGTTTAAGTACTAGGATTTGGTCTTTATCTACCAGAAATTAGCAAGTTTATAGAAAATATGCATATGCTGTCTAGGATGAGAATATTTTAAAAAAGAAGAAAAAAAAAAAGACGTTTACCAATAGGTCATAAGCATGGACTATGCTACATTTCAACTAACAGTTCCTCTTGCCAGTTTATGAACAAATTGAAATTCTATTTCAGCAGTTCATGTGAAAGTAACCTTCTGTCTGTACTCACAGGCACCAGGGAGTTCTTGAGACATCTTGGGTTTAAGGAAATAAAGTCCATTTCCTCACATTCCTTTGTGACTCGGTGCAGTTACAGTCACAGATGAGCAAAGAGATTCCTGGTCTGTTTTTCAGCCCTACACCTGAGTCTTTTTCAGACAGGAGGAGCAGGAAAGCAGTATGAGGAAGGAAGGGAGTTGAGACACATGCATTTTGGTTTTAGTGATGCTACCAATTCCAGATATGTCATATTGGCCCCTCAGTTCATGGGAATGGTAGTACTTATCTCTTTTGTGAAGTGGGCAAATTACTAATATAATGATCTCAGAGTTCAATAGGCTATAAAAAAATTGGTGGATAATTCCATTTTTTCTTTGCCTTGATTTACTGCAGGTGGCTGTCTGTCAGGCTTGAGTTTCTGGGAAATTTAATGGTGTTCTTTGCCCTTGTTTGTAGCACTGTCTGGAAATACAGTGAGTTCTTCTACAGTGGGTTTATCAATATCCTATGCTCTAAATGTAAGTAATAGTGTAAATTTTTGCTGTTACCACAGTGCATATGAAAAGAGAATTATAACGAAGTTGAGTAGGTGAATTCACATGGAGGCATCAATGACACCATATCCTTTGGGCAGGACAGAGTTTCCCTTTTAATTCCATTAATTCTGGGAAGCTTATGATAAATTATTTTCCACTTTTGAATGTAAATGGAATAATAATTATTAAAACATATTTAAAAATCAAATTAATGAAAGTAGGTTTATTTTTGAGTGTTTTGTTAAACCGAAGAAGCAGCATAGTCATGTACAACTATACTTCGTATTAAATTCCTTGTTCTTGTTCACTTACTGAATGTTATGTAGGAATGTTTACTTAAAAGTTCAGTAAAATAATTTACTTTGTCATTGCCCTTGCAAAGGTAATATATGAGAACCACATATTTTAAGTGTGTCTTAAGTAAGGTAAGTTTTAGCAATGAGTTGCTAGTTAGAATAAATCTTAAGTATTATGGAGACAGACACTAAGCATCCAATTTATTTAATCTTGTGATGCTTAGGAGCCAGTGTTGTCCAGATTCTCACTATGGTAAGAGCTTCAGAAACACTGCTGACAGACACAAATGAATAGAAATTTAAAAAAATATAGATACAATTATCTGTCATGGCATATCCACACCCCACCCAGGTCACGAGAGTTCCATTTGCTGTTCTTCAGAGACAGAACAATCTCCTTTATCTCATCCTGTACTTGGTGATGACAATCATAGTTTTTTACCTTCGTCTGTTATCCAGCTGACATTGTTCTTTCTTTAGCTGCAAACAACATTTCCAAAAGGCTGACCTTGAGAATGGGTTTATCTTGCTCTTTTCCTATAGAAGTGGGAATATTTAACCATGGAATGGGTACTATGGGGGTTTGGAACTAGTTGTTTAACTAGAGTTAAGTTCAGGATAAATTTTTGAATTAATGTGTTGTATTCTAGCAGAATCAAATTTTTTGTTCTGATTTTTGTACCTATTTCCCCAGGTGATTCAGATTCTAAATGTTTGGGTGCGTAGAGCATGTGAAATTGAGACCAATGCAATTTCAATTGAAAGAATTTGTGAATATGCAGCAGTGGATAAAGAGGTGAGCATTGTTCCTGAATACTGAGGATTCATTTTGAATATTTCATTTCTGTGTATAGAAAATGACGAATTAGATTGACTTTGATATTGGTGAGTGGTAATAGCAGATAATTGTTATTAAATATTTTCTGGGATTTGAGGGATTTTTATTTCAGAATAATATGTAGCTTCTTCATTACATTTATAGTAGTTTTATAGCACTTTTATTCCTACTTTGACCAGTAAATTTTTTGTTATCCTCATAGCAGTGGATTTTGTAGTCAGATTAATGCAGCTGCAGCTCAGGTGAACTCTGTGTGCTATGTGCAACCAAGAGGGGCATTTGAAAAAGGGAGGAGAGGCCTGTCTGACCTGTGACTCTTACTCACCTCATGTTTGGGGAGACATTTGTTTCAAATCACTTTGCCTTGGCTATTGTGCTTTTCTGAAAGTAGTGCCCATGTCAAGCACAGAGGCATAAAAGCCCTTGGGAGCAGGACTCTTGTATTTCTTCATTCTCTTCTGCTCTTCTCCCAGGTTTATGTTTTAATTCCAGGAATCATGGATATTGTCTAAAAGACCACCAGTGGGCTGGCCTGATAGAGGAATTATAGAGTTTGTTAACTACAGGGCTCAATACAGGAAGGATCTTGGTTTAGCCCTGAATGGAGTTTCTTTTCAGACACAGAGTAAAGAGAAGGTACTGTATGTTGTAGAAATAAATCAGGGGTATAAAATTCTGTTTCCCAACTTTCTACTTCAAAAATATTACACATGAGGAGACTCTACAATACTAAATGCAGCAAGATGATATTGAATGGGGAAGATGTTAAGTGCAGAAGAGAGTAAAGAAAAGGCAAATGAGAAAAGTATGTTATAGAAATATGTAGAAATTCTTACCCCTGTAAGATACGGAGGTAATGTTTTATGAATTTGGCAGTTCTAAGGAAGAAGATCCAAATTTTAAATTAAACCTCTTGTGCACTTTGCTGAATGTTTGTGCAGAGAAACAGGCTGCCAAGTTAGTGCTGATCAACATCGGGCTTGGGATCAAGGAACACCAGGTGAGACCTCGTTTTAAGTTACTGGTTTGAGCTGAGGAGTGCAGGACAAAAGGGGGAGGAAATGGAAAGGATTCCCAGGCATGAGCTGTACAGCTTCTGAGAGAACTGGACTGGGAGCTATGAAACTGAATTCACTCTATCCTATAATTCCCATTTTTCATTTAGAATGTGTGGCATGGAAAGTTACAGTCTCTATCATAAAACTTCCTGCTTCAGGTTGGAATTGTTGGAAGAACAGGAGCTGGTAAACCAACACTCACAAATTGCTTATTTGGAGTTCTGGAGGGATGTGAAGGCAAAATAATTATTGATGGAATTGATATATCAACTATTGGACTCCATGACCTACGTGGAAATCTTAACATTATTCCACAGGTGAGATGTGGTTGAGAGATAACTATTTATTCTTTTTTGACTAACACAAGACATTCTATTTTTGGAAGAAATTATAACCTCAAATTCCCCAGGCTTCCAAGAGACAGAGGTATAAAACCCCAGTGTAATTTTGGCAATTATATGGAAGAAGCTTCAAAACATGGTGACCACAAGTATGACATTAGATTTTGTATGCTATCTTTAGTTTAACAGTCTTACCTAGAATACATTTGGTGTTTTCAAGTCCCACCTGAGGGCAAAAATATTTTAAAATAGGTCCAACTATGTTTGAAGCCTGTAGGGAATAAAGTGATGTATACACAAATTATGTATTATGTATTTAAATCAATCTGCTATGATCTGTCACGTAGAGCTTACTTCTTCAGAAGAGGGCAGGAAACTCAAGATTATGTCATGTATCACTAGGATTGTCTTCATGCTGGTAAACTGATGGATGTTGAAATGCTCTAGTATAAAGTAAAACCTAGGACACAACTTCAATAGTCACCTGAAGTCGTTTTGCACATTCCCTGAATGCCATTCAGACAAATATTTTTGTGAATGGATGATGTTAACATCACTTGCAATAAATTTATCTGACATTTTTTTTTCAAAGGCTTTGGTTTTTTGGTTTTTTCCTAGCCTTTTTTGGAGCTTTAACCTTGGTAATATTTCCCGTGTGTCTCTACCCATAGACCATGCATAGGAATTATGCTAATATTTAAACCAAAATAACAGGTCTTTCCAAGAAAGAGATTATTAAAAGAAAATACCTATAGATTCCTGCAAATCCTTGGCAGCTTTTCCTTTGAGAACTGTATTTGCTCAGGGGAATGGCAAATTCACCATTTTTAATGTAATTTCTAATTTTGATACAGCTTTTTACTAGAACTGTATTCTCGAAAATGAGAATCCAAGGCCAAATTTGATAATGCCACGTCTTCAGAACACAATTCATACATATTTGGTTGTAACATTCGTCTTGCTTTAAGCAGCTAAAACTCTACAAATCTGCACAACATCTGACAGATGTGAATCACACAGTATTTTGTCAACTGCAGTTGCAAGTCTGATTTACTGTGGATGGAGTATATTGGATCCACATCCAGACAACTGAACTGAGAGAGGAACTCAATAGTACAGTGAACTTACAGGCTGGGATCAGAAGAGAACTGAAAGGTGAAAAAAAAGGGAGACTGAAGCTGGTGAAGAGTAGGTGGAGTCTGGAGTGTTGAACTGCATAGGTCAGGAGAGTGGAGGAAGGTAAAAATCTGGGACAGAAACAAGGGCATGGCAAGTACCAAAGCTGACAGTGAGCACGTAACTTCTTCAGGCCAACAAATACATCTCATACAAGCAGCTTGCAAGAATCACATTAAAGTACAGATTTGCAAATTACTTTAATGTTCTCTTAGTGCAAGTAACATGAAGTTTAAATGAAGAACAGGTACTTCAGCCGTCCTGTTTGGTCAGTGAGCTCCCTCAAAGTTGTCACTGTTCTGTTTACATTTAACTTGCTAGTGATGGTTGTTGGCCTCTTGTGCCTGTTGGGTCACAGCCACTGTGACTGCACTTAGTCAAGGTGTCTGTTCACCATCTCTAGGAGCATTAGTTCTGTCTATAAATCTCTGCAGGTGATCTTGTTGCTGAATATGTCATCTTTCCTATAGGAAATGAAGGATATTTAACTTAGAGTCATAGCCTTCTAATTTTTCTTAACAGTGCTCATGACTGTAGTCTCCAGTGCTTCACAAACCTGAGTACAGTAATAATTCATGTGTTGTGGCCATTTCCAGGTGCTGTGCAGGTCTTTAGTCAGCCACAGAACCAGAGCACAGAGAATGCACGAGAAATCTCTGGCCCTTTATATTTCACCTTAATGAAGAACTGAGCTCACAGAGACCACACGTGATTTTTGCCCTCCCATTCACCAGCTTCAAACTGTTACAATTTCCCTTGCAAAGATCCATTCCCAAGATTATTTGTCTCACTTCCCTCTGTTAATGTAAGGATTTATGACAGCCTGTTTTAGGATCACGTTGGAAAAGTGCATTCACGTTCTGCTGCTATTTAGGACCCCATCTTGTTTTCTGGGACACTGCAGTCAAATCTGGATTCACTTGGAAAACACTCTGATCTTGATCTGTGGAAGGTGCTGGAACTGTGTGACTTAAAGGATTTTGTCCAGTCGCTGCCAAAGAAGCTCCTCCATGGGGTTTCAGAAGGTGGTGAAAATCTCAGGTACATAATCAAGAAAGTGCTAATGCAGTTCTTTTCCAGTACTGTAAAACTATGTGTTCCTTCCAGAGAATTTACATTAGAAGGTATCAGCATAAAAATGACACATCTCCTGTCATTCTTAGTAGAACTATTCTGGTAGTATAAGTTTCCCTGAGGAGACCAACTGGTCACAGAGGTATAAATTCTGATGGCCTGTGCTGTATGGGAAGCCAAGGGAGTAGGCTATTTTCAGCTCAAGTATTTGAGTAAGTGTAAAGAAGGGAGGTGTGGTGTTGCAATTCATACAGCACCTCATTAGATTTGGGTAGAAAAGTGCTCATTTATTTAAATTTAAAAAATAAATCAAGCCAGAAAAAAAACCCCAACCAAAAAAACAAAACCAAAACCAAAACAACAAATTAAAAACCCACCAAAATGCAGAGAGCTTATTCTTTTGTTCTATTTGCTTAGGCAAAACAACTCAGCTGTAACTTGTAAAACATTAACCCATAGTTATGCAAGGAGGGAGACACTTGAAATAAAAGAACTCTAAACTGAGGAGACAGATGTTGAAGCTTTTAGCAGCAAAGGGGCAGGTCTTAAATAGAGTGTACTGAATATCAACGTGGATTTTTTTGACAGACCATTTTCAGGAGGACCTTTCTAGAAGGCACATACTACAGCTAACAGACAGAAGTATCCAAACTTTTACACTGAACATTATTAAAAAGTGGTTCATCATTCAATCTGGCCCATTCAAAGTGCCCAGTATAATGTGAATATGGAAACTGAAGACAAGACTAGGTTTAAGATTCAAAGTTCAGCCATGGGTGTTGAAGAGTCCTACCTTAACTGCTGTTGATATGCTGAACATGAAGAATGAATATTCCAAAGCAGGATGACCATGTTTCAGTAGTCTTTCCAGAAGCATAAGGTGGTGTTAGGAAAGAAGTACAGACAGGCTCCACAGTAATTTCAGCTTTATCTTGTGCTCCTTTTCCTCCACGTGCCTGACTTGCCCTTCTCAAATGTATTTTTACCAGTGCTGGGCAGAGGCAGCTGGTCTGTCTGGCCTGTGCTTTGCTATGAAAGACAAAAATCCTGGTCCGCGATGAGGCAACAGCTGCTGTGGACATGGAAACAGATAACTTTCTGCAGTCCACCATCAAAAGAGAGTTTCACAACTGCAGAGTGTTAACTATAGCCCACAGGTTACACACAGTCATGGATTCAGAGAGGTAAGTTTTGATAAGCCCTTTGAAAAATAAATTACTTCCTTGAAGTGCATTCCCATAATCCAGAGATACCTGTACCAGGACCAGAAAATGTGGCTGAAGAGCTGATTTTTCTTCTGTAATCTTTCTGCTCTTGTGTTGTAGAGTGCTTGTTCTGGATGCAGGAAGGATTCTAGAATATGATACACCACAGAATTTGTTAGAACGAAAAGGTGCCTTTTCTGAAATGGTTGCAGAGGCTGGGATAAGAAGATAAAACTAATGAATGAATTCTTAAGGAATGCTCAAGGGATCTCTGGAATTCCATATATATAGGTGTAATATTTTATATTCCATATAAAACAGCTAGCTTACTCAAGAGCTTCTTGCAGCATTGCTGTTTACTACAGCTACAGTCTGTATATATTGATCAGGTTTCTTAAAAAAAACTTTTGGATTTTATACCAATCACTTGTTTTTATCATATTAGCACTGGGACAACATAATGAAGCAGGGATTTTCATGGCATTTGTTACAACTCTTGCATTAGTAAAGACTGATTGAAAAATAAATCTTGCTGTTCACATGCTGGTCTTAACTTGAACTAAGTTGCTCTGACATTATGCGCATTTAGTTAATAATTCTTACTATGATTACACATTCAGGAAGAAAAAACTGCTTGTTGTGTGGACACAGAGACATGTCACTTGGGGCTGATTTTTAGGATATGCACGTTCCCATGTTTACTTTGGTAGTTCTTGAGGCAATACATGTGCCCCATTAAGTCAGTTTTCCTTTCGTGATTTCTGAGTAACTGGAAACCACATCTTACATATCTAACTGAGCATTACAAAATCCCATTGTGAAAGAATCCCAAAAAATGCAGTCAGGTGGAGCTGCCTCTTTGCTAGTAAATATTAATGTAAATCTCCATACTAATTACAGCGGCAGGTTAGGTACACTTACTTGAAGTGTCAACTAATGTATCTGCTTCTGTAGGCCACATAAATAGTAATTTCCATTTTTATTGCAGTTCCTGAAGCTCCTGAAATTTAATACCAACATAACCAATGTAATCAATCCTCTCTTAAGATAAGATTCCCATCAACTGCTTAAAAAACCCCAACAAACTGAATAAAAGTCCTGATTACAGTCCTTTCATATTAGTTTATTATTGACACCTGATTCATATCAAGTACAATCTTAATTTCTTACCCAATAGAAAGTTTTGGGCACGTAGGTCCAAGGGGAGGCAGCCTTCAGTACCTCAGGGACCAATCCCTTTTACAAGGTCCACAGAAAACAGTCTGAGGACTGCCATCAGTGCATGGTAATTTTTACTTTATTTACTTTTATTTGTGTGGAGGAGGGTTTTCTGTGCCTACCGCCAGGCCCACATAACCTTTCAGCTTCCAGATCCCTTCAGACTGCAGCTGGGAGAGCTGTAGACTGAACAATGGCAAAGTCTGAGGGGAAAGAAAATGCTGAACCAGTGTCAGCAAAGCCAAATAGGCATTCCTTCTCCTTCAGCAAGCTGTACCCCTCAGTTTTGACTATAACTGCAGAAAAGGGGGTGCAGAGGAGGCAGAAGCAGCAGTAGATGCTCCTGCTGTGTTTCCATGCAGCAACAGCTTCCCAAAGCAAAGCCCCTGGCAGGCTTCGGGAGGGCAGGGAAAGGCACTTCTGCCTTAAGCACATCAGCCAGGGTCTGTAGCCTTTCCTCTCCTCACACCCCTTGTCGGGTTCCACCGCGGGGAACTGCGAGGGGTTCTTTTAAAAACGGATGGTCAGGAACGAAATGTAGCCAAACGAGGCAAACCTTGTATCTGAGAACCGGTTATTGGTAACGAAAAACAAACTAAAAAGGAGTTACCTTACTAAAGAGGGCTAGAAAATGTTGGAACTCACTCTAGGAAACCAGGAAGGGCCACTTGGCTGAGTTCAGAACTGACTCAACCCGCCAAACACCAGGGCCCCAGCCAGCATAAACAAAGCCACGTGGTAGCTCCGCAGCTCGGCACACACCTCATCCCCCTGACCTTCCTCCTCCAAACAGGAATTCCCTGAACCTCCTTGGTATTTGGGAATCGGGTTCCAGTCTTGTCTTGTGGGACCACTCATAGGAAGAGTGGGACAGGCAGGGGAGCAGAGCAGACCTGAAGAATGAGGCTCGTAAGGGGCCAGGACTCCGGCGTTCCTTTTCACAGGAAGGAAGGAGCATGGAGCAGAACTCACCTACGGTCTGCTCCCACTTCTTTCCCCACAGCGTTCAAAAATCCCACATGCACCACCCTCTCAGGAGCTGCTTCCCTCAGCCCTGCTTGTTGCCCTTGCTCTACACTTCCCTGGCAGTATCACAGGAGAAACTGGGAAGAAGTTGAGCAGGAACTCTCCATTTCCCTCACAGAAAGACACGTTTCTGCTTTTTGCCAGCTTTGAAACATTTATGAAACCCTGTAATTGCTCAGGCTCTCCAGACCTTACAGCTCCCCCAGACAACACAGATGTAGAAACACTCCCACATAGCTCACACAACCTCATTTTCTACCCTTCAAAGGAATTCGAGGAAGACAGAGAATTTCCTTGAGAAAGCGAAAGAAGACAAACCCAAGGGATAGAAATTGCTTTTATTAAAAACATTCTAAAATGTTATTTATAAAATGCATTTCATCATCTGCTCTGGGAAACAAGTTAGGAACAAAATTGTTGAGGCCTCTTGAAGCTTTCAGAATTTCAACTTGCTAAACAAGCCTTAGCTAGAGAAATTTTTTACACACCTACCACCACAGGCAACCATAAGGATTATAGAAAGATTTCAGCCTTCAAATATCAACTTTTTTACAGAGAGACTTTTGGTAAGCAGCCCATGTGCATACCTGGAAATATCCACTTAGTGCAGTGGACTCGTCTTTAAAATTCAATTGTTTGTGCCGAAATACAGTATTAAAAGATACAAAATAAATAATTCAGAAAATTTAATAAATAAGGATGCATTGTGATATCCAATGTACACAGTAACTTCTCTACTAAAAAATCCAACCTGTATAGAAAGCTGAATAAATACCCTTTTGTGAATTTTTTTTTACAAGTAAACAACCTGCCCTTACCTTCCAGTTCCCAGATTAACACTGAAGGAGCTTTAACCCCCCCCAGCATGAAGGAGGATGTGAAAGAAAAAAGTATTTAATTTATTTTCCTTGAGAGTTTTAACAGCTCCTATCTAACTTGCCCCAAAACTGCAAAAGCTTTTATTATTTAACTTCACTGTGATGTGGTTCTGTTTCTATACAGGTCTGCTTGTTTTACACAGTGCATTAAAGACATGAAGACCAAAGTCCTACTGTAACTCCAGTGGATTTTGAGATGAACTTACAGCAGGGCAGGAGAAAGGCCACAATGACTAAAGACATCGGTACAGATGTTGAACAAACACAGTTATATCTGCAAAGCAAAGGCCCCAACAGCAACTGAGGATTGTACTGCATATTGGCATTCATCCATGGTGTCACTGAAGAGGCACTTCTTTCACTGCAGGAGTTTTACTTACTGGAAGTTCCATCAGACTTAGTTGGGGTCACTTTCAAAGAGGCACAAAGGAAAAAAATAATCCTAAAAAAAAAAATCACTTTGGTTTTCAACTCAGGGAAATTAAACAGATGTTAGCAGTACTTTGGGAATCCTCTGTCAAGTTAAACAATGCTGATGGAATGGCTGTGTGCAGCTATGATTCAATTTAAGAGGTTTTTAATTGGATTACTTCAAAGATGCATTTAGACAATAGCTATGCAAACAGCTGAATCAGCGCAACTGATTTATAGCAGTGCCATAAATCAGGCCTACTGCCAGGAGAGTAATAAGCCTATTTTAATATAGTCATAGGTTAAAACAATAAATCTAAGCCCCACACTTTATCTTAGCAAGGTTAATACAAACAAAATTATTCTGGAAAAGACAAGAAAATCCTTAAAACCACCTGTTACTAGAGCTTACCTGATGAAGACTGGGCTGATGGACGTTGAAACCAGTCTTATCTAAATGACATGGTTTTTTTTGTAGAAAGTTCCATGCAGATAATAGAATTCAACTGGGGTTTGATTATTGCTTAATCCCTCCAAAGAGAGAAATGTCACCAATGCAGGTTTTTTTCAGATCAGTAACTTTGTTATCCTCACACATTTTCGAGATACCTGGATAGAGACCTATTTGCCTAAAAGAGAGTCCTAAGAAGTGCCACCTCAAACCCTGAGTTACAAACACTGCTTCTTTCCCAATAGGACAGCTACAACCTCTGTTCAGTTTAGAGTGGGGATATGACAAAACTTAAACCACATAAGAGCTAAAAAGCACGAAGTAGTTGGGTCAATTTTCATTTACTAGGACTACAGAAACTACATTTCATCCAGGCCAGCCCTTCTGTCCCACACTTTCTCCCCGAGGACAGTATGGCTTGGGGTACTTCAGGGAGAAAATGTCACACACTTATAAATGCAAATCGATGAAATTTGTGTTGGTCAGATTCAAGGGAAGACAGGCAGGTGTGGCTTCAAGATACATAAAATCACTGCAGTTTTAAAATAAGGCAGGGACAGGTATGAATATTTGGCAATATACCCTCGTTCTCTGTGGAGAACATCAGTGGTAAAACAGCAGCACCTGCTTTTAACCATCACAGCCAGGTCAGGAATGAAGCCCTTGGAGACCAAGTACCTGCACTGGCAAGAGCTACATTTTCAATAAGGTTTCCTAAACATGGGACAATTTGCCACAGAGCCTCAGCAATACCATTATGCTGTTATGAACAGCAGAAGAATCAAGTGAATGCCTCAGTCTCATTTAAGCTGCAAGATGCCTTTTGGAAAGGTGCTTAAATGCTCAAATGGCTCAGTCTAATAAATAAGTGTAAGCTGAACACTGCCAGTGCTCTGAATGCTGCTTCACAGTCCTTCCAAGAAAATACACTGGACCCAAGAATACCCCAGTACCACATCTCAAACCTTTGGTCACATTCCCTTTATACTTTAAAACACACACACAGGTCCAGGATTTGCTAATACAATTTAGCAAGAAAATGTGGGTGTGTCATCACTGGCATTTTGATCCCATATCCCATCTCCAAGTAAACACAGCACACTTCAGAACTCGTTTGTACCTTTAAAGTAACATCAAGCTTTAGCACAGGTAGGTGTCCAGTAACACCTAACTGGAACAGGTGAAAATTGAATAGAATGCGGCTAAGATTAGGTTCCATTGCCAGTCAGATAAGTATGGATCCTTTTGGAGAGCTGGAATGCAATTGGGAAGAGTTTCTTTTCAGTTAAAATTGGTCTTCTGTAAATGCTTGTTAGGGATTTCTATAGCACTGACTTGGAGAGGCCAGGACCCAGCAAGAATTCCTGCTTGGATGGCTACGCCCGTCACAACTGCCAGGTCGGGATCTACAGAGGTGTTGGGTTCCTTTCCAAAGAAGTCATGAATAACTTTACGTATTTTGGGAATCCGTGTGGAACCTCCAACTAACACAATCTCATCCACTTCTGCTTTGTGCAGGTGGCCTTCCTGCAGCACTTGTTCAATGGGCACAAGAATCTTCTCAAAAAGGTCCTCATTCAACATCTCAAACAGCTTCCGAGAGATCTCTGTTTCAAACACAACTTCGACAAAGTTGTCCTCTGCTTTGGAAGTGTCTCCAAGATTTTTCAGGCCTTTTGCATTTTGTGAGGCCCCACCTTTTAGTGCACTGTTTGTTTTTACCTGGCTTTTTGCAAGTTCTTTTGTAAGCTTGTTTGCTGGCAGAGTCAAGAGCACCCTCAGTGTAGCTGCCTCATGGACAGTCAGGTTTAATTTAACTGCTTCCACAGCCTGTCTGAGGCGGTGAATCTCCTCTTTTTGTGTCGGCAGAGAACCGTACTTTTGACGGAGCTGATCATATAAATACACCATCAGCCTCTGGTTGAAATCCTGTCCTCCAAGTTTGTTGTTACCTGAAAGATCAGAGTAGAAGGCATCAGACAGAGCACATTGAAAGCCTCAGAAAGCAGCACACTGCTTTTCTTTCATTGGGAGATGGTGCTCAAAGGCCAGAACAATCACACCAGGACCACAAGCGCAAGCTGTGACAATAGACACGAGCTGTGACAGCTGAACACATGATGGGTAATAATTTCCACAGTTGTGTTTTGACTGAAAACAGTAACTCAGTGGACCTCTGTCTAACTAAATCAGAGTGAAGCTGCAGAATCTTTCTTGCTGTTCCACTCTAACTGGACTGAGCAGCAACAGCAGCTCACATCAGAAGGTGCTCTCTGAAGGCAACACAGGCAGCTGGCACTGCACCTCAGAGCTGTGTGCATGCAGGCCAGATGAAGCATGGCTGTGTCTTCACTGCAGCCTGACCCCACACTGCTGCCAGAACTCTGTGCCCAGTGATGAATCATTTATACACCAAGCACAAAATTCTGGGTTAACAGCCCGCACATTCCCAAGCCCTGCTCAACTGAATTGGCACCAAGCACAAGGCAAGGATGCACCAAAGCACTGGTCAGTGATTTGCCAAGTATTCCCAGTTTGGACAAAGGTGACAGAAAGATTTTTAACATCCCCAACCTTCCAAAAGTCCAGTCAAAGTAACTGTAATATGCACCAGCACTTTATTAGTGGGCACAAAGTTAACAGCCATGGATAAAACGAAACCAAAACTTACCCCTCTGGGTCAGCCAAAAGCTCTGACTCTGTGGTTTCAGTTGCTGAAATCTAATTTTGCATGAAAAGCAGCTGAGAATGCATTGGGAAAATACTCTTTTACATGGTTGGTATGTTTTAAAAAGCCCCTTCACTGGCGACTTCAGGTGCACCTTGCCTCCCACTCCTTGAGAAACAAAAGCATTTTTCTCACCTGCCATGGCTCGTGTGATGAACATCCCTCCCATCTTGTTCAACAGAGACACATCCAAAGTTCCTCCACCCAAATCCACCACCAGAACATTGAACACATCGGCTTTGTGGAGTCCATAAGCCATAGCAGCAGCCGTGGGCTCATTGATTACTCGCAAAACGCTGAGCCCTACAAAGAGCAGAGACAACAAAGCAACACTCAGGTACACTTCAGAACACTGCAGTTCTTACAGAATGACATCTGCCATTACTTGTTGGGGTTTTTTAACCACACTCACCTCAAGTAAAGTGTCAGATCTAAAGGAAGTAGTTTTCTAAGCAGTAATATCCAATGAACTCTTTCTTTATTTAATCCTAAAACAGTACTGCTTCAGCATCAGGGTGAAATCATGAACCATGATTTGCCCAAACATACTTCCAGAGAAACCTTGCTAAGGAGATTTATTTCATGCATTCTATTTCAGTTTAAATTATTGTCCAAGGGTGCTCTATATAATCTCCCTATTTGGAGATTATCAGAAAGACTGTTATCCCTGAAGTAAAACTTACTTCTTCCAGCCATCTATGTCTGCATTAGCCAGCTGCACCTGTTGGTACTCAGTTCTCAGCTGTTCCTCACAATAAATCCATTCTAAGCTTCTCTGTCACCGATTCACTGCTTCTATATCCTCCACAAAGACCTTACTGTTAGTGAAACAGACCTGAAGGTCTCCAAGAAAAACTCTGGAACGGAGAGACATCACCTGCAAGGTTGGCTGCCTTAATGGTAGAATTCCGCTGCCTTTCATCAAACTCTGCTGGCACGGAGATGACTGCCTTGGAAATGGACGTGCCAAGGTTGGCTTCTGCCATTTTCTTCAGTTTCAGCAGCAGCTTAGAGCCAATGCGCTCTGGAGTGATGTGAAAGGTTTCATTAGTTGTCACAGAAAATTCAGCTAATCCATTGTTGTTGACAATCTAGAAGGATAAAGCGACACAACCCCCAAGTGAGAAATCTTTTTCCTAAGCTCCCCTACCCTGCTCTCACCAAATGTTTATTTGCATGTAGTCTCTTTATTCTGGAAAAGTTTAAATGTGCTTTTGCCATTTCTGGATCACTCTTATTCCATGATTAGGAGGATTATGCAAAACATGCCACTTAAGGGGTCCAAGTACATCCAAACTAGTGACACCCACTGTGCCCCAGTAAAACACATCAAAAAAAAGTTAAGACCTAGAAACTGGGCAATCAACTTCCAACACCACATTCAAAAACAGAAGGGATGCTTTTCTAATTATTAGGGTTACCTTTCAGGTTTCTGAAAGGAAACAAACAGCTCGGTACTGAACACCTTCTCTTAGTATTAAAAAATTTAAGACTTCAAAGACCACTTGCAGTACATTAAATTTTTTAGTTTTTCAACCAATTCTGCACCATGCTCATATAATGCAGGTTACGTTTTTTTAAAAGCAACTTTCAAGTTCTGCTGCTGGTCAAGTAAGTAGTAAAGTGCTGAAGGAAAAAACACACTGGGACAGAGAAGATGTGGCTTATAAACTTTTTTGGGTTTAGGTTTTTTGTGGTTTTTTCCAAATCTTGTTGATGTTTGTTTGTTTGCATTTTTATTTTAAAATTTCAGGGAGAAGTAAAGTTTCAGCAAAGCACAGTTAGTATTTCAAGCTGAAATTTATCCTTTCACAGAAGGGACTGGAAGGTTACCCAGAAACACATTTCTGAGTAGGAAAACACAGGGTCCTCTGGAAAATCATTATCAGCTCCATGCAGAGGCACACAACTTCCACAACCATTTCCTTCCTCTGTCTGGATACCTCTTACGGTTTTCAGGCAGATCACGTTAAGCCAAATGACTCGAGGTCTGACAAGCTCATCACCCACCCAAATTTCAAGTGTCATAGGATTGGGTTGGAGAGGACCAGGGTCATTTAGTTAAATATCCCTTGCCATGGGCAGGGACACCTTCTACTAGACCAGGTTGCTCAGGACCCCATCCAATCTGGCCTTGAACACTTCCAGGGATGAGGCAGCCACAGCTGCTCTGGGAAACCTGTGCCAGTGCCTCATCACCCTCACAGTAAAGAACTTTTTTCCTAATCTCTAATCTAAACCTCCTCTCTGCCAATTTGAAGCCATTCCCATTTGTCCTGTCACTCCAGACCCTTGTAAATAGTCTCCTTCCATATTTCTTGGGGGATCCCTTCAGGTGTTGGAAGGCCACAATTAGTTCTCCCTGAAGCCTTCTTTGTTCCAGCCTGAACAACCCCAACTCTCTCAGCCTTTCCTCACAGCAGAGCTGCTCCATCCCTCTGATGCCCTTGGTGCCTCCTCTGGGCTGGCTCCAGCAGGTCCCTGTCCTTCCTGTGCTGGGAGCCCAGGGCTGGATGCAGCACTGCAGGTGGGGTCTCAGCAGAGGGGCAGAGGGGCAGAATCCCCTCCCTGCCCTGCTGCCCACGGGGCTTTGGGTGCAGCCCAGCACACAGGGGGTTTCTGGGCTCCAGAGCACACGGCCGGGGCGTGTCCAGCCTCTCACCCACCAGCACCCCCAAATCCCTCTCCCAGGGCTGCTCTGGATCTGCTCATCCCCAGCCTGGATTGTGTCCTGCACCTTACTGCTTGGAGAGAACCCCAGGTGGTCACCGCTCACCTTAAAGGGATACCTGCTGCTTTCACTTTTCAGTTCTTCTGAAGTGAAGATTTTCCCGATGAATCTCTTGGCATCATAGATGGTGTTCTGAGGATTGGCATCAGCCAGTTCCAGGCCTTCGTAGCCCACGTGCACGCCCGTGTCTGTGAAGGAGACCACGCTGGGGATGCTGCTGTGCCCGCCCTCGTCTGCGATGACCTTCACGTCCCCGGTGCCGGGCAGGAAGACGCCCACGGAGCAGTAGGTGGTGCCGAGGTCGATCCCGATCACCCTGGGGGTGGGCATGGGCAGATACTGCTGTGCCAGGTAGCTGGCTAAGAGCAGGGCCAGCACAGCGGAGCCTGGAACACAGGGGTGGGAACAGCAGGGTTACAGGATCCCCTCTGCAAACCTGCGAGCCGACGCCGTGACACGGCGTGACACACCGCACCTCCTGCAGCTTTAGCTCACACTCCAGAGCCTGCTTAGCCACCTAATTAGGTTTTCATTTCTTTCTCAAGAGACTGGCTAGAAGTCAAGAATCTTAGGCATTAAACTGATCAAGAAAAAAAAAACCCCAAGAGACGGCCAAGCTAAAAATATCACCACACCGGAATAGTTCTATCTCTCTCTGCATGTTACTGCAATAACACAGGCTAATTAGTGCTTCTGGGGGAGTTCCCTATCAATGACCCTGAAAGGACATCGAGTTCATGGGGCTCCACAAAATCACAGTGAAATGACAAATTCCCGATTCCAACACCTCCAGCTTCACCAGAAAACTAAAAATAAGGGGAGACAAACCCATGCTGACTCATTCTGTTTCAGCAATAGCTCCCAAAAAAAGCATCTTCCCACACCTTGGAATCTTTTCTATACCTTGAAATCAAAATGTAGGCCAGTTTAAGTGCAGAAGAGTTGGTTGTTTGGTTGATTTTCTTTTAATTTTATTTATAATCAACAGACACAGCAGGAAACCCAAAAGTCTAGCATCAAGTAATACCTCGGATGATTAACAACAACAACAAAAAAAAGCACCAACAAACAAAATCTCAACAAGAAATGTAAATAGGTTAAATTTCAAAGAGTGGGTGACCTCTTTTTTCCCAGCAAGGAAGGGTGGGTCAGAAAGCCCTGGCTTTCACAGAATCCCACAATGGGTCGGGTTGGAAGAGACCACAGTGGGACATCTGGTCCCACCTTCTGGCTCAAGCAGGGTCACCCCAGAGCACAGGGCACAGGATTGCATCCAGGCATTTCTGGAATATCTCCAGTGAGGGAGACTCCACCCCCCCTCTGGGTGAGCTGTTCCAGTGCTCGGTCACTGCACAGGACAGAAGCTCTTCCTCATGTTCACATGGAACTTCCTGGGCGTCAGTTTCTCCCTTTGCCCCTTGTCCCATTGCTGGGCACCACCGAGCAGAGCCTGGTCCATGCTCTGTCCCCTCCCTGCAGACACTGACAGACATGGATGA
>VZRO01000696.1:143801-428203 GCA_013397915.1 Daphoenositta chrysoptera
CTGCTGACGGCTCTTTCCGGGCCGCGCGGGGCACGCCGGGAACAGTAGTACGCACGTCCCGCCGCCCCGCTCACGTCAGCTGCTGCTGGAGGCGAGAAAACAACAACTCCCGGCGTGCATCGCGGCGCGGCCGGTTCCGGCGGGTAGCAGCCAATGGGCGGGGAGGCGCGTTACCCGGTAGCAGCAGAGGCCGTGTGTGCCCTCTCAGGGGCGCATGCGCGGGCCCGGGCGGGGCGGCCGCGGTGGCTGCTGGGAGCGGTAGTCCCGGGCCCCGGCGCCATGGTGCCCTGCGGCTTCCCGCCGGCGTGAGGCGTCAGAGACCGCGGCTGTGGCAATGCTGGGGCAGCATATCTCCTCCATCCCCCTCGGTTTTCAGCTAGAAAGTACCGCCGAGTTCCCGCCTCTGCAAGGGTTTCGAGAGAGCCTGCCCGCCGTGTCTTTTACACGGACAAGAGCCACGTTCGGAAAGGAGACATTGCTTATTCTGCACAGGGTGCACGCTTTCCACAAATCAAGCACACCGCTTCTCACATTTTTACACGAAATATGCATTTCAGCAAACAAAGAAATCAACAGTTCGATGGCTACCAGTTGCCTAGTAGTCTTATTAATCAGAATACCACCTTCTCTTGGTTAAGTGATTCTGTCACGTCCTGTGCTAATTATCCACACGTTCCGCTTTTCCCCTGTGGAGTCGTGGGGCTCTCGAGGCGGTGGTCCCCGAGCCTGAGGTCACAATCCCGGGCTGGCACCAGTCCCTCACATGCCGGAGGGCACGGGGAGCCGTGGCAGCAGCCGGATGACGGGACACACAGCGGGTGAGCGGGGACAGCCAGGGGACACTGCAGGCGACGGAGCGGGAGGTGAGCGACAGGACGAGAAACAACAGGAGGAGCCCAGAGTCTGCAGTAAAAGCCCGGGTGGTCCTTTGTTCAGGGCCCCTCTCTGAGGCTGAGGCCTCTGTCAGTGATAACCTGGACCCTGTTGCATAACCCCCTTCCCATTCTCTGTTACTCTCTGGGCAAAGTGTTAACTATTTCTGACCCTTGAAATGTCAGCATCACTCTTTTACCCCATATCTAGAGAGAGCGTTAAGGTCTCCTGTGCTGAAGGTACACTTGCCTCTTTAAAAGCATTTGACCTCTCTTTGAAGCTCTCTGATGCATTTTTGCAACCTACCGGTGTTCTTTCAGTGCAATGGTTCTACAGTGACACAGCCACGGCGGGTTTTACCTCTTTATGCCAATGGTGAGGGGAGATTTCCTTCTTGCCTACCTGACATGTAGACAAGTAAGGAGAATGCAGGTGAAACCTGCCCCTCAGATGCATCCTGGAGGGGCAGAATTGGTAATCACTCCAAGAAATGCAGTGTGAAGTACAAATGTGGGTTTGCTTCTCATCAGTTGTCCCTCTCCTCTGTTTTGCTCCCGCTCTCATAAGGATTAATGGATTTTCAGGTTCTGGCAGAGCAAGTTTCTGTTTCAGGCAGAAATTAATTGTGAGAATCCAGAGTTTCCTTAATAAAGTTAAAGTTAGAAGCTTTTTAATAGAAAATATTCATAAATGAATAGCTGGTAGCAAATAGCATAGTGGAAGAAAAGTTAGACCAAGTCCTATTGCAGTTACCATCTCCAGCATCTCTGTTTCTCCTAAGTGATGGAAAGACACATAACCCAAAAGTAATTCCCAGGAGCTTACTTCTTAAAAGCTTCTTCTATATGCAAAGAAAGCAGCACCACTTTAACTTAATAGTAAAAAATGTGTTCATCCTTCACTCACAGTTAACATATAGTGATGTGCTTCATTCTCAGCATGAGAAGGTGGAAACTCTTTGGAAAGGGAAGAGAAGGTTAAACCATTCAGCCTCCTTAATGACTCATGATCTGACTGTTTACTAATTACTTAGGTAACTTAATTTCTTTTCTTAATTCCTTTTGGATACGTTAATCATGTATCTTTAAGTGGGACCATTGTAACTGTGCTCATTCCTAAGTGGGAGGAAACTCCTAATCATTGTTTGCAGTATTTCGTCATCCCTGTAACTCATGAGCAGGCACTTTGTGTTTTATGCCACTGTCAGTGGATGGTGAGCAGAAAAAAAGGTTTAGTGCAAACAGGGCATACAATAAAACTGGATTTTGCTCATGATTTTGATATTTAATAGCAGCCTTTTTTAGCACATAGGGACCATCTGAAATATGACACTGAAAAGTGCAGATATGGAGGGATGTGTTCTAAAAAATACTGATATATACCCCTCATTTTACAGATTGCTTCTTTTTCTGAATCATAGGCCAGGGTTTGGGTTTTGTCCTTGAGGCTGAACCTCTGAATGACTTTGGGATCCCTTGATACCATACCTGCCAAAGGACAGAACTCAGATGCCCTTTCCTGTATAATTCCCGTTCTATTTCTCCAGAGCAAAGCTGCTTAATGAATTCAGTGTGTCAGTCAAGGCCTCCCCACCTGACTGCCTCCCTGGAGGCCTGGCTGTTCCCTGCAGGATTACACAGCACGGGCCACCTGCCTGGGAGCCAAACCAAGGGGAGCACCTCAGCAGCCTTTCTGCCCTGCAGCAAAGCTCTGCCATGCCAGAAGCCTCTGCAGAAGCCTCCGATGCCCTGGAGCTGTTTTGGGCTGCTGCAGAGTTTGAAGGCTCAGTCCACCACACCTATTCTGTAGTCCCTTCAAGGCAACGTGTGGTCTTCAGCAGCTGTGCTTAGATGAAGTCCAGAAGTGCCTAATTCTTTCCCTCAGCATCTTCTCTGTGACTTGTCAGGATCTGCTCATGGATAATCCTGGGCTCTGCACAGAGATGCCAGACTTGCCTTGCATCTGCGAAATAGGCAGAACTAATCCTAGTGACCTTGCCCTTGTGCTTTTGGGCATTCCCACAGTGTCTTCTGTATCAGCTTTCTTTACCTACTCTTGTTTGTGAGAGAGAGACCTGTCTCCATTTTCTTCCATTATCTGAGGGAGTGCTACACTCAGGAAGGGGTTGTTCAGGAGCAGAAGGGAACATTCAGTGTTTCTGGAGAAAACAGCTTGATTTTGCACAGAATAATTCAATATTCATTGGGCAATAGAGGCTAATTTGACTGGGAGAGAAAGCTATGGCACAGAGTGCCTCTCGGGGAAAGCATAAATGTGGTTAGGGGCAGACCCTGGAAGGCTGGTCCTTGTTTTCCTGGAATGCTGTGCTTTTGCCACTTCCCTGTACCAGCAGGCAAGGCACGTGCTCCATGGTGAGCAGCCTCCCCTGAGGGTGCCCAGTGCACGTTCAGACCTGCACAGCTCCTTTGCACAGGCTGTGACACATCCTCCCTGAGGATGCCCCTGAGTGAGGGGATGCGAGGTGCTGCTGTGCCAGGGGCTGCTGTCCCTGAGCTGCTTGCCTTGGGTACCTGGGCTGGGCCACCTCGAGTGGCCCTTGGCCACCAACATCAGGGCCTACATCCCCCTGCCTCTGGTGTGAGTGTAAAGGGGCTGTGCAGCCAGCTCCCTCCGAGGGGCCGGGCAAATGCTTGTTTATCCTTCTTAGTGCATCTGTTCACTCTGGTAGTAAGCTGTTTATAACATTTCAAACGCTTTTCAGGGATTAATTTCCTTCAAGGGGCTGTTCTTTTCCCCTGGTGCTTTGATAGGTGGAGGTAAACATGTTTTTGTCTGCAAGTAGCTTGAGGGAGAGAGTTGTTCTTACAATGTAAGAGCAGAGGCTGGTTTTAAAACAGTCTCCCATCAGATGTGAACTGGAGTCTGCAGGAAAAATCCTGCTACACTGGGGAGTATCGCTCAAACCCTACACCTGTGATGTGCTAAACACAGTTCAAGCATTCTGTGTGCGTGGAATCAAATACAGCTTGTTTTCATTTGCAGGATGCTTTGCATCAGCTGGATCCTTGCATTTGGAGAAAAGGGAATTGAGTTTGCAAAGCATCCTCTTTTCTGCTGTTGTACAAAACAGGGTTTCCTCTTTCCAGGATTTACTCGGTGAGTGCTTTCTGCATTGTCTCAGTCATTTTAAAGCCAGTTCTAAAACTGAAACACAGGGTGCTGGGATATAGTCAAAGCACAGTGTGATCCATCCCATCAACCCAGGAGGATCAATCTGTGTTTTCCCACTATGAACAAGGAAGGGACAGAGTGATTGAGATCCACTTTATAGGTGGAGAGTAGAATCAATGTCTCTCTGAGAAAGGAGGTGATTGATGCTAGGAATTCAGGAGATGCTAGAATCTGAAATCTCATTTTCAGTTTTTAACTTAGATAAGAGTGCCTTAGTGCGAGCACATTGTCAAAATTGCAGAGATCACTGATAGTTTCTTTCACTAATTAAAACATTGATCTTCTCCTGCTGTATATGCTTGGGAAAGGGAAGGATTTCATCAGTGCCCAACCTTCCTCTGACAGTTCAATGTCAGGCAGCTGGATAGAGGAGCATAGCCTTCAATTTAGATGCAAAAGTTTCCATTTAAATTCCAGCCTATAGCCTAAAGATTCCTGGCTCCTGTTGAGTGGCTGACTGGCCATGGCTGGGCGGGGGTGTGCTGAATTCTCCATTAGCCACAAACTCTCTCCCCAGGCAGAGGCAGCAGGAGCAGCACGGGGCCGTTCCCGGGATCCACAGCCCCAGAGAGCTGAACCACGAGGCGTGGGAGGAGTGCAAGGAGCTCCCAGCAGATGTCTCTGCCATGCAGTGTTCCTTCCCCAGATCGCTTTTGGTGTCTGACAGATACCTGCAGATTCATATAAAGCATATTAACCTTTAGCAATAGTTATCCAAAGTCTTGTAAAGGCGTCAGTCATGAAAACGGTGCCACATTTTTCATTGCAGTTTATTTAATTGGTTTAACACGCCCATTTCACTGAACCCTCATGAAATAATTTTGAGGTTAACAATGAAATTAGTATTTCCCCTTTCATGAATACAGTTGCAATGATACCAGTATAATGTAACCCAGTAGTTGTCTAAGAAAAACAATCTGGAAGAGAAGAGAGATTCTCACAGATTTTTTTCTCTGTCCCTCTTTTCTACTTGAATTTCAGTTGGTGCATGCTGATACAGCTTTCTGTGGTGTGAAAAATAATCGTAAAAACCAGAGACATTTTATTGAAGAGGCAAAGCAGTTTGCCACTTACTGGTCTTGATGCTTTGAAGTGTCTACCTGAAAACAGAGGCTAGACAAGAATAAGAGAATAAAAGAAGGTATTTGTTTGAAGGGCCTTCAAAGGTACACCCTGGGCAGTCCAAAGGCTACACCCAAGATGGACCGTGGGTCACAGGTTCTTCACACTTCTATGTGTTTGGTCCATTTGCATATCAGGGTTAATTCTCCAATTAAAGCTTCCGTTAATTATGTAATTATCCCAAGTTTGCTGCTCCTCTTCAGAGGCTTTTAGTTTACACATTTTGGGGCCTGAGACAATCAAGGTGTCCTTGAAGAGCAAACCTGGAGAGGCTTTGTTATGTCTAACCAGCATGAGAGAACAGTAGTTAACAGGCCACGTGAAACTTCAGATTTTCACACTAGGCAATGCAGGATTGGAAAAATATAAAAGTTAAGGCATCATTCTGGTACCTGAGAGTTTCTCTTCCTGCTTGCCTGTGGTGAAGTGGGTCGGTGTTGCAAGGCTGAAAGGCACCTGTGAGATTGGCTGAATTGTCCCCAGCCACAGCAACCTGGAGTGGTGGGCCTGAATCATGGCTTGGCTTGGATTGGTGCTGGTGTCTGGAACACATCCTCCACCTTCTGCTCAGCTTGGGTGTCCCGTGTGGGAGCAGGGAGGGCAGTCCCTGGGTGTCACAGGGTGACAGGAAAAGTGGTTGCTCTTAGCAGTGTTTGCAGCACCTCGCTGTATGAAGGGCTGCAGAGCTCAAGGATGGGATGGCTGGGAGTCTCATCATCTGCACTAATCATCACGGTGATAATGATAATGAGCAACAGTCCCAGCAGTCTCCCAAGAGGCCACTTACCTCATTCGTGTTGTTGCTGTGTATATGGAATCCATACAGATGTCAGTCAGGCTTGTCAGTTTGGTCTATTGTAAATGACAACAAAAGGATAAACACAAGGATGCACTCAAATATAGCTGCCTGAACAGCGAGCTCCCCGGGCAAAGGAGAAGTTTTGCAATATGTGTGGATAGAGAAGAGTCCCGCTTTCCCTTTTTTTTTTGTGGAGTATTGAGGCTGAAGCATCAGAGTATCTGTTTTACATTTGTTCTTTTCCTGGAGGTATCACCTACAGTATCTCAATGGGTTTGTACACTGGATAAGAAGTTTTGGGCCTTTACTGTGCATCTTTTGACTGACACAGAAGATCTGTTTCAGTCATCACTTAGAAGTAGTGTTATGGTACTCCAGGAGCAACTATGCTGTGCCTATTTTCCTAGAAGACCTAGTTCTCTGGCCCATAATGTTTCTAGTCCAGGAAGAAATAATAGGTAAGAGCATGTATTCCTCTTTACACTCTGTGAAGCAAAGGAACACTGAAGGTCACTGACTCAAGAATAGATAACGAGCCTGGAGGGCCAATACAGTTTGAAAAAAGATGTCTCAAACACTGTTCCAGAGAACTCACAACAACATCAGCCTTCTTCCATTATTTTTAGGAATCTGTATTAAGCAGCATCATCAAAGATTTGATGGGAGAGGTGTCCTCATTTATAATTGCTCATTGGGCAAGGTGGTAGGGGCATTTCCTAATGATCTTTATAGTACACATCTGTCCTGCAGGACCCAGAGTTGCCATGATGGTGTAAATGCCCAGCAAACTTCAGTTTAGTGGCTACATGGTTCAGATACAACTGAGATGTGAGCAAGCTCACCCAGCATTATACAAACTCAAGTTTGGTGTTATTCCTGGGTGTGATATGTGAAACCAATAGCACTTGACAGCACAGCCCACCATACTTCCTTCATACTCCAGACCATCTGAAATAGGAAAAGAAATGTTGAGAACACAGAAGAAAACTGTGTCATCAGCCTAAGTCAAGGTCCTTAATGTTGCTTTGTACCTTCCCAGAACCTCTGGTCAATTGGCAACCACTTTGCATTAGTTGCTCCCTGTGCCAAGTCTTGCAACCTACCTGGAGGGCTCTTAAACCTATTTCTGACAGTATTGATGGAATCATTCCGACATTACTCAGATTACTCCTACAAGACAAGCAAAGATGTCAGCCACACCACGTCTTCTTTTTTCAGCATCACTCCCCCGTGCACTGTCGTGTGAGTAGCAAGTGTCTGTTTAGCCTGGAGAGAGGTTTGTTGGAAGCAGATACTGTAAAGTTAGAGCCATTCCAGAAGAAGTGTGCACAGCTAGGGAAAACGATCCATCCACAGAAGCAGAGATCAGCCTCTCTGTGCAATCGCAATAAAATAAAAGTCCCATGCCAGTTTTCTCTCTCTTTCTTGAATGATTGCTCTGTGTGTAGGTCTGCTGGACTGTATCAACACCTTCGTGCAGCCCATAATTCATTGCCATGCTTTTGGCTCGGTCCTGCTGCTCAGATATGCAAGTGCTTGAAAAATCAGCTACTGCTTATGCACACCCAAGCACAGGCGTAGACTTTACAAGATATGCAAAATCTGTGTGCCAGCATATTTGTGGGCACTGAGCCCTTAAGCTTCAGAATATTTTTACCAAATACAAAATACTGATAAAAATGCAACAGTATGTTTATGTCGTGGTTCTATGAAACATTTCTGACTGTGTGCAAACAGTCTCATTGGGCTGGACTGGTTTTTTTTGGTTTTTGTTTTTCCCATTTGCAGTACATAGCACAGAGGGCTCTGTGGCTGCTGTCTCGCTGAGGTGCTCCCACAGCACCCACAGCTGCAATTAAACAGAGTGAGGGAGGGATTTCACAAGCTCAGAAAGAGGTAGTAGAAGTATATCGATTTCTGCTGGATTGTTGGGACAGAGAATGCATCTCTTCATATGATCTGGAGGAGCCCCAAATGTTTCCCATCTCAGTATAATGCTCTTCTCTTGTTGTCAGTCAGTCCCAAAGTGAGCAGAGCTGACAGATGTCGATTCTTTCAGATTTTCCCTTTCCTAAGGACTTTGACAGCTTCAGCTGCTGAACCACAAACTTACTCCTTTTTTTCTCCTTACCTGTTTACTCCCACTGTAGCTGTCCTCTCTCTCACAAGGAGATGTAGATTCAGTTCACATCATGCAACATCAATACTTTACCCTCACTTTGCTGAAAAGGATCCAAGGAATAATACAACAAACTACCTGTCCTTCTCTGTCTGCTGTTTATTGCAGTCACCATCATCTGTGCTTTCATTTCAGAAGCACTTAGGTATGACAGAAGCACTGTAGGATAGACACAGATACATAGTGCTGTGCGAGTCAAAAAAAATACAGTTAAAAAGCCTGCAATATCCATATCAGCAAAATAGACAAATAAAAAACAAAAATGGAAAAGAAAGGTGTTGCAATTTCAGCAGTAATGAATAACCCAAATTGCAAGATCTGTCTGCATCCTTGTTGCTATTACATTCATTTAAAGCAAAACAATAGTTGTATATCAAGCTCTGTATGGCCACAGTTACTAATACACAGCTTTTTGAAGTTGGATTACACATTCTGGCTCAAAATATGGCATGTCTGGATAGTTCCAAGGTGTATGGGATTGGGAATCAAATAGTTAAAACTCCTCGGTAATTTGATTTTGTAGAGTGGATGTCCCATAAAATAACACTGAGTTGTCTGTTATTTGCAGTCACTGAGGGTTAGTAATTCACTGCCATTTTGTTTCTTCTTCCTGATTTCTGTGTGTGGGTAAGAATTCTGTGGATAAGCCTCTTTCTGTGTGACTTTTATATATTTTAGTTTTGAATTCTGTGGCCCTAAAATCTGAGCAGGACAAGCAAAGACTTTTTTTTTTTTTTTTTAATTAGACAAAAAGCTCTACTAGCTGAAACCTTTCCCCAGTTCTCAGAACTCCTCTTTACTTTTTTTTTTTTCTGCAAATTGATAGATTTTAGTTCAAGTGTGTGATAAACAGGACCAGAGCTCTTCCTGTAAAAGGCAGTCCTAAGAAAAATGCAGTTTAGCTTGCAGCCTGTGATAATGAGATAATTCATGGAGGGCCTGTCAGGAAAAGCAGCTTGCCATCTCTATGCCATTTTAAAAAAATGTGTATTTATATTTTTTTCCCTCAATTTTTACAGAAATAGGAAGCTTTCTCTATCTTACACTGAGGAATGGCAACAGAAATGGGGATAAAAACCACTTTTCTTTTTAAACACAAACATCGACTTGGGGGAAGTGATTTCTCTTGGGTAATGGATCCACCTCTGCTCCTCCTGCTGCTGATCCCCATCCAGCTGGGTGCTTGCAGCCTCCCTTGAAATGATGTTGTGGGGCAGCACTGGCTTTTCCAGCTGGTGGAGCATCTGCAGAGCCCTTCACACGAATAGAGTGGCTCACGTTCCTGCCCCTCTGGGGGAAGTGCAGAGTCCAGTAATTCTGTCTGGTGGCAGAGTCTTCAGGCCTCCTTTTCAGCAGTTAACCCCAAAGTCCATTGCAAACCTGTCTATGCAACAGTATTTGGTGCTAAAAAACCTGAGAGAGTCAGGACTGGGGAGAAAACTGTTCATGATAGGAGAAAAAGCCTGGATTTGTTGGATAGTGCTTTAAACTGGCCAAACTGTCTGGTTCAGCCTGCTCTCTCTGCTGTTATGCCTTTCCCACATCTATTTTCCAGCTCTTATTTTTTTAATACAGAATAAATGTTCAGTCTGTAATTACATTTAAGTTATTCTATGAGATTATAACATTCTGCTTTTCTATCTGAGCAGGGTCTGTTCCATCTGAATTGCAAAATGGATATAGGATTGCAGTAGTTAGAGAAGGAAAAGCTGTATTCGACCGGAGTCCATCATCCTGTAAGGGTATGATATAACACTGTGACAGAGGCCATATCAGATATTAAATTGCTATAATACAGAAGTGTTTTACACTTTCTTAAATTATAATGAGAAAGAGCAGCCCAGGAGTGGATTTCTCATCAGTGCAGGAGCTAGGTTTCCCCAAGAGCAAGAGGTAATACAGAGACTATTAGAGGAAACAGTCTGCCAGGTTGGTTCATGTTGTTAAACCTTCTCCAGCCTCAGCCCTGCAGATTTGGGACTGTAAGGTCCTGGGTGACCTTGCCTTGTTCGTCCAAGCAGAAGGGCCTGGTTCTGTTCTTGGGTCTTGAAATAAAATCTGGGAAAGCCCAGTGGGTCTTAGCCTGTTGTTTGGGAGCAAAGCAATTCCCAGCTCTGCACTTCCCAGAGGCAGGAGGGGCTCTGTGCCGTGGTAGATCCACTGTGTTCCCAGGCAGCCCCGTGCCCTCACAGGAGGCACTGGGCAGCTGGAGGTGGTGGGTTTGTGCTTAGCACCTGAAGGCAGCTCTGATGTCTTGCTGGGAGGATGAAAATCCCAGGGCACGTTTGCACAGGAAGAGATATAAACCTTTTGGCATCCTGGCTGGTCCCTAAATTCAGTGGCTCGATTCTGCTTAATTTCTCCTGCATTTTAATTGATGGAGCTGTAACTGGTGCCTTGTTTCACCCAGACTGAGGCAGGCTTTGAAATAGCACTTTAAGTGTATTTACACTCACCTCTATCCCCCCAAATGCCAAGTAAAACAGCATTTTCACACTTCTTGTTAACTGGTACTGCACATTGATGCAGTTGTGGAAACTGTCACTGTACAAATATCCTCTTTCATAATTATTTTCTGTAATTTGTTTTCAGCAGAGTATGAAACCATGGAATAGAAATGCTTTTATAGTTTTCTGCTTCTGGAGATATTATTGAGAGACAAGGAATATCTTTAGAGCAGTGCTTTAAACTCTCACAACAGGTTTTTTTTTTTTTTCTCTCAAAACACTTGTAACAAAAATACATTACAGCAGGTGCCCTGGTTTCATTTCTGCATGCTCTCTTCTCAGAGGTTTCACATAACTCAGAAATGGAAAGTCAAACTACACAGCGTGCATTTGCTGCTGATGGGCATATACACAGAGGCAGACTAATAAAAATACTGTATTTTTTTCTCAACACAGTGTACATTTCCAGTGCTGAGTAAATACTAAACGCAATGGCTGAAAGATCTTGTTTCTAAGGCAACCAGCTCCCATGTTATCCTAAAATATATATACATAGTCCGTCTGCTACTTGAAAAAAAAATTCTCATCAAGATTTGCTGAACTGAATTCTTGATGAGGTCTGTCTTATAAAAGGCTAAATGTTGTGGGTGCCTCAGACTGGACTTTCAGGTTGACAATAAGACCAAGAACAGAAACTGGTGGAGATGGTAACGATTTTCAAGATGCAGAGTTATGACCAACTTGTACAAAATGGTGGTAGGACAAAACTTTTCTAAGGCCTATGCATGCCATAAGTGACTTGAGAGAATTAATAAATGTAAATATTTCATAGCACCTCCTTCTGAGACAGCTCTTGTAGCTTGTTATATTAGGCAGACCAGTGTATTTCTATGGTAATTCCTGTAAGGAATGAGCCTAAGCAAAGCAATGCCCAGTGGTATGGAGGTGGTGTGCAGCCTGTACATCCTGCTGTTACTATTTATTTCCAAATACCGTCTTTTGGTATTAGAGCACATCATATCCTACAGCTGGCAAGAGCTCATAATTCAGTGCTGCTCCAAAAGAGTGAAAGGTATAGTTGAGGCACCACATGCACAATAGATCTTTCCCAGCTTTCTCACTCATGACTGACATTTTTTTTTGCCATAAAAGTTGATTTTGAGGGCCATTCAGCTGTAGTTTTTGCCCAATGTAAAAAGCAGAGTTCCCTCACTGAAGGTTTAGTTCTTATGGAGGTGCAGTGTCAGTTTACTTCAGGACTGAAAATTAACTCAGCAGCAACACCCCAGCAAAGTCGGTGTCTGAAAGCCCAGAACTTCATGGCCTGACCTAAACCATCCTTGGAGGCAATCTTTGGTTTCATGGCATGTGGCCTGTGGAGTACAAATACTTCGGTGGACCTTTGACTGGACAAGTTTCCAGCCTCTTGCACCTCATCATGCTTTCAGTGAAGCACTACAGGTATTAATAAGTTATTCAGGCTTTAGGAGTTACCTTAAAAATATGTATATATTTAAATAGCTCCAGCTTAATGCCTTATCCCAGTAGCTTGGGACACTAAATGAAGTTATCTGTGATGGTGTTAATCACCCCTTGTGTCTCTGAAGAGCAGGTATAGAAGCAGATATAAAAGGGGTCACAGAATAAGCTTGAGGAACAGTGAAATGGAATTAGGTTAGACTTTCCCCTCCTAGTGAAGTCTTAACCCCAGTCTGTCTCTCAGAGACATAAGTAGTGAGGCAATTCACAAATACTTTTTCCATCTTCTGTGTTAAGTCTAAGAATTTTTTGTCCAGAACCAGGGAAATTCACCTGTGGGGCACAAAGATCTCTCACTGCTTTGCTTTGCTTTTTTTAAGACTGAGAGAAGTGTCTGTGCCTTCTCTCAAATCATGTAATAAGGCTAGGAGGTCCTTATCCATGTCCCTCAGCTGCGTTGTTCTCTCTCCATGGCTTGAGTCCAAGTACTTGCAGCTCCTTTCAGCATCTCAGAAGTGACACCATTCTGTTCCCATTTTTAGAAAATATCAGGGATACGCTGGGGCTGAGAAAAATCCTTGGTCCTAAATAAGCTGTTCAGGATAAAACTTTCCTTGTCTCATTTCTTTCCCAGTCTTTTCAGAGGTTTCCCTAGTGTGGTCGTAAAGGCGGTGCTTGTAATTAGGGAAACTCATCGTTCCAATTGACACAGTGCTTTTGTCAGTTATCCCCCAATAGGGATAATAGTATTTTATCCTTAAATCCAGAGGTTAAATGCGTTTTAACCAGAGTCCCTAAACCCGATGCTTAACTGCAACGTGTATGAGGTCTGTCCCATACAGCCTTCCTGGCTCACCAGCAGATGCTCGAGGAATGCACCCTCCCCTTGGAGACCTCCGTCCATCTGGAGTTCCCAAGCAGCCCTTAGGCTGCTCTTCTCCCTTTTCATCAACAATAAGCTCCTTGCTCTCAAAACCTTCAGGGAATGTGGATTACACAGGCATGGAAATGGGATTTTTAGTAACAAGTGGCCAAATGTTCAGACATCTCCTCTAAAGACATTTGTGCTTCTAGTGAAAAAAAGAGTCTGATCCCAATAAGGAGTCTATTTCTAAATTAATAATAATTTTTAAACCCCCTCAAGTCTGAGATACATTAAAATACAAGGTGACATTTGAATATGTGGTGTGGGTCAGACTCTGATGCTCTAAGGCACGTTGAGTACTGTTTTACTTGCAAGTAGTTCCATTAATTTCAGTGACCCAGTTACGGACTAAGACACCCCTCATCAAGAGAAGAGATGTTAAAAATCTGCCCACAATATCTGATGATAATTTGATTTCTGTACTGCCTTCCAGACCCAGTTGCCCCATTCTGCTTTCACCACAGTGCAGCATCTCTTTCATAGATGCTGACTTCTCTCGACGGCTGTCAGCCTTTGTGATGAAGAATATTAGAATAACATGGCAGCTGTGTCAATAAAGCAGATACGCATCCATTCATGGAGAGGATATTTTTGAGCAATTCTTGTAAAATTCCTTGGTTTTTTCTCTTTTAAGTTGATATTCAGGTTTCTGTGACTATGGTAACTTCTGTGCATTTGCATATTGTAGGCTGTGCAGCCACAAAAGGAGATAATTGATTTTCTCCCCAAAGTAATTTGGTGCTTTTCACTTCAGAGATTGTCCTTTGGATTATCGACTCCTTATTATTAGTCATTTGCAAAATTATTGCTATGGCTATGAGGTTCATAGCCCTGTCAGGCTTTTGGCTTCTTTTCCTCAGGGTTTTCTTCCTGACCAGGAAGGTTTTAATCCTCTTGTACTTGAGAAGAAGGAAAAAAAAAAAATAAAAAGCCAGCCAGCTGTAGTGGCACCTCCTCCCATAAGGCTGACATTTCAAATCAGTTCTTTATCAGCACATGCTTCTTGCTTGCCTTTACGATAGCCTCAAAAAAATGTTACAAAGAGCTTGGTCAGTGGTGATAACCTCTCCAGAGCACTGACCTACAGCAAGGAGAGGAGTGTTTCTGAGCAGCTATAGTATAGTGGCAAATAAGTAGTTTGTGCTTGACTACACTGTCACTCTTTTCAGTGTTTCACATTTGGACTAACACTGTGCCTATGCCCACTTTTTTTTTTTTTTTCCCTCTTTCAAATATATTTATAAAACTTCAGCATAAAGCCTCACTCCAGGCTAAATGGTACATCAACATTAATCGTATTATTTAGCTGAAAATTTTCAAAATTCTCAGAATAGCTTTTGAAGACTCAGAGGGGACCTAGTGTGGAAGTATTTTTGGTTTGGGTTGGACATTCTTTTAATGACAAAAGGTGAAGTTAATGTTTTAGAAAAATTTCACCAAATGTATAGGTAGCACAATGCTTACTTGTGTAATTTTCAAAGCATTTAGGACTTCACAGAAGTGGTAGGGATAATATGAATTTAAGGTAATATTTGAGCTTCAGACACAGCTGTTTCTCTGTTCGCACTCTATTTTCATAGTGGCATTTCTCAGGCTCTGCACTGTTCCAGCACTGCAGGTAGCAGTGGGAGTGACTCAGTGCTTCCATTATCATCTGTGGTTCCCCGCCTGTGCCTTTATTGATTTCTGGCTTGTAGTTAAGGTAACCATTGAGTAGCAAAGACCTGGTGTTGTGCAGCTGTATCTGAATCAGGCGTAGAGGTGAAATGATGGAGCTGTCACAGTAAGCCTCCATGGCACTAGTGTGGTTCGCCATCCATGGCATTTCCATATTGTGTGTTATTTTGGTTGTAAATCCAAAGCCCTATAAGCTTCTTGCACAGCTCGCCGTCCTCTGGGAAAAATAATGTAGAACTGGAACCCAAACCTGTGTGTATGGTTTTATTGATGTCCCAGTCACGACTTCCTTAGTATTGAAGAAAGACTGATGTGGAGAGATGGTGTTTTGGGACAAAACATGGAATAAAAATAAGGGCAGTGACTACTGATAGCATTTCTTTTGTTGAATAGTGTTAATTTCAGCAGTATTCATAAACATGTGCATTCATGTGCATGCACACAAACCCCTCATTTTCCTTTCTGTTTATTAGGATCCATCCTTGTCTGCCTGTGAAGGGCTCAGGATCACCTCTGTGCAGTGGAGAAGAGCTCTGTATTTCCTTAGTCTTAGCCAAGCCCTGACAGACAGGTCTCTCATCTCAGCCATATATTTCTCCAGTAAAGGTGATTTCTGCAAACTTTACTGTAAACTTGTCCCTACTTTTGCAATAGTTATAACATTTGCCTATTATTTAATCTAAATTCCCCCTTGCTGCATCTTAAACCCATTGCTTCTTGTTCTGTTCTTGTTCTCTAATGAGAATAATTGGTCTATGTCGTCTCTGTAACAGCCCTTTGCATATCTGTAGACAGTAATGCTTCCCCTCAGTCCTCTTTCCTCCAGACCAAGCAGCCCCTGCTCTCATAACCTTTTCTCAGAGGTCTTATTTACTAACTCTTAAATCATTTTTGTTGCTCTCATCTGAACTCTCTCCAGTGTCTCTGTCTGTTTTAAAATGCAGTGCCCCAAAATGAGTGTTGTTCTCTGAATGAGGCCTAGCTGGTGCTAAGTAGAGCAGAATAATTATCCTGCTTGTTTAACATGAGGTATTTCTCAGCATGGCTCTCGCCTCGGCTGCCAGAGCTCGGTCCCCTGACCTCCCCATCCATTTGTTATCCTTTGCAACCCTGCAGAAAACACGAGCTTTCTAATGCAACGTTTTTAGGGCAAAAAGAAATAAATTAAATCCTGATGTCTTAATTATTCCCCTTTCCAAAAGGGAGGCGCTCCCCTCTCCATCTACTCCCAGCACGGAGGGGCTGGCAGTGTCTCTGCTGTCTCCCCAGAGTTCCATGTTGGCTCTGGGATAAATCCAAGCCCCAGGCCCGGGCTGGGGGCTGCAGGCTCACGGCACAGAGCTGTGTGTGGGCAGTGCTGACCCAGGGCTCACCTCTGGCTGAGATGCACCCCATCATTTTTAGTGTGGATGCACTGTTAACCTCTTGGCCAAGCCTTGTGACTCAGCCATTGCATTTTCCCAGTCCACTGCAGCTCTGGAGACCTGCACAGGGAGCCTTGAGTAGGTGGGAAGGACAGGTCTGGGGAGTGGGGGGTGGCTGCCACCAGAAATAACAGGGTCAGAGGAGGAAGAGCACGTTAATTTTTTCAGTCCCGTTCAATGAGTGGAGGATAACTTCAAGAAAAGTTACCAAGGCAAGGGGTTTTATTTTGTTTTCATGCCCATACCAGGAACAATTTGCTGGAGCATCTTTCCTGATATTTGTTTGGGGCACTTGGTGTTTTAGGCTTGAGGAGTGAGGCTGTCCAGCAGCATGGGAGCTGCAGGGGCAGTGTGGCCTGACAAGGATGGCTCACTGCTGATGACAGGCAGGCACTGATTCGAAGCTCCCTTGCACATAGAAGCTAAGAGGTTACTTCTGAAGAAGTTCTAAGAGGTTACTTCTGAATTCTGTGCTGGCTCACACCTGTGAGAGCAGAGGTGCTGATGCCTTCAGAGGTACATCATCCAAGGAGAACATGGACAAACACGGGATATCACCCTTATTGGCCTGTATTGGCCACCACCATTTTGTGTAGGAGCCTTTAGCAAAACTTGTGTCACTTTATGTTACAATTTACACCCAAAATACAGGGGCAGCGATACTTCCAGTGAGTGCCGTGTGACATACTTAAAATGTTTGACAGGCTTTGGAGCTGAATCCAGAGCCTTCTCTTGCAAACATCCCCTTTGACTTTGCAGAGCTTGGAGTTGGCCCTGGAGACCCTCTGACTGGAAACACTCCTGAAAATGATGACTTCTTTCAGAGAGCAAGACAATACCTGCTGGCACACTGTTTTGCCTGCAAAGAATTAAAAACTCGGAGAATGAATTCTGCATAAATGTTCCAGGCAGACTTCGAGAGAGAATGTGAGTGGTAAAAATACACCCCCATCTCAGGCTCCCTGTTCAGCAAAGGCGCTGGGCCAGAGCTTTGCCTTTGCTGAGTCCACGTTTGTTGAAGCAGAGTGAGAAACTGGTTCTGACTTCCTAACTCTGTGTCTGGCTGCCAGCCCACACCAGGCTGGGAAAGCCGAGGAGCTGCTCTCGTGTAGCACCTGACAGCATGTCCCAGGCCTTAGTCCCCATGAACACAGATGGTATAACCTGGGCACACCCCCTTGCCCTTCTTTCCCTTTCTTGTCCCTGCCTCCCCTGCTGACCCGGCCCTTGGAGCAAAGGTGGCAAAGGAGCAGCAGCGCAGTCTGAGGGAACATTTCAGTGCTGGCAATCAATCGTGCATGCAGGTAGCACAGCTTTTCTCTTTTACCTCAGCACCTCTTAGGCAATGCAGGGAATGTGCCCAGGATTTACGAGGCTCATGCTGAATGCAGCCAGCATCACTGCCTGCTACATTTTTCCACCTCGGTGCACCAGTATGCTGCTTAATAGACCTCTGGCATAATGTGCAAGAGTACCCAGCTCTGCACCTTAGAGCTAAAAATGAGGAGACAGGAAGAGATGAAGAGCGTAGCTGTTTTTCATGCCACACAAAGGGAAATTACACAGGAAGTAAGTCACCTCCTGAAGAGACTAGACACAAGAGGAGTTATCTTCCTCCGTTAAATTAGAAAGAATGATTAAATGCCAGATAGTGTGAGCACGTCGGGCAGATACTGCACAAGCACTTTTCTTGCTAAGAAAGTAACCACATAAGTTACTGACTGGCTTTAAAAGACTGAGAAATTGTAGTTGTAAAAAATCACTACTGCTAATTTACCTTCTGGCAGGTGTAGAAACCAGTTTTGGCTTGGAATAGTGCTCCATGCAGTACTACAATACTGCAGCTTGTAAAGAGTGCCTGAACATATGAGGACATGGTGTCTGCATTGCTCTATGCTTGGCTGCTGAACTTGAATGGCCCTCACAAAAGCTTCACATATTGAGCAAAGAACTGTGAAACCCAGCCCCAGCTGAATGCATAGTCTGCTGTCTCTTTTGGCTTTGCAAAGGTATGCAACGCTGGATTCACATAAACTGACTGAAGCTGGGGACACTGGAGCAGGGTATCCTTGAATCTCTTATCACATCCAGCATCTCTTTGGCATTTCTTGTTAGCCAGGGTCAATACACCTGCCAGAGGAAATCCTTTTCTCTTCCTGTCTCAACACTAACCCTGTTGTGTCTCAGTCACAGCAGGTAAACTAAACCAGAATGGTCCCTCTGAAGTGTTAGAGGTTTTCAGCACAGCCTACATAGCAAATATCTCCATATCAGATCTTGTACCCAAGGAAAGATTTTTTTTAAATCTTTCTATTTTTGTCCCTTTTACTTCTCACCAGCTAGCACATTAGTCATATTAAAAGGAAAAGTACAGTTAATTTTAAAGACTGTCCCAGTCTGTATGAAAACCTTTCTATTCATCTCAGACGATGTTGGCAACTAAACAACAGTCCCGTTGGGAAAGGGATTCGTGCCACCTCTAAGCTCTCTGATTCTGAGGTTTAGCAATTTTCTCTTAGTGAGGATTTGCCTCCACCAAGAAATATGTGCAAGGGGTTTGTAACTGGGGTTTAATTGGAACTGATCTGTTCAAAAACTTCCCCTGCAACCCTAGTTTCCTCATAAAGAGGAAAGAATTGCTACAGCACAATAAAACAGTCTGCACAGAGACCTGGCACAGTATTGCTACCCCACATTGGCCATTTCATGCAATCAAGCCTTAAGTAACACTTTCAGGCCTTTCAGCTCCCAAGGCAGCAGGAAATTTGGGGGAACTTCCTCGTAGTCTCCTGCTCTTTTAAAGTCCCAGCATTACCAAAAAGTGTCTGACTCAGTGGAATAGTAGTAAAAATAAAGTAGGGGGGTGTGAACTTATCTCTCTGGTGTCCCAGGCTGGAGAGAGAAGCAGAAAAACGTTTTTATTCAGATCAGCTGCTTGTCTTTGGTTACTGCTCTGACTGCAGTCTGAGGGCAGGACGGGAAGGAGAACAGCACAACTTATCATTTGCAGCTCGTATCAAAAGCTGACCAAACCAACTCAGCCTTGCTCCCCCACCCTTATAAATGATAGTGATAACTTTTATGGGATAGGATAGGAAGGGATCAAACAGTTGTTATTATACCTTGTTCCTTTGAAATATATACTTCTAGTTGTCCATATATACATTGCTACTCAGCTCCTAACAACATGATGGGCTATCTATAACCCTTTTTAAAAATAATCTTTGAAGCATGAGTGGGACAGATAGCCCCCATATCTTTTAGAGACCAGCCCTAAAAGAATATTCCTTCTAAATCCATCTATACCAGTTAATAGGGCTTGGCACAGCCACTATGTCTACTATTCCAGACCTTAAAAGATAATTTATAACAGAACTTTGAATGTTTCCTGGCTCAATGAATTTTTTAATATACTGGATCATTTGCATTAGTGTCTCTGTTCACCTTATATTTCATGAGTAAGTAAATTGTGGAAGGTTAACCTCTTCTATAAAAAAATAGGACTTTATGTGGAAGTCAATATTGGCACAGTCTGGAGAAGAACTGTGTCTGAGCTGTCAGGGTGAATGTTCTGTCTGGCCTTCATTGCAATTCTTTTGGTTTTAGTCAGTCTTTCTTTTCTTTTACTTTTCTTCTTCTTTTTTTTTTTTTTTTTCCCTAGGGCTAAAAAAAGAAATTTAATAAACTAACATTAGCATCAAATTCTCTAAATTGCCAAGTCATACTCTGGCTAGCTTTTTGCCCACGCTGTGCACCACGGTGCACATTTATGCTTACAGCACGTCCCTTCTTGAGTAATTTATAGCATTTAAAAGCTTAGTTGATCTTGTGGGCTGCGTGGTTCCTTGGTGCTTAAGTGGACTCTTGGCTCTGAGGCAGTGGCTCCAGGTCTAGCAGGCAGCAGTGCCCCCTCGGTGTTTGATTGCTCCCCTACTCGTCCAAGGACATAACTAGCAGTATGAAAGATTTCTCCCAAGACTGATGCACACAATTAACTGAATTACTGCAACAGGGTGTAGATAGGATGGATTTAAAGTGGAACCTGTTACTGTGCCAGTGGCTGGATGAGGATCCTGCTGTGCCAGTCACGGAGGAAGAAAATCCTTCTCTGCCAGTTCTCAGTGAAGAAGTTCTTGCTGTGACAGCAGATCCAGCTCACACGCTTGATATAATGCCCTCAATTACCATATCTTTGTAATTATCACCCCTGTCTGATAAGTCTTGTGGAAACTATCAGATCTTGAGTAGAGGATCTAGGAGACTTGTAAGAATATAATGTCTGGAATTGATCTGTCTGTTTAATGTTTCATCACTCTGCCACCGATTGATCATTCTTTGAATAAAATGATAGCATAGCTGTATGCCAACACTTGTGATTCATTTTCACTTAGCTAATCAAAATGTTGTTTCACAAGACCCTGATGATGTTCAGGATGCCTTTTAGGAGGTATTACCTTACACCAAGCTGGCTGACTCAGGTGGTCTTTTTCTTACAATGTTACCAGACCAAGCCCCATGATTTATGAGGCATGCTTTCCTCTAGCAAGTTCCTACGAGGGTGCAGAACTGTTTGATTAAAAAGTTTTTCAGCTAGAGAGAAATCATAGTAAACACGATTTTTTTTCGAGGTGAAGGAACTGCAGCATCCCCACATATCCTGGATCAATAACTGAAATTTTTCTCTTTTTACATGAAACTTCAGGATTATCTGAAGATTTCTGCCAGGTCTGTACAGATCGCCCATTCATCATTAGCTAGACAAGCCAAGCATCTGTTTTCACTCTGTCTCACGCTGAAACCATAATGCTAAGATTCAGACACTGACTTGTTTTTAGTTCTTCTTTTAGCAACGTGAAAAATGAAAAGAAAACTTCTTGCTGCTTCTGTAGTCATGAGCTGCATTCATGTTTGTAGCTGAGCTTTGAAAGCACGCACCCATCAGCCAGGGAAGTGACTCTTACTTTTTTATGAATGCTAGTTGTTCTTTTTATTGCTGTAATCCTGATGAGTTAAACAGTGTAATGCAGTTTGATGTTTGCTGTAAGAATGAAGTGCTAAGTAAAAATCACCTCTAGGAAGAATTAAGCACTCAAGTAGGATGAAGCAGTGAGTCAGGATACTCGAATGTAGTTAAGAGATTGCAGTGTTCAGAGTACAATTGTAGGCAAGTATTTCATAGGCCTTAGGGACACAGGTGAATTTTACCCAGAAAACAAAGCCATTTCCCACAGGTTTATGTCTGCTATAATTACGTTCTAAAGTTCTGGCTTTTTTTAAATATTCCGTGAGCCTCAGTAGCAGTAGCACTGGAACAATTGCTCTGTAGCACTGAACACTGTCTGCCTACAGCAAAGGCAAAGTTCATAAAGGACACAGAAAGCACAGAGCCCCTGTTAACCTTCTGAGAAGGAAGGTGTGTTTGTATGTGCCAAGAAAGCAATCTTTTTTTGCCTTAGGTCTTTGTACAGTCTCTTATGATTTCTCTTCTAAAGAGAGAAGACACCACTGTAGTCATTTTGTAACTATCATCAGCTTTAAAAAGGCTGTAGAAGCATCTGGCAGGGCCAGAATTGTGATTCATCATGCCAGCCACCACCTTGCCCATTATTTTTTAGGAACTGAGTTAAATGGCCTCTCAAACACTGACAGCTTGGATAGAAGCCTGACTCAATGGCTGGTGGCTGGAACGGCCACTCGAGAATGTCCTGCAAAGTGATCAATAATCCATATTGGTTTTCTGGGTTTTCAGTTGGTTTGGTTTTGGGGTTTATTTTTGTGTGTGTTGCTTTTCTGGTTTGTTTGCCTTTTTTTTTTTTTTTTTATTAACAATATAATAATTAACTTCTGAGAAAACCGGCGTTTTTTTAAGTCCAGGGATTCACCTGTATTTTCAAGTGTGATTTCAAATATTTAATGCCTCTCTCACAGACCAATATGTCAGACTTCTAACCACTTGCCTTTGCCTTCTACATTGATGGACCTTTGAGTTAGTGATGCTTGTGCAATTCCAGATGAGAGCTCCCAGTGCTCACGTGGTACCACTTCTTCCTGATTAAGCAGAACAAGTGAGCACCTGATTGACTTTTACCATAAATGCTGACATTCGGCTGCCAAAGGGGAGAGGGGGGGAAAAAACCTTTGATAATGTTTAAAGCACACAGGCCATTTTCAGCAAGGATTTCCATTTCAAGAGATTTGTTAGTGTAGTCTTGGATTAGTGTATGCATCGAAAGCTTTACTTAGGAAGATTTTCATCCTTTGAGGCACACACATACCAAAGCTCTTTGTTGTTCCGAATCCATGATTATGTGCTGAATAATGAATATTTTTAAAGCCTTATGCAGCCACACTGTGATAACTTGACAATTTCAGCCAATCTCTCACTCATTTTTTTTTCTTCTTTTTTTTTTTTTGACATTTCCTAACATAAAACTTTTAGCAAAGACTTTTAGCAATTTAGAAGTTCTTCAGTGCCAGGCAACCGAATTGCTGAGCTGCTGATTTAAAAAAAAAAAGGAAAGGTATCTTATGTTGATTTTGTTTTAGAACAAGCTGACTAGCTGCAATTGAGGTTAATTGACCTTTATAATGGATACACAGGACAGTGCTAAAGCTGTATACATAAACTTCAAGTTTATTTGATAGCAAATTGTGTTAATTGACATTCATTGTGCATCTTTCTGTTGTTTATTGCTAGTTGCTCATGTGAATAGTTTGTTGATATTATAGATAGGACAAACATTTGTTTCAGATAAATAGGATTTTCAGTTGAATAGGTTTTAATTAAATGATGCCCTGTATTCAATTTTGAAACTATGAAGTACTGTACAGTATGTACCTAAACCTCTTATCTAGGATCTTATATTGTTGAATCATGTCTCACACAAATTTGTTTATTTTTGTGAAATAATGTCTAATTTCTCTGCCAGTCGGGCAAGATTTAGGTGTTTTGCCAGAGTAAACAACAAAATTACAGTGTTGGAGAGACTGAATTTGTGCAAGATTATAGGTGACTGGTGGGCATGCACTCCTGCACAGCTCCTGTTCTGCTGGGCACTCCACCATCGTTTTCCTTTCACAGACCTCACTGAACAGCTGTAGGGCTGACCCCTTTAGCTACAGTCTTCATGCTTTTCACAACTACAATGGTTCTGATACCTTAACTGTTAAATGTATCTTCAAATTCAGTCCAAACCAGTCAATTTTCCTTTTTTTCTCTAATGAAACTGTAGCTGACAAAGTCACTGGTCACACAGCCCCTTCCACTGATTATGGCTCTCTTTCCACTCCGAAAGCAAAATGAAAAAGCAATCCCTCCAAAGCCTTTTCTAGGTCACAAAGCACGTTTTTCTTAACCAAGTTGAAATAAGCAAAGATTGCTATTACATTTTGTCTGAAAAATAAAGCAGAGCTAAGACAGGTGGATGTCCTGCAGGCATGTACATACAGTTGAGTGGTGCACAACTATTAGTTAGCTGTTATGATCTTTTACCTCCTTCTGATACTTCAGCACTCTCTTTAAACAGCCATGTAGCTCAAAACATCAATAAGGAAGTATTTACTGTATATTTTCACTAGAGACATTTAAAGGGAAATAACTGTTCTTGAGTAAGTTACATTTTATTTTAATATGCTGGTATAAAAAATGATAGTCATTCACCTCTTCTGTTGGAGATGAGAGCAAACCTTAGGAGGTAAAGTAGTTAGGTAATATACAGAGAGATTTCTTTAAAGGAGTGCAAGTTTCTCAGTTTTGCTGTATTCATTTTTCTCTAAAGTGTTTTTTTCCCCACATGAGTGGCTTTCTATTTCCACTTCTTTTACATTTGCACTCTCTAAAGTCTAAGGTTATTGCTGCTAGTATTTTGAGAAGTGCCTTCCCTGGAGGATGTTTTTTTTGATAGGCAGCAAGGGACTGCTCTCAAATATGATGGTGAACATTTTAGAGAGATTTGTGATATAATGTGCATCACAGGCACAAAGACCTTGTTTCTTTTCAAAGATAAGTGGCAAAAGGCTGGGGCCTGATTTTTGGCTCTGGCTGAGCTAACCAGCTGCAGGAGCAGTCACTGAGACCTGCACTGGGCACTGGGCAGCAGAGCAAAGCAGGTCAGGAATATCCAGATGAGCTGCTTCAGGAGCTGGGAATAGAAGCAGCACAGGCTGGCTGTCCTGGTGGCAGAGTATACACTGTATTCAAACTCCACCCCGAGTCACTGAATAACTCTCAACACTTGTATGTTTTTTTGCATTCAGGGTTGCTACAATTCACAGTTTGGTTCCTTCTGCAGGACAGCTGAGGCTTGGGAATGATTCAGGTTGAAGCCTTCCCATGCTCTCCCTCCCTCAGTCATGACATGACTGGTAGCCAAAGGGTGTCAGCCAGCTTGGCTGCAGTCTGTCAAAATTACCTGATGGCTCTGCACAGTCCTGACCTGTCTCATGTCCTAATGCTGAATTTTACAACATGGCTGCACCTGGGATGTTCCACCTGAAAATCCTGTGTGTGGCACACAGCATGAAAGCTCCTCCAGAAACCATGACTGAGGAAAAGAGAGAAGTACTCTGGACTGGCATGGGGAAAGGGCCTTGGGAGCTGTGGACATGTGTGCTCTGCCCAGGGAACACACACATTTGTGGGACACTGGCCAGGCTTAAATTAAGCAGCCAAGGTATGTGAACTGTTGAGCAACACCACTTGCCCTCCAGCCCCCTTGTCCCTCATTTGTGTATGACTTCTTGGCACAGGCAGGTTTTCTATGCTCTTGCTGTCAGCAGACAGTTCCCATGCCTTGCAGAGATTTCTGGGCATGTCAGTCCTAATTCTGCCTAGCCACAAAAAATAAAATGACCATCTGAGACCCTCCAAGCCTATCATGGACCTCCTCCCACCTGTGTCCTCCTTCTAGAGAATACATATTTCCCAGAATACATAATTCATGTTCATTGCAATGACTGCTGTTTATGCATACATGATGAAACTCAGGAGATTTAACTACTGAGGTGACACTGAGGACCTACAAACTGAATGCTCCATACAGCCATATTACAGCCTCTTCCACATTCTCCTCAGTCGTAGGCAAAAATCTGCTCATTGCCGACCAGGAACCAAGGATCAGGGACACAAATGACCATCCCGTGCAGGAAGTCTTAATCCAAAGGGAAATACTTGTACCATCCTGTGTCACCTATTCCTGGAACCACACAAAGAATGTCATTGCACAAAGCAGTACTGCAGCACACGCAGCCAGCAGACATCAGAGCATGATGGAAATAATCTCTTCAGAGGCTAACGTAGCCAAACCCTCGTCTCTGAGCTGTGAAAAAGGGGCAGAGTGTTTGCCATGCTGTTACTAGACACGTTGAGACTGTTTCTCTCTGACATGGCAGAAGGCTCAGACATCTGTAGCCCTGTGACTCAGTTGCACAACTGCCATCAAAACTGCCTTAGGACAGACACCAAGCTGCCATTGTGACCCAAGGCACTGGGTCAGTCTGTGGCTTGTCTTCCTTCACCTGCTGACCACAGATCTGTGCGTGCTTTATGGGCAGAAAGAACTGTACTGACCTAGACTTGATGGGAAAGCTGATTTCCAGGCAAGGAGGAGGTTGTACTCATCCTGTGAGCACAGTGACATCTAGAAACTGGCCTGTCTGTTTCACAGCACCCTTTTATCCCTTTATTCTTTCAATATTGCCTTGTTATCTCTGCACCAGCCTTCTTTACAACTGGGTCTACCAGTGTGATGCAGCTCCATGAGAATGCCAGAAATTATTTTCAATTGCCACTACATGGGAGAAAGTGCTATGGTATAAAGGTGCCCTTTATATCACAGCTGATGAGCTGTGGGCTTCCTCACATTACAGACCAGACACTCAGTGGAAGAACTGGTGAAGTATGGGATGGAAAACTGAGTGGTAAGGTGGGTGGAAAATTGTCTGGACTGCTGGGCTCAGGGCTGTGTGAGTGCTGCAAAGTCCAGCTGGCAGCCTGTAGTTGGTTGAGTCCCTCAGAGATGAATCTCCTCCAGAATTTCCACAGAACTGCCCACGTTCTGCCTTGTGCTGCCTGTGCTCACAGGCACCTCAGCAAAATGTAAGCAAACCCCTCCTTGTTGGTATCCCCTACATTGCTGCATTTATGCACTCTGACTTTTAGAAGTGTTGTTACAAACTCTGGAGAGCAGGATGCTCCTCCCGGGATCTGCAGGCTCGTCCACATGGATCACAGGGCTGTGGCCTGGCACTCAGCTCCCCTCTTGGATGGCAGAACAGCCCTCCTTTAACGTGATGCCAGCTGTGGATGGCAGTCAGATGGGGCTGAGCATGGGGCAGCACTGCTAAACACTGCTAACTTTGACCAGAGGTGGTTTTGCTTCGGGGAGGATGGGGCCTGCCACCACCTGAATTTTTTTTTTTTGGGGAAGGTTCACCAAAGTGTTTCTGAGTTGTGGCTTTCTGCTGTGGGCAGCAGCAGCACACGTGTCAGTAGTCAGCCCTGGGGAGTCTGCTGCACCTGCAGCACAGCCCTGTGCAGCCAGGAAATCCCCACTTCTAAAGGCTGGAAGGGCTGCCCTCGCAAGCTTTGCCTCTGCCATTACTGACTGGTTTTGCATATCTTTGTAACTGCAGGGAGCAGGCTCCAAATAAGAGACTCGCAAATGTTTGAGTCCTCCTCAGTTGCAGAGGGAGGTTAATAAAAATCAAAAGGGAGATGACAATATTGAGCAAGTGACAGAGAGGAACAAAACCTCTACTGCTCTCTTCTCTTCCCTATCTCTGGGACATTTTAAAGATTACTCAAAAGTTGTTCAGATCTCCACCAGACTTTTTCCAAGAGTTCCTAGAATAATCTTTTATTCAGATTACCCAACACTTAAACCAGTTGGAGAAATGCTTCTGCTATGACAAACAGTTTAATCCATGATCAATGTAATTAATGAGACCACCAAGAGGGGAAAGAAAGCTGGGTCTGCTTTTCATAGGAAACTTCTTTTTTTTTTCTTTGTGGCACAAAATTTCCTCATTCGTTTTCTCAGAACAGTATGAGAGAGCGGAAGTGTCTCAGTTTAAGATCTAATCTGCTCTGCCCTTGCAGGAAGTTACAAAAGTCTCAAACAAGCTTTCAGTTGATATATTTTTCTAAATAAGAAGCCCTTTGGACAAAACCTTATTGATTAAAGACCAGAGTGGTTACAGCTCATGCCCTTCGTTCCCAGCTACTTAACCTTACACCTGTATCCCCTTGCCATCAGCCCAATAGGCAGAGTTTAATTCCTGTAAAATAAAGCAGCTGTTGGGTATTCTGCTCAGCTGAAAGCTTTGCCTGTCTCACTGCAACTAGCTAGGGAGTCCTATTTTCATTTGCAAACGTGTGCAAATTAACATTTCTCAGAGTATTTATATCAGGGTACAGCTCTGGTCTCTGTGGTTGTTAGCCCTTGACCGAGCTGACTTAGCTGCTTCTTGACAGTCACAATCATATTTAAGCTCACCTCAACATCCTTTTACAGGTTCAGCAATTTTGCAGAAGTCTAGGTAGAACCTGAAGACTAAGTGCCTCTGCCACAAAAGCCAAAAGATAAGCCCCTCTGAGAGGAATTCGAGCTGAATTTAGCCCTTCTCTAGAATGAGGAATAGAAGCCAATCCAAATCCATTATTTCAGAAGTTAAGTCATATTAAGTAATGTCAGTACTGCATATCAGCACACACTACTGGCTGGAAAAGCACTAAGAAACAAATATAGCTGCTTGATACAAGCTCTCACATCCTTCATCCCACCAAAGGTTCTGCATCCCCACCACACCTGGCAGTATGGGGTCATTGCTGCTAAATGATGACATTTCTTGCTGGTATGAAAAGAAAGTTAAAACCAGAAACGAATTATAGTAGCTCCCTTTCTTTATTTATTTACTCCAAATCTTTGAAACCTTGTTAATGCAATTTTCTAAAATTGCAATTTTTATATTCCAGCCTTCAAAGCAGGTCTGTGTATTATGAGTCTGACAGCAGTAGACATTTGAGAAGTCATGAAAACTACAGAAAACACTTACATTGGGGAAAAGAAAAAGAAAGGGAAAAAAGCTTTCCATTTGTTTATAGTTTCTTCAGAAACTCTTTTTGGGGTGGAACTTTCTGTGTTTCATCTCTTCTGAAGGTGATTTTCTTTCAAGCTGTCAGCAATATGTGGAAACTTTTTAACATAAATGCAAAATGCCTTAAATTATGAAAATTGTGTGACTAATGAGTGAGCAAAAAGTCTCTTTATTGATTTGATACACAGATTATTATGCATGCTAAAAATGCTCAGTGGAGTTGCTATTTGCTGTGTTAGTCTTAGAAGAGAGCAGTCTTTGAAATGTAATGACCACATTAAAAATCAAGTCGTTTTTAAACAGCTTAAACACATGATTCTGTTTATTATTGAAGGAAGTACTCTAAAAGAAGACAGGCAGTTAAAATGTGTATTCCAGTGTGAAATATACTGGGAAAAGACAATAAAATCTCATATGAAAGACAACCATGCACAATAACCATGTTAGCTTCCGAGTTTTTGCATACAAACAAATACTCTATTAACAAACTTCACACCACGCACAAAAGGCAACATCTTCACAAAAAATTATCATAAAAGCATAGCATTGATCCTGATTTTTTTTTTTCCTTTGAGCTTGTGTTCTCTGTATAATGCTTGGGAGAAATGAGAACAGTTGTGAAAAGAACCATAAAAAAGTTGCCTCTGCATAAGCCTCAGATGGCTCTGTTCTTCCACCAGATAAGGAACACAGAGAGCTGAATTCAGATTCACCCTACAGTTCTCTCATGCTTCCAGGAAAAAGTACAGGAAATTATAGTCTACTTTAGAGCTCATTTTGAAGAAAAGTGGTGTGAAACAGCTTTAATATAAACGAGAATTGACTTGGTACTTTTCAAAGTAGGGTGTGATTCTATCCACCTTTGTGTTATTATGATATATCAATGAAAATACATTCTGTACATAAATCAGCAAAACACAGCTGAAAATAGACAGTGTGATTAATCCATATGTTTTTAAAATAAATATGTACAATATTTACATTTTGGACAGTTCCAGAAATGAACATCTCCAGATTAGGAACCACTACATTAAAAAATTCCGTATTATTATAGAAAATGCATTCTCTGTACAAATATTTATAAATACTTTTGTATAAACCTTTTCAGGGAAATACCTGTGGATTCATCGAAAAGAAAACATGAGAAATTCTTATCATCAACTAACATTTAGCTATGAAGTGTCCACATATTAAACGGTTTAGAGCATCATGAATCAAACAAAAGTAGATTTTCAGTGTTGAGAATATTTTGTGTTGTGCTTCTGTGCCATCATACTTGACAAATGTGACTGTCTTTTCTGAAAATCTGCAGAAGAGCAGCAGGACCGAATCAGTTTGATTCACTGATTGTTATTGACTGCACCATGTCAGACAGGGCTTCTGGGTCTGCTTCTTCTTTACCATTATCTGAATTTTCTGACGAGATGTAACAGCCAGAATCTCTTGGACAGTCATTTAACTGTGATTTGTCAAAGCTCTGGTGAGGGCTTAAGTTCTGCATCTCCTGACCACCCTCACTTTCCTGCTGTTGGTCAACTAGAGAGAACAGAAAAAGAAAGAAAAAATTGTCAAAATAAGCACCTTGGGAAAGAGCTGAGATAGCAGCATGACTGATCTTGAAGAACTTTGGAAACAGAGCTGGTAATCTACACATGACGACATCAACACCTTTTGTCTATCAGAAACAGAAACCTCCCCATCAGAGAATTAGAAGTGTGATTACACGAGCGTAACATCTGAGTTGACTCTGAGGTCGGTGCTTTTCCTTCTGGGTGTTTCTCAGGGATGAACTCTGGAGGCTGTGGCCCCATCCTTTATGCTGAGGTCCTTCAGGCTGTGCCCGGGCGCAGCAGTCCCCGTGCGGGGTCACCGTGCCCACAGCAGAGACGGAACCTTTCCCCCACCGCGCTCGCGTATCCCAGAGCCTGCTCCCCGAGTTAACCACAGAGCCCACTGTGCCGTGTTTGTAACACACTGCACCACAGAGCTGCGTCTTCTGAATGCAGCCCCCAACGCCTGACCTGCTCTCTGCGGGCACAGAGAACCTGCTGGCCTCCAGAAGCGCTCGGCACAAGGACGCGGTAACCAGCTTTTCTAAAGCACCGAGATTCTCAGCAGGAGTGGGTGGCTGATGGAAACTTCCTAAGCTTAGCTTGATATCCAGGAGGTTATTTTCCAAAACACAGAGACCTCAGAGGAAGCTACGATACCTAATTGCTGCTCTATGGTTTTGAACACTGTTCCAAAACTAAGTAGAAGCAAATTATCTTGCAAATAGTTTGTCCTTGTTTAGCTGCGGTATGACTAATCTGTTCAAATTCAAAAATCTGCAACTCAGTGACAGTATCAATAGACCTCTCAAGAAAAGCTCAACAAGAACATGTATATCATGACTCTATTACGTACTGGTTTAAAATTTCCTCTTCCTGTTTTCTGGCTGTGAAGTACATGTTTATTCACAGTAAATTTCTTAAGAAAATAAACTATAAAATATAAATATCTCCCTTTCCTACTTTTTTTCTTGTGCTGTTACCGACCTCCTTTAGCTGTAGTTTTACTTCAAACTGTGTCTGGCTTTCTGAACAAAGTATAGGGAACACATCTCAGAGGAAACAGATGGTTTTCCTCCAGATTTTTAGCCCTTTAGAAAAATGGCGCCTTTTTGCTTTTGCAATGAAAGTTCCTTTCTTTCACTTGATTTGTTACCCCTTGGTTAAACAGTCAGCTTTGGATCTTTAGTCATATTTAAACTGTCTCAATTCAAGTTCAGGCAGAACGGAAGTCCAAAGATATGAAGGATATAATGCTGTGTCAAAATCTAAATCTATTTTAGTTTCTAGAATTTAAAATTTTCCACAGAGAGCATTCATGCCAACTTTTGTTTCAGTTGTTGGAAATCGTAACATCTGGTAAAATGGGAAAGATTTTAAATTTGACTTTTTAATCTTGTACTGAATAACAAAAAATAAATTAGAAATTAAAAACTGAAATATTTCACTCCTTTAGAGCGAAATGGAACAGCTGGAGAGTTTCTTTGTAGACCTCTTTCATTGTGTGAGATTTCAACAAACTTATTTCACACAGCATTTTGATATATTGAGAAACAGTTTCAGGTCTTGAGGGAAGTCTTCTACATTTGTTTGGCCTGATTAAATCTGCTTAATATTTTCCAACTTCCAATTGCCTAAATAAATTGAAAAAATAATCTCATTTTTGAAGAAAACAATCCAAAGTCTCAACTTAGTTATTTTTTGAGGAAAGTCTGAGGGTTTAAGGCATAACCACATGTATTTAGAAGAATAATAAAAAAGTATTACTTCAAATATCTTCCAAGGAATAAAAGTTCCACCTTGTTCCCAAATAAATTAATGGTTAATTGCACTTGCGTGAAAGAGTACACGTCGCAGCGGATTTAATTGATATCTGTAACTGTTTGATCTCCTTCTCACTTTACAGAACACAGTTTGTCATGTCAAATGTTATCTCTGTCTTTGCAGGGAAAATATTTGATCACGTAGGGTCCAATTGATTTCTGATTGAAGTCAGGAAGGAATTAGGAAGGCGTCACACCGCTGAAAGTATTCCCGCTGCTTCTGGCAGCGACAGCAGTAGTTCAGAACAAACAACAGCGGTGCCCCAGCAAAGCCTTGTCCTGAGGGTGCCTTCAGCTGCTCTCTGCCCCATCCCACAGGGGCAAAGGGACCCGGGTTTTGTGCAGCCCCGGGAGCCCCCCTGCCCTGCCCGGCCGCCTCCCCCTAATCCCCTCGGCCGCCTAGCGCCGCTTGCTGCCTTCTCATCTGCTGCTCCAGCTCCTCTGCTGCCCCGGCAAGCCCTGACCTAAAATGTGCTAATCCTGTTTACGTTTTCAAGGTCAGAGAGGAGCCCCCATCCACTTTGTTTGGTTTACAACTGAGAGAAGACCGAGTAACCAGTGGATTAAAAGGAAAATGCAGTCTCAGGCACTGTATTAGTGCCTTGTAACTGGTTGTCGAGATAATCTGAGCAGTTCCTACGTGAACAACCGATCCTAAATTTTTTTTTATCCATGTCTCCCTAGTGTGTTTCAGGGAAAAATGCACAGACAAGCCTAGAACTGAGATTTCTATTTTTTAATCTGCATTTAGGTTAGTTAGGAAAATAAGAAATTTCTATTTAGAAGACATACATATAGGTAAAACTTCCTGTAAAACTAGTGGAATTTTCTTACATGAAAAACAGAAAACCGAAAGTTTTCAGGTGTTTGAGACAGTAAAAATGTTATATTTTCTGTTTTTTCATTCCAACCAGAAAAATTTGGAAGAACACCCCTCCCCCTCCATTTTTATGAAGAAAAGACTGAAAGCAAACTTTGGTGCCTTTTTTTTCTCTTTAAAGCAGCCTTAAATATTATGCAGTAACTACTAAACCACTTGAACAGGATGCTGAGTATTATAAATATACATAGCATGCAATTTTAGATACTGCTTCATGAGAAAAGCAAAGCAACTTTTGCTCTTTTTCTTTCTTTTTTTTTTAAGCTCTTCTATTTCGTTCAACTTAAGTCCTTTCTCTAACACGTACATCCTCAAGTTCCACATTAGAAAAGGTAGGTTTGCTGCCTTAATCTTTTAGACATCAGAAGAAAGCTACACTGCACAGAAAACAGGAATTGATAAAATTAAACTGCCGTTAGATGTTGCGGAATCATCAGAAATAACTATTTTATCAACAAATGGAAGTCCTATCATTTTTCTACAGTAAAGCAGTTTCACATAAGATAAATGGCTCTCAGTCACTGTTGTCTATGATATGGCCAGAAGAGCCCAAGATATGCATCATTTTGACACATATATTCCAGTACTCCTTTAGACGGTAGGATTATATTCAGACTTTTGAAAAAAATGGGAGGCCTTTAGCCTTGGTAAGAGATGTGTGATGCATCTCTTATCTTCCTCACTATTTAGACCCTTAAAATGAGTTTTTGTTATTCAATGACTTAGATGTGCACGACACGTGCAAGGATGGATTTCTTTTTTCCTTCACCAGCACTTTTTCCCTTTCTAATGAGGTTAAAGTCCTGATTAGGGAAGCACTTTAAGCTTGGGTTTAAGGGAATTCAACTCAAGAATGCACAGAGGTCACACTGACTCCTGTGCAGTTACGTCAGTTTAAACCAGATGAGTGGCAGGAGGCTTGGATTTTGTCTTGGACAAAAAGAAGGTCACCCAAGAGCAAACCAGACTCCATGAGTGTGCCCTCTGAGAGCTTGCCTTTGTGAGTTTTGTCCAGAGGAACTGGGCTTCAGCACCAGTGCTTTAGGCTGAGTCATTGCCTGCCCTCCTGGGAGGTGCAGCGGCGCCCTACTGAGCAGCACCTCTCAGTAACTAAAGAGAATCACAAAATCACAGAAGCACAGGATAGTTGGAACAGACCTCTGGAGATCATCTGGTCCAATGCCCCTGCCAAGGCAGGATCACCTGGAGCAGGTGACACAGGAATGTGTCCAGGTGGGTTTGGAGTGAGAGAGGGAGACTCCGCGCCCTCCCTGGGCAGCTGCTCCAGTGCTCTGCCACCCTCAGTGCAAAGAAGTTCTTCCAAGTTGAGGTGAAACTTCTTGTGTTTTAGTTCATGGCCACTGCTCCTTGCCTGGTTGCTGGGCCCCCCTGAACAAAGTGAGTCTTGGAGGATGAAGCCAGACCTTGTATGTATGTACACTGGCCATGTATATAACTGTACCAGTTAGACCATCTAAGTGTGAAAATGAAATGAGAATTCACAATGCGTCAAACCCAGAAAGGATCATTTTGAAGCAGTAAGGGGCAATAATTCTTGAAAAAGACACAGAGAAACCTGAAGTGGTTAGTGCAATACTTTGGGCATTCAAAAGACTAAGTATTTTGTGGATATTTACAGATATGGAACTTAAAATATTGCATTCACTGAAATCAGTGGCGTAGCTTTCGTGGGAGGGAAAAAATATTGAACTGATGTGAGAACTTGTGGTGAAAACAGAAATGAGAAGCTTCTTTTTTTTATCTAAGATCTGGAAGCAAATGGATGTGCCTGAAAAAAAGGTGAAAAATACTCATGCAAGGATGAGCTTCCTTGGGAAATCTGGCAATATTATGTCCAGGCCAATGAGTTGTACCACAGTACTGAAGGGGAGACTGTCTTTGGGCACTGTTTGACCTTGACAAGACTCTGTGTGATCCCATGTATCGAGAGGGACTGCCCAGTGTAAAATGGCAGTCCTGGTGCCTGATTCTCACGTAAGGAATGCCACTGAGAACTGAAAGCCGTGTCCTTATCTATCTCCTATCTCACTGTCCACCTGCGATAAATAAAGAACAAACCTTATCTGGTATTAGTAGTGGAATTTAAGAGTATGATCTGCACTTAAGTATGAAAAGTAAGCTAAGGAAATGGATTTGGGGAGGTAAGTGTAAAATATTATCCTCCAAATTGCACATATTCACCTTTTGGGTTTTTTTTTCCATACAATGAACTGTATGCACATATCCAACAAAGTCTAACTTTTCTTTATCTCAGAATAGCTTTGGACTAGTGTAACCAACTGGACTTCAGGGATGGACCTCTTGATTTAAATCATCTATGTGATAAGAGAATCAAGCCTATTTTGCACACACAAAAACGTATCCTGGGAAGCAGTCAAGAAAAGAGGTTCCAAACTTCTTTTATTACTTTATTCATTAACCATCCAGCAACTGCTTCGCTTTAAAAATAGCATTCTACAAAAGCACAGACATCCATCTCCTGTCTAGAAGCCATCTGGGAGAAGAATGGAAAGTTATTAAGAAATACTTTATAAAAAAGCCTTTTTTTATTTTTCTCAGAGCCATGAATTCATGGAAACCAAAAATTTTGCCCCAAATATATCGGTCTGATCAACTTCGAGAAAATCTAAAAAGATACCTGAGAAGGGGGAAAAGGTCATGAGGATCTTACAAGTCCTTGTAGTTCTAGGATAGCCTTGCTTGAAGGTGATGAATTTGGGCCTGGACTCTCAGGAAAGTTAGAAAGAAGATAGAGCAATACTAGGAAGAAAAATCTGCCTAAGAAACACAATGTGGTAGCATTTGCTAAATAAAAATTACTTTTTAAAATTCATGGTATAAGATGGGTCAAATTTTTTCTTTCAAATTCACTCACGTGTAAATCAAATATAAGATTAAAAAAATGTCCCTGCCAGAAATCCTGTATTTTGCATGGCTGTAAGTAGCATATAATGTGGAAACTACTGCTGCAGGTCTTTTGGTTAGAAAACTCAATAAATGTTTATTCTGCAAAATGAATTATACACCACAAGGATGTGTTATGAAAAAATTACTTAGTATAACATACAGTAAATGTCAAGAAAAAGCCACGGAATGAAAAATAAATTAAAAGCCCTGTAAAAACCTCGGGACATCTCACAAGATCACATTTCACATTAAAGAAATATGAAATCTTGTTTTACTACATTTACAGGAGGATCTAGTAAAATGAGGCTATGTTCCAGGACACTTGGCTGTTCTGAATAATAGCAGAGTCACAAAAACTCAGAAACCCTTGTATTTCAACTCTGGGCCATACCTGACACTCCATCCATTAATCAAACACGTGCTTCATGGAAGCATGAATGGAATGCAGAGACATGGAAGTCTTCCAAGCTCTGTGAGAAAGACAGGCTTAGAACAGTAAATACAGTCTACGGCCTTAGCTTATTTTTTCATAAAGCTTATTTTTAAAAAAGTGAACTTTTTACCCAGAAAGTGCTGAAATTCTATCTAGAATACTCTTGGCCAGTAAACAGATTACTTTGTAGCTGTGGGTAATTATGCAGCTCACTTCTAAGCAATGCACAAAATCAATTTTAATTAAAAAATCATTTATGCTGGACTGAGCCATGCCCATTTAGGGGAAAAAAAAAAATATATTGACCCAGGAAAGTTCAGACCAGATGCAGAAGTCACTTTCACAGTAGCACCCAGCTCTTTCAACCCAATTTTCCAATCTGACTGACAGAAGGACAGAGAGGTCAAATGATCCGTACGATGTCAGACTCATGCGGAGCTTATCCCCAAGATCATCTTGACGCCCTGTCTCTCGTTGTAACAACTTAACAGAGAGCTTCTATCCATTTTGGCCTTTGGTATCCTCCTTCCTAGAACAGGTTGTTCAATTCTGTCCCTACCAGTCACGTGACAAATGCTCTGGTCCTTTTGCAACAAGGCAAGGATTCAAGAATCAAACTAGGACAGTATTTACTCGTGGCTTACCTTAAAATATACATGAGTCTTACTAAATTCAGCTAGACTTAAATGAATGCTTATAGCTGGTATGACACAAAAAGATGTTGTGGTTCTGGTCCCTGTGAGCATTCATAAATTCTGGGAAAATTATTTGATTGGGTTTGAGTACTGGAAAGATTTGCTATACTTATCTCAACTGCATGTGAAACAAATATTCATTTCATCTCCTGAAATAAGACTACAGTGTCATCACTGATTTTGAAGCATGGACCACTTTATAAGATTTAATGTTATTATTCCCAGAACTGTTACAAGATTTTGAACTATTAGACTACCATGCAGATAACATCAGGGACACTCTTTTGCCTGGGGAAGTAACTTAATCCTTTGCTGCCAGTGTAGGAAGAGCCTGATTTGGATAACAAAGGTAAATTTATTCATTTTCAGTGTATGGACATGTACGGACCTTGTTAGGTTTGGTCCTTGCACAGGTTTATGTAGAACATTAAATGTTAAGACACTTTCAGAAGAAAGGTTCAGTATTGAAAGCTGCTTGCTCTGCTTTTTGTTACCCAGCAAATATAATTAGCAAACCATATTCTCACCACTACAGAATAGTTTGGCTCTCGTGTGGTCTGTTAGAAACCATTATGTTTCAGTTTGGGTTTCACACTTGTGCAAAACTTCAAAATTACAATCTAGCATTTTTCTTTTCTATTTTTCTGGGTTTAAATATTGAAAAACATTCACAATAAAAGGTGCAGAAAGCACAGCAAGGCTGGTTCCCACAAAAAGCACACTATACTCAGTATATACATTTTCAGAAGACTTCCAGGTTGATCCCTGCAATAAAACTCCCTGCAAAATGTAACCCTTTTTTTTTTTACTGGATTCACTCTTTCAATCGTTGCTTCTACATAGATAGCCCTTCAAGAGTTCTTTTCAAAACTGTCCTCTCACAAAGCTATGGACCAGAAAGAACTTCTGAACCTGGAGGGCAAAGAAAACCTTTCTAGTGCCACTCCAACATGTTTGCAAGAGCCTTTCCTACCACTGGAAGCTGAATAAGAACGGGAACAACTAAATGCACAAATGGGGTTCCAAAAAAACCCTAAACATTCAGAAACAAAATGGAAAGCTGCCTAAATACTGAGGAGATAATAAGTGGATGCCTGACAAAAGTTGATAATAAAATATCAGAGGAAGATACTGTTTTTGCTTCTCCCTCTTTCCTATGCTTCTCAACAGGAAGTGCACATCTGATGACATGACTGCTCAGCATAGGGGGAGTATGCACAAATGTTAATGAAGACAAAAACACCTCCTGTTTTAGCTGAGGGTCTAATTAAGTAGATGCTTAGCTGTAGTTTCTACAAAATTGACATAAATTATTTAAAATTTGAAGTCAGACTGGAAAGATCATTAAAATATCATGAGAAAAGTTTTTTTCCTCTTCCATATCCTAGCTTTTCCAGTCCCCACGAAAGGAACAGGTAAAGAAAACAAGATGGTGATCAATACACGTGCATATACACGCCCTGTATGTTCAGCTTTTGGAATCACACCAGAAACACAAGTTAGATTAATTTTGAGAGAAGAATGCAAACCACCTATTAGTGTATATATATATTTTTAACAATACTTTCCTACAAAAAAAGCTAATTTGGATAAGGATTTAAGTGTGGGATGAAGTGAGGGGAGAAAAAAAATCTGTAATTATCTGCAGAATGTTGTTTAAAAAATTGAAGAAAATTATTTAGTGGAGCTGTTCGAAATAAGATCTGTTTTGGTTGAGATTCTAGTGCATATGACTCTTAACAAAGCTTAAACACTTACTGTCACAGTCATGGAGATTTTCAATTGCTGATAACAATCTTGCCCTGTCTTCTGGGTTTGAAATGTTTAATTCAATCAGGTGGCTTTCCTGTAGATCCTTTAAGTCCTCTAGATTTTCATAGCCATTTAGCAAGAGGGTTGAGGCATACTCCTACAAAAAGAAACAAGCAAATTCTCTCATGGAAACAAACACTATGTGTAGTGGAGGAAAAGGCACAATTTCACTTTTACTTTCTGGCCAGGTTGAAATGGGCTCCGTTCTCCAGTCCAGTTGACACACCTTTGGCAGAGGTGGAGAGCAAGAGGGGACAGAGGCAGAGGTGCCTGGGGCTCCTCCTGGCCATGCCAGCATCTGTGCCTGAGCTCCACAGCACAGCCCAGCAGCAAACAGGACCAGGGCAGAGCTCTGTCAGAAATTATTTAATCTGCTGCGTGTCTGGACTTTGTGGGTCTCTCCAGTGTCTCCCACGCTGAGCCCAGGAGGGCCTCTGAGGAAAGGAGTGCTCTGCCTTTGCACAGCAGGAGCCCCTCGATACAAGCAGGGAAAAAGCCGAGGGAGCCCTCGGCCCTGCCGTGTCACACATGGTCCCCTTGAGTTGTGTGTCAGCTCAGTACAAACCTCTGTGCATGCTCCAGGGAAAGGAGTGTTTGCATCAGCAGCAAAGCAATTACCCTTATTAAAAATGTTACTTGTAAATCATGGCCTCATTACACTTTGACACTCAGTCAAGATCTAGGGTTGCGGAGAGGGAGAGAGGCGCAACCTGAGCACAGTGCAAAAACACTACTGCTCCCTAAAGACCACACGAAATTGGGAACACAAATTCACAGTTTTGGCATTGGTGTCAGACTGCAGCCCTGTCTCTGAAGTGTTCACAGCCACACATCTCCAGTACTTAGGCGCACAACTGCAGTCAGGCTGACCTGACAAGTCACCAGCGTCCCTCTGAGCGGAGTCTCCTAGCCCAGCCACACGATGAGGGAAAATGCAGCTCTATAAGCCACTCACATCAGATTATAGACTGACATGAGGTTGCTTTGCTTTGCTTTGCTGACATCAAAACTGCTGAAAGCTGCCTTTCTCCTCCTGCCTGTAAATGACATCCAAACCCGAGCGCACAGAAAGGGAACGTTTCAAATAGAGCTGGGAAACGCATTGGCTGACCTGCAGGTGGACACATTCCAGGAGCTCTTGCAATGTTTTAGGCTTGGTCCTTTTGCTTCCTCTGTGCGGGTTTATCTTTCTGGGTGCAGCTTCTTCTTCCAAGATAATATCCACATAAATGAACTTGAAATTTCCTACTTTGTTGTTCAGCATGCCTGTCCATATGCCCATGGGAGTTTTGCAGATGATATCTATGATGTCTCCTTTCTAAAACAGTAAAAAAAGCACACCACTGCTTACACCTCTGGTTCGTTATATGTAGCTTTTCCTCTATGGACCAAAACCAGCACTAGTCAGTGCAAAGTAAGTTTTTTTAATTACCTAGATTTAGTGCCTTAGCTTTTATAAAATCCCAGGAAAATAATTACAGAAAATGGAGCTAGTCCTTATCTCCAAACCTTTGTAAAGGAGAGGTGAGTATAAGCAGCCTCTCTGAATATTTTTGTGCTTCACTTGGTCCCTGAAAAGGGATAGGGTTTCATCAGCAGTTAACTTTTGTCATGGGCAGTGGGCATAGATTTGGCAAAAAGCAAGAGATTACTGTAAGGTTATTTTCAAAATATGTGCCAAAGCATTTACAGCATAATCTTATTATCTAGCCTCTCAAGGGCTGTCAAATACAGATACCTGATCTATGTGAAAGGTGGACTCTCACCCATTTTACAGTAAAAACCACTGGTTACATTTCTCAAAGGTAATAAGGAACATTTAACTCCCTTAACAAATATGAGTGCTAAAAAGGGTGACAACACAGCTCGTTCAAGAGGGCTTTTTGGTAAAGGTGTTCACAGCCACACAGTGGGACCCAAGGTCTCAGCTCAGCAAAACGGTCATTCTGAGTAATTCTCATAGTAAAAAGGCTCTTACAAAGTCATACATCCTACACAACTTGCTCCCAGGACCTCAAAAATGAGCCCTCTCTTCTTGGCCCAAATCACGGGAAAATGTTGAAAGCCTTTGAAGAGTTATCCAACAAATGCCTACTTCATTTGGGATTCTGTTACAGTTAGAATTCAAACTCAGTTTCTTTAGATGTGTTCACAGCTCCAAGACTGAGATCTTTTCTGGTCTGGTCAAGGAACAGTGAGTCAAGTGGTCACCCTAGTTTTGGTACAAACCCAAGTACAAAATTGACTGTGAGCTGGTGACCCGGTTTAGTTAGAATATGGGGCTCAGAGCTGTGGGCACATTTGAAATGAAAACGAAACAAACATTTGTTTAAAGCTCTATAAGCACACACTATTCTACAGTCTCGTGCAAGCTCAGGAGCTTCAGATGTGGATGTGATCAGGATTAGGCAGTGGCTCTAAGCCAAGCTGCAGATGCACTTTGAATTCAGATTCAGGGTACTGAAATTTTGTGTGATAAAGATGGGGGATTTGAACCCTAAGTATTGTTTTATAATTCCAAAATACACCACCCTAGTGACTAAAACAGAAACCTACATGAGCCAGCAGATATTTGCCATTTCATGACCAGTTAAATAGTTAAAACAGTTAAGCTGTATTAAAAGAAATGCCCTAGATGTGGGTGGAAGTGGACAGCGAGTGCTGAAGACCTCAAGTACCAGCAGAACAACAGCTCTCATGTAGGCCAGAGAGGAGGAGAGCAAGGCTGTGTGAGGTACAGGTGGGGATTTGGCAAAAAGAAGAAGCTGGGAAGAAGAAAAGAGTCTGAAGTGTGAATATAATCTGGGTATCAGGGTACTTACAAAGAAGGAAAAGAAGTCCAGATTACAGACATGAGTAGTCTGAAGAGTTGGGCTTTTTTTAGTAATGTTCAGCTGGGCCCCTGTTTGTTGCTCCTCTTCCTCACTCACACAGTCCAGACACCCCTGCCATGTCTGGGCTGAAGAAAGCTCATAGTTCAAAGGGAGGCTTAAAGAAAAGTTTAATGGAAAAGCAAGCACCCAAGGCAATGGGTGCTACTGAGCTTTGGGTATATCCTAATTGTGACTTACAAAGCTGGTGAGACAACTTCACATCCCATGAGACTTTACTCTTTCTTACTACAGACTTTGTATGTGGGAAGCAACACGTATTTAACTGTGAGGAAGGCTGGGGTATTGCAGGGAGATACCATGATGAGTTTCCTACGTGGAATCTGTGCCTTAAAAAGCCTTTAGCAACTCTTGGCTTTGCAGCCCTGTCTGAACCAGTCCTTACAGAAGCATTGTAAATCCAGATCGGCCTTGCTTTTAGAGAGTTCCACATGCTTAAGCAGTTAAAAATTCATTATTAGATGTATTATTTCCAAGTAAAAAATGGTCCCCCTGGCATTGTTAGTGGGAAAGAAGGAATCCTGGTGCTTGCCTTACCTTGATTTTCAGCGAGTCGGTGTCGTAAGGACTCGGAGTGAAGTCGGTGTGGACCTTGGCTCGGCCGCAGAAGGGGCCGTTGTAGGGGACCTCGTCATCGAAGCGGAGGCTGTCCCTGTTGCTCGTGCCATCGGAGCAGCTGGTCACCCCACCTGGGAGAGAGGCACCCTCAGACACCCCTGCACCAAATGCCCTAATGCAACTCGGCACAGCAGCCACGAGGAAAGTGTTCAAAACCACAGAATCGGAGACTGAGCGTATTCCGTGTGGGTTTGACACGTTCCAGGATAACTACATTCAATAAACATCATGCTACAAGAGACAGAAGAAAATGGGCAGGAGATCTTTCATTAATATCTGCCCTACAGTAATCTTTTTCTGGTGATGATACTAATAGACTACACATTTTACTTACAGACTTTTTGAAATATTACCTCTGCAGATTAATAAAATGTACCCTAAAAGTGCAATTTAGGGAATTAATTCTGCTGAACTTCTCCTGTTTATTCAGAGAAATGAAAACAAGTACTGTAGAAGTTATTTTATTTCATTCCAGAGCTAGCTGAAACATCAAAGGAACCTGCATTGCAGAGGGAAATTTTAATCTTATCAACATTTCTGCCTGTCATTTTATCCAAGTTGAGCAATAAAATATCAGCAGAGTAATTCAAGCAAATTTGAGCAAGCTCTGCAATATCCCATCCAAATATGTTTTTAGATAAGAGCAGCAGTGTGTTGGAAGTAAACTCCCATATACGATTTTCACAAATCACGTCGCAGAAAATGATCATAAAAATGGTTTTGTTTGAGGTGATTGCTTAAGGGCACAGCTCCCTCTCAGGGCCAGATTAAGTGCAAATGGTCTGGACTGCAGCTCCAGTCCGCACCCAGGGCTCGGGTGGTGCCTGCAGGGTGGCACAGCAGTGTCCCCAGGGAGAGCTGTGGCCTGCCACCCAGCAAATGCCCACAGCAGAGCAACACAGAGAGAGGTGGAGGCACATTTTCCATCAGAGACTCCTCTGCCCTTCGACCACCCCGATGGGGGAGGGTTTTCAGTGGGTTTCAGGTGGGCTGTGTCTCTCTGCATCATGGCCCAGAGCTGCCAGGTCAGACCCACATCCCCCATGATCTCAGAGAGACTTTGCCTGCCTCACATCTCCAGGGCTGAGGATGAACTCACAGCCAGACTGCCAGGAGAGGATGCTTGTGTGGCTGCACCCAGTGACTGAAAACCCAGCACTATAGCAGTGATAACCCCACAAAAATTTATGGCATATATACCAGCCATATCCCCTATAATTCATGTTATTTTTTTTCTTCAGTTAGTATTTCCACTCTTAAAAACACTCAACTTATTTCTGCAGAGAGGTATATCTACCCTAGCTGCTACCCATTTAACCAAATTACACTTTTGTCTGCCAGAACGAAGAGCTCTCTACCATCACATTTTTGATCACCAGCTCTGATTCCACAGACATAAGCAATAACTATATTGATCCAGTGACTGCACAAGAAGTATAGGTGTCTTGTACTTACTAGATGAGCTCTGGCCACTGTTCAGACTGTAGAGACTTTCCAAAGAGTCACTAGTTTTTAGGGAGACCTTCTCAGTGTGTGTTCCACCACCAGGATCATTGTCATCTTTTCCCTCTTCATTCTTTAACAAAAAAATCAAATATTAACCCCAAAGAAATGCATTTTAGAGAAATATATTTTCATTTGTTTGAAAGCATCATTGGAGATTAGTTCATCATTGCACTTTATTAAGAACTACTTTGTGAGGGAAAGCATTTTAGAAGTTGATCCCTGGTACTAACCATACCCAACAAGCACCTGCTAGTATTTTATGATCTTGTAGAAATTCCCTGTCTTGTTTCTGTCCTACTCACTTCATCTCAACCCTGCTCAAACTGCTAAGCTATTAAGACTCCAACACACCACGGGAGAGCTGAAAGCTTGTAACTGGAAATTTGTAGGCAGCCTGGTAAGACTTTGTCCACTTGTCTCAGAGAAGGAAATAAAAAGCTCAGTTCTGAAAGCAGCTGGTGAAGAGCTGGCTGACACAGCTGTGTTTTATACAGAACTTCTGAAGATGGTGGTTGCTTGGTGGCAGGCTGGGGACAGCTTGCACACACGTAGGGCACTGCTGTGTTCTAGCACCGTGTTCACCACGCTGCCCAGCATACACCCTGGCCTCGAAATCCAGTGCATTTCAGAATTAACAGGGGCATGTTTCTCTCACAAAGTCTAATGGTGTATGAAATTGGCCCCTTGAGTTTATACCAATAAATCACACCTCAGGAATCACAGCCCGTTCAAAACAATAAGATCTATATTTCAGTCACATTTAAGTTGGAGACGATGTAACAGATAAATGAAATAGGGATGGTCTTTCTAAGGCAGGGATTTTTCAGCAGAATTCATCATGTTGCCAGTGCGTGTGATGTCCTGATGCAACTGAAACTTCCTTCAGCACATTGTATTTGGGGAAAAATTAGCTATTCAGCAGTTAGATGATGAAGTGAAGCAAAGATGACAGTGCATGTGTGAAGCAGAGACCCATACAGGTACCTCTCAGGCAGAGCACTGAAATGAAGAACTATACTGCTTTTCAACAAGAACTGTGCTTGTTACACCAGCCAGCAGCACAACCCACAGATTAATCAGGAGGCTGCTATTGATTGTCATCATCTCCTGCAGGAATGAAGATCATGCTACATGTGTGTCCAACCAGATAATCCATTGAATTTCTGTCACAGGAATTATTGTTTTAAATGTGCAGAAAGTAAATATAAAAATGTAATATAAAGATCATGGAGGGCATTTTAGAAAAAAAAAATAAAAGCAAACTAAACTAATGAAGTAGGGATCCTTGTCTTGGACCTCCAAAAGCTATATAAAGGTATCCTGTGAAACATTAATTTCTATTTGTGAGGTTCCCCATCTATTTTCCTTACTTACTTTATACTGACACATGTAGGATAGGATACAGAATAGCTAGATTTTTTTAGGAGTGCTAAGTGTGACAAGTTTTGTTCCTTATGTTTTTAAAATTTGGGACTTACTGACACAACGCACTGAGAAAACAGGGTTTGCAGTATGTGCAAGATTATGTTTTTTATGTTTAATAAAGATAGTTTCACTAAGATCAGATAAGGTAGAAGGAGATAAGGCATGTGAGTTGGAATTCTCTAGGATGCTGGCTGACCTTTACAAAATGGACTTCAGAAATAATTCTTGTATTTGAAGATAAATTCTTCTAATGAAGCTTTTTGTAAACTGAGTATCAGACTGATGATGGGGTTCAACCAATACTCCCTTGTGTCCACATGAGGACGTTTTTTGTGCTCATACACACATGCTCATACAAATGTTCCTTGAGGAAAAAACAAAATTAAGTGATGTAAAACTCCTATGACTCTCTTGGGCCCTTACTATGTGACTTGTATGTACACTAAAATGTTTAATGTACACTAAAATGTATAAATGAAATAATAGGTACATACCAAAAGCTGGCTTAATTCATTCTGTGTTGCTACCCTGCTTTTATGGTTTGTCACAACTGAAGGCAGTTGAAACATGAACAGAAAAAATGCACATATTATGTTTACTTGACATGTATTTTCAACAAACACGAGGCTCTTAGGCTGTATTTACCATCTCCTCAGAGAGTGCCTTGATGTACTTTTTACCCATCTTTTTCTTCATGGTAAGTGAAATGGCTCTCATCTTCTTACTCAGACTTCCTCCATTGTTTGCTGCTTTGGTTTGTACTGCTTCACCAATGTCACTTATAGTCTCCAGCTCAGATATCTGCTTTGAAATCAAAAAGTAAGCAATAACTCACCACAAAAACAAAATGCAGCACAGTGAAACAGGAATTACAGGGAAATATTAAGGACACTAACACAGTTAGCATGACAAAATTCAGTCACGGCCATTTTCCTTGGAAACTGTGTACCTAAACAGGTTTGCAGCACAATACTCTATGTGTGAATGACAGAAAGAAAATATATTTTATGGTAGGAAATGTTGTTTCCCAATATTTATTGTCCCTAATGCAAACAAGAATTGAGGCAAATTTTGCAGAGGTCTTGAAAACAAAAGTGAGACATCTGTGGGTTACTTGTAAAGTGCTGGTTACTTTGGGCATGCACCAATGTGAAGTGCACTTCTTTGTGGGTTTTTTTATAAATTGTTTCAAATTTTCACATCAAAGTGCCAAACTTTCGGTGTGATTCTCTTGTTCATTTTGGCAAGGCCTCAGTCACTCAGACAGATCCAGGTACACAAGCAAAGTTCTCGCCACTGTAAATTTTACACAGTAGCTTCCCAGTGTTTTTGCATAACTGTCATGGGAAAGTGAACAGCAGAAATTTAAATTTTGTGTTCTACAGACCTCAGCTGAATCATCTGTCTTTGATATTGAGTGATGCCTGAAACGGTCGAAGCTTCCAAAGCTGCTCGTGCGCTGTAAAAGAAGAGAAGACAAACCTTGGCTCGCTGGTGGTGTTTTGCTTTGTTCTGTTATTAAAACTTAAAACTGTCAGGCCACCTGTTGGTGTCAAAAATCCCTCCCATATCAGTGGTCCATGAACTGCTACATCCAGATAGAAACAAACTACGAGGTGACTGTAGGGGAAAAAAAATCATGATTGTACAGCCAGAAGTAGAAAACTGAGAAAGAGAAACAATACTTCTTCAAATACTAATTAGGTAATGGATATGATTATGAGTTCTACAACTGTTTCACTTTACTTATGTAATAGGTATGTAAATATCCTTGCATTATTTGCAGGTAAGAAAGACTGTTGTTTATGAGTTTCGAAAAAAAGGTATTTCCATAAACATGATACAAGCAATAGACTTGGGTTTGGTGGTGTAAATTGTGGCAATTTAAACAATGTACTTTTGCAGCTGGGGAGAAAATTTATGGTTCTTTACCATCAGGAATCAACAAGGACTGCTGAGGATTATGAATATATCTTGTCGAAAATGCACCCTGAGGGAGTAAGTAACAGAATAATCAGGCAGGCCTCGTCCTTTTCTTCCCAATTTTCCAATTAGAAAGTCTGATTTTTAAACATAAATGGCTACAATTTTGAGCCATTAAATAGCTTTACTTTGCATAACAAAGGTGCATCACCTGAGCTGTGCATTAAGAGATAGTGAATGGATTGCTCTGACTTCCTTCTAGTTTTTACTCTTTCTGCATGTGGATAAATGACATGAAACGCAGGGAAGTGGCACAGCAGATTTTGAGGAGTGAGATCATACAAAAATACCTGCCTGACACTGCACTGCCCATGGTGGCAAAATTAATAAAATTGGCATCGATGAAAAGTCAGGAGTGCCTTTAAGTGTGGCCCTAATAACAGCCAGAATTTGGACATCTATCCACTCCACAGTATCTTCAAGAGCTTGTTTTTATGTCTTCACCAATACTCACAGCTAAATCCAGAATGACTCGGGTTTTTTTAAGTACTTCTCTCTTCTATAATAAATGGAAGTCTTTAATGTAGTATGAGAGTTCTTGAGCAGGGTTCACTATTATATATGAGGCAACATAATCTCCGTCTATTTTTGAGTATTCAAAATCCCCTCTGGAGGAAAAAACCACTGAACAAAAATAGCAAACCACGAAATAAGTACCTTCTGTCTGATTTAATAAGTGATTTCAGACTATCTGGGCTACAGCTTTTCCTGTACGTATTCACCCTTCTACCTTGCCCATGTGATTTCAACCACACTAGTTCCTTGTTCCATTGCTTTCTTCCCCCACCCCCAGCCACATGATTCATCTTTTCATCTCCCCCAGGTTTCCAAAGCACCCACTGTGCACTCTTCACCTGGCATCCCCAGCTCCCTCCTTTTGCTGTCCATCCAGGAGCTTCCCAAGCCTCAAAAGGCTTCTCAGCTCCCAGCTTTCCTAGTACAGAGTTCCAATCTTCTCCACCAGGCAAGAATTGTCATGAGGCAGCCTCGGAAGCACCAGAGGCAGATCATCCTTTGGGCAACAAAAGAGGAGCTACGGATTGGTTTGGGAGGCAGTGCCTTTGCCTGCCCTCACACTGCAGGCACACTTAATGGACCTGCTTCCAGAGAGGTTGAGACATCCCTCTTTGATGTATTTCCCTGTTTTCCCAAACTTATTTATTAAGCAGCTCTGCCCCCTCCCCCAAAAATGAATGTGAACATAGCAGTGGGAGAGCCCTGAGGACAGTCAGATGGAAAAGTGTACCCATATTTTGGCTTCATATTCTAAGCAGTGTAGCTTAAAAGAAAAATAACATCCTCTTTTGTTTTTTTTTTTTTCCCCTCCTATATTTCTGGGCATATCAAACCTGAAAAATATTTCCAGCCAAAGGTTATTTGAAGAAACTGACCCAGATTTGTGAATATTTTTGGATAACTAAAATGACATTTACTATTCACTGAGGAGAGAGAAAAAAAAATAAAAGAAAAGACAAAAATCACACAGCTTTCCTCTTAATTGATTGTAAAATCTCTGTTGGCTAAATATGGCAGTTTATTGGTTTGTTTTTACATTGTGAAAATGAAAATGACAATTTGAATTGTACACTTAATTTTATCTAAAATTCCCATAAAGAACTTTGCTATTAAGTAGATGAAGAACATCCTGTGACAAGGGGTTAGCTCAATAGTATGATATAAAAACACAGCCCTGAGGATTACGGTTCTATTAGACAGGATTAACACCTTTCACTAGCTTGTCAGCCCAGCCAAATGTGCCCTGCAGCACAGAGCAGGAGGGAGAAGAAGGGAGCCTGGGATTCACAGCAATATTGGGGAAGTATAAAATTGTCTCAGCAATCTCTAAACATACACTGACCTTTCTGTTGCATTCCATCACTTCAATATGTCTAGTAGGAATAAGTGTATATTAAAGTGCAGATGTGCTGGAAATAGTTTAAAAGGAACAAGAGGGAAAACACTGTTTAGTGTTGGTCTTACCTATAAACAGCTTGAGCACAGGGAAATCAGTTATGCTTTTTTGACCCTCGAAACAACCTTATATCTTACATGTGCAGGAGCCTTGGGCTATTTTGTAGTGTACTTCAGTGGTGCTTCATCCTTATTAAATATTAATAAGGGTTACAGGATGATTTCCACTGTTCTAGATAATGGTCTTGCTGCACTGGAGAGCACTGAATAGGGCTGCTTCAGCAGTTCTCTATACTAACTTTTTCCATTAAGTAATCAATAGGCACCACCTTTTAAAAATGTATCCAACCCCATTATACTGATAACGAAAAGCAGATTTAGGAGCTCCTGGCTGCAAAGGGAATGGGACTATTACTTTCAGGAGTGTCAGTCACTGCATTAGTGTCAGGGAACACCTACTTTGTGAAGATATGGACAGGCCTTATTTCCAGGTGAAGGGAAGCTTTTAAAGTAAATGCAAAGCTACTAAAAGAAAATACGCTATTGACTTTTGATACCAGGATTCAGCATCCTATAAAGTTAAGTGGTTTTTCTGGCTCAATTCATGCAAGAGCTACTCAGGGATATGTTAAGCAAATACGAATTTGCTCAGCAAAATCTAATGGAAGCATGAGCAGAGGGAGAAACAACTGTGTTTTCCCTCACAGGGACTGATCAAATAATTTCTATAAATCAATGCATTAACTTGCATCTCTTCCCGTTCAATATTCCAAACTAACATAATAGAAAACATCAAAGATACATTTAAGTATTTGAAAACCTTCTTCCATTTTCTCCTATATAATTTATTCCCTGAAATCCAGGAACTTTAAATAATCCTTTTAAAGGGATAAGTGCTATGTAATTGTTGTTTATTTTAATTTGGACAGTCTGCAGTTGATTGTCTGGTTTGTTGGTAAATAGCCTATCATTTTCCCTAGAAAATAATATGGTATGGTATGCAAATAGTAAGACAACAACAACAGGTTCTGCAATCCATGTCCTTCTGTTATAAAACATCCTTCCCTTGTAGGACATATCATAGGAGAAATAAGTTCTTGTCTGTGACAAACTAGTCAGAGCTTCCCTGTGTCTAAAGACAACCTGTGAGCCAAAACTGACTGCAGTTATCCTGCTAAATAACCATTATGGGAGATATTCATCCCATATTTTTCTTTGGACAATTCACACTGCTCAGCAATCTGGTTCCCTGCTGTCAGAAATTCTGGCCCATTATATTTTGCTTCAAGTCCTATTCAAAATATCTTTTAAGTCCCGCATGTTGCAAAGGCTTTGTACTGACCCTCTCACACAAGTAAATCTCTTCTAAGTCCTCCATGCATTTTAATTTTTAGCTTCCATTCATCCTTAGACTACCCAAATCATGTAAGCTGTATTGGGGCAAACGTGGTCACTGGAAGTAATAAAAAGGGAACTCAGCATGTTGCTCAATTTCCTTGACTGCCACAGACACTTGTCTTCTTCCCTCTTTTTTAAAGCAGCCACAGCAGCCCTCAAGAGAACAGCCTGTTCTTGCTGCTCTGATTGATGGAGATAAGTGGAGATCAGGATTTGATTCATTTCTTCTCTTCTCTGATGGTTCTAGTCCCTTCAGAAGGAGGACACCACTCTGAGAATGAAAGAGTTACCAAGTGGGGATGAGTATTTCCACTCTGCTAGCTTATCTTCTTGCATAGATAATCAAAAGAATTGTCTCCTACTTTCCCAGATGGCAAGATAGCAGTTTATAACTTTTGGGATGTTCTGTGGAAAAAAACCCCACAAACCAAACACCACAAAAAAAATTTCTCACTTCTGTATAAAGAATGAGAATTTGCACAAAAGATTAAGCAACTCTCCAAAGGCTAAGGGAAGCAATGAAAGAGAAGACATCATGACCTCTCTACCACAGGGAATTTTCCCTATTTACACATTAGTTACACATACAGAACTTCTGACCACTAACCAACACATTAATATAACTTTATAGCCCACATGAAACACGGCCTAAACCTTGCACTTCACCAGTCCAAAGCAATAAAAAAGATACAGCTTGTTCCTGCTAACTCAAATAGATCAATCTACTGAAATGGCGTTTTTAACTGGCTTTAAAATGACTCTATAAAAGACTGGTTGTTATCATGGCCTGGTGTTCAGTAGCTGCACAGAGGTAGGGAAAGAGGGGAGCAAAGTGGACTTTGAACAGAACTGCCACCATAAAGCCTCAGATCAAACACCCTAATTTTAACAGTGAAAAAGGACTGGAAAAGAAAAGCTGAATTAAAAAATGAGTTAATCATACCTAACACTCCTCCAGGTGAACAAACTGCTCTCTCCAAAGTAAACACTGAGCAGCTGTTTTATCAGTTCCTCTATCTGGTACCAGCCTCGGTCTCCCAAGCCCAAATCCCTGCTGACGCAAGGGACGTAGTTCCCAAGAACCCAGTGAGAGTCACCCCTAGAAACGCAGTCTCCAGGGCTTCCCAGGGGCACCTTGCACTGGGCAGGTGCTGGGGCAGCTGAGAGCAAGGGCAGAGCTGCTGTTCCTGAAGTTAAAGGAGGGTGGGATTGTTTGCAAGGTCTCTAAGTCTTCCTCTGGAAGGGGGCAGCCATGTAGGACATCTGAGCAAAGAGGCAATTTCGTCTGGCAAAAAATGTGCTGTGTTGATTAAACAACTTCGTGAGGTACTAAATAAGGAAGCAATTTAGGAAACGCCAGTCTTAACACTCGGGGAATTTTGTGCGAGTGAGTGTTGCAAAATGTGCAAGGGGGGGAAGGGATCGGACTCCACTTTCTTTAAATGCACATCGACCCTGAATTTTGAGCACCGTCGTTCCTGCCCGGTTGCTGCAGAGCACTCTCAGTTCCCGGTGAGAAAAGTCACTCCAAGTGCTCCTCTGGCAGTCTGTCCAATTCTGGGAGTGTGCACACAGGTATTTGCAATAATTATGTAATTAAGACTTTATTATTTATATGACATTTAATTAAAAGTGACTTTCAGTGGCACACAAAACCATGAAAAGAAAATGACTTTAAAAGAAGGTTAAGGATGTGAGACAAACTCAGAGGAGCTATGAAAATGACAGTTAAGGATTTGGCATGATGTGCACTTCCACCTCCCTGCTATCCTGTTTTTACCCTTCATTTACACGTGGGCAGAAACACCGAGGGATGAGCCTTGAAATCCACCCTCCACAAAACCATCTCTGCAGTAGAGGGGAGCGCTGCCTGAGTAAAGGCTGGTTAAACACTACGTAAGCATTGCAGGCTTTGATCTTTAATCCCTTAAATACCAACGTCTTTCCTCTCCTGAAACTTCCTCCTCTTCAAACCAGCTGAATTCACAGACAAATTCTCACATTTTAAAACCAGATCACCTAGCAGCTTCAATTAAAGTCCTTTCCCTGCTTACTTATACAGCATGATTTTAATAATGCTATGTGTTATCTAGGTCCTGACCTTGCAGGGTTTGGCTGGATTTCCTGTGTAAAACAAAATTACTCACAAGCATGTTTATTTTAAGTGAAGACAAAAATATATATGCCCAAAGAGGAGCTGAGTTTTACAGGAACCCCCACACCTGTCCAGCACACCCACAGTGTGGCTACCTGTGTGCTCTGGCAGAGGAGGTGGGAATGTGGCTGTTCAGTGGAAGGTGTTCCTTCAAATGACCTTCCAGATGAAAACAAGATTAAAAAAATAACCTCTAAGTCACGGTCAAGTCTGACCATCCCAAAAGCTCGTTTGTTTTTTTTTTCTGAAGAGTAAGCAGACTTCAGAAAGCACTTACACGAGTTTTACTGCCCTACTGCAGTCTTACCCTTGACAACAGGTAATGACCAACAATAAGCTAATTCTAAGAAACTTGGGGGAGGGGGGCAGAAAGAGAGTTAGTTTTTATTACTTTTAAATGAGTGTTTGATACATCATCTTGGTTCCCCTGATTAATGTTCGCAGCAAACTCAGCCATTGGAGTTGTAATGTTTCTGCAAGCTTCCCTACAGCAAAGCCTAGCCATTAATTCAGTGGCATATGTCAGCTCAGCAGAGCAAGGTCACTCTTCTCTTTCAAGGGGAACCTTTTTAGAAATAATAAAACTGACAGAAAGTTCTTTTTTGCATGCTTTATGTCACCTGAGGTTGAGTGCTGCAGTTAATATCACAGAGCTTATAAACATTCCCATCTTCAGCAGTCTCCAAACCCACCGGGCTCTTAGAACCTCAACATTTTTTTTTTTGAAGTAATGTAGTGACAGCTTTATGTGGGGCAGATATACAGTATGTAATCCTAAATGAGTAAAAAGTAAGTAAAAAATGAACAAATCTTTTCTTGGGCATTTTAGAGGAGAAATTTTGGAAGACACTAAGGACTGCTGATACTGCAGGATGTTAGTGCTTTGAGGAAAAGATGTAGGATTAGGGACTTTATCTCCGTGGATGCTTGCATCTTTGGATAAAGGGAGGAAATTTTAAAATGCACCAGTCCACCTTGTTTCCATTTCACTGCTAACTGATACTGCAGGCTGGAAATCTGTATAGGCACGTGACGTAAAGAGAACACAAGGTTCATTTATCTATTTATGGAATGATTTTGAATTTGCAAGGAAAGATGTCCTAGTCATCTGGTAGGATAACTAATTGCAACAGGAACTTATTTATTTATCGGGGTACAAACATCATGGAGCATGATAAACAAAATAACTAGCTGAAGAACAAGATCCAAACAATAGGCCATTTTTTCCCCCTCATTATCTCCCTTCAGACATCCTGACTACACTTGATTAATGAATCCATAGTGAGATTAGCTGAAATTGCCTTAATGGAGATGCACTACAGTAGAGAAGCAAAATTCAGTGCAGTATCTATCATCAGTCACTGTGAATTTGAGTGCTTCATCAGATCTATATGTCCATTTATTTAAATTATTTTTATCTTGAAAAACAAAGCAAAAAAACCCCAAAACAACAAAGAAATAAAATACTATGCTCATTAGAGTGGTTTAACTTTTGACTCCTTTGAAATATAGACCAGGGTCACCATTTTTTCTCTTCCTTGTGTCCTCCCTTGTCAAATGGCTGTGTTCCAACGTTGGCTTATTGTTATCCACAGGCCAACATTATCCTTATTGTCCAGTTGAAGAAAGCACACGTGGCACTTCATTGCAGCTTCTCAGGCTTCAAAAACTGGACATGCTCACACAATTTATGCCTGGGAATCCTAAATACACTCCTTGGAATTTTGTACTCATGAAGTAAGTTCAGCAAGCTTTTGGTTTTGTATGGAAGCTGAAGGATGATTGCCAGCTCAGGGTTTCCTCATGATTTGTGAGTGCATAAAAATCCTTCTTAGTTCACAAGTTATAATGCATTCAATTCCACATTTCCTTTGTAGTGTAAGCCCTATAACTGCAGTCCTAGGAAAAAAATAAATCAAGGAATATGAAGATACCATCCTGATTCTGTTTGGGTCAGTCCAGAAGAAGAATTAATACAATCAACAACTCACTGGGGTACTGGTAAGGGCACATGAATTCCCCTCTCTCCATTTGATTATCTCCATGGCATGGATTGTTGTGATCACAGCTCAGTGGAAAACTACAGCTTCATTTCATAAAAAACAAATGTACCAGGTGCATGAAGTGTGTTTTCATTCTGACACATGAGAAAAGTGAGACTGTGCTTTTCCCCCCCTCCCCTGCTCCCACAGCCTCCATGAAAACTACACGTAGCTGAGAGACTCTCACCAGCAGGATGCTGCTGCTGAGGCAGCGACAGCAGCGAGGGCTTTGAGGTGTTCTTTGAACCCCAAATTTAAGGACATTCTCCAAATCCTGCTGAAATCAGCCCTATCACTGCAAAGGGGACTCTGCCAACTACAAGACGTTAAGCTTTCATGAAGGGGTAGGATGATGTTGCCTCTTCCCATTCCTTCAGATACTGGCTAAAATGCCAAACACAAATACGTTTTCAAACATTTTACCACAATTACCAAGATATATTAGTTAAGCAAATATAAACTCCATTACAGAGGCAGGAAGAAAATAATGTAAATATGCCACTAGCCAACATCTTGGCCACTGTGTCATCTCCTCTTCACTGATCTGCTTTTGCCTGTGCTGTCGCTAAGTGAAGCTGATTTCTTTATCTCACAGCTGCAGCCTCTGAGTGGCCCAGCTCCATCTCTGTCTCAAACCTAATGGTAGAGGGAAGACCTGACACTGTACCATGTTTTCTGGCTGAGCAGAACTACTCTAGTGTTTATCTTCTCCCTGAAGAAGCCATGAGGAACACTGCAAAAAAACCTAAAGCCAAGTGCTCAAGTATGCAGGGACTCATGTCCCACTTGTCCTTCAACACACCTGGAAGAATAGCAAACCTACCACACCTTCTGATGAGGTCAGCATGGACAAGTAGAGGAACTTTCACTTCTTACCATTCTCAAGGAAGTGACCGTTCAGCACCTCATGGAAATCAAGCACAGCAGTGTTAGGTTATGTGGTTGTTCTTGATAGATATGATCTTGTGAAGATCATAAAAGAGATGAAGACATAGAAGGGGAGGAAAAGGACTAAAATTCCACCCAGGAGACATAATGGTGTAAAACACCAGATCACTGGAGCTTCTTCCCAGAGAAAACTTGTTAACTTCAGTGCTGGGTGATGGTTAGAAATAGAAGACCCTTTGCTCTTGACATTCCAGAAAGGAGCCAGAAGATGTTATGACTGGCAATAAAGCAGCCTGAAGACTGCATATGGGTGAAGTCATTACCCAGCTTTCTGTGTATCCACAAAATAAACCAAAGAAAGTATGGAGAGGAAAAGTGGCAGTAAGGTATTTATCATGCATAGTCAAAGAAGCAACTTACCTGAAGCAGTCTCTAAACTTTTCCCTAGGCTGAAATTTCACTCTCAAGTTTAAGAAGAAGAAAAATAGTAAGAACATGCTCTTGGGTGCACTGTAAGTGGAATAAGATTTAAAAAAGCTACAAGGTAAGAGTAAGCAAGAATACAGAAGAGATTTCACTTGGGAAAAAGATAGGTGGTCTTTCATCTTCCTGTGGAATAACAACAGACATACAACACACCTCTACCTGATTCATGAAACAAAGCTTTCCACTAGGATGGTTTAAAGGATATATGATTTGCTAAATATTCAGAGCATATATAATCTGTAGCCTGGTGCCAAGCAGCAAATGTTGAGCAAAACCACTGACACTGCCAATTTGTGGAACAGAGTATAACTGTTCCTAACAACTGGAGAAACTCTGCTGTCTTTGTCACAGCCTTTCAGAAGAGAAAGCTTAAGGGATATTGTGATTACAGAGACCCAGAAGACTTTTTCCCTTTTCAGGAGTGGGTATTCCCAGCAGGTTCTGCCCACACAGCAAGGGGTTGATTCTTCTGGCTAAAGTGTTTGTAGCCACCCAGAAAGTGCTTATACAGCTGCCAAGGGATGGCTTTATAACAGCTTTTGTCTGAATTTATGCTGTGACACAGATTACTAGAAGAATATTGAAGCACAGGAAGGATGTAGGCCACATCCTCTGCCAGTCCTGCCCATACATACTAACTGCTTTTTTCCCAGCAGTGACAGATATCCTGACCAACTTGGGTATTTTGGTTTTTCTTTGGGGTATTTTGGTTTTTCTAGAAATACAGTATTGAAGTAAGTAAACTGCTCTTAAACAACTCTTAAAGAATTGGGAGGCAACTAATGCTGATTTATGTCACCTTGGTAGTTGTGCTACAGTATTTATCAGAGCACAGTTATAAATGCTGTGGCTGATAGTCTGGTTTCTAAAAATGGCTGGATAAGGTGGTTCAGGCATACTTCTTGAAATGCTCCTCACTTGCTTAAGAAAACAAACAAAAAACTGGATTTGTTACTCTAGGCAAAATGAATATTAATGTGTAAATATTCCCTTCAGCAGATTGCTCTCCCTTGTTTTAAAATATTCTGCTCTTAAGGACTTAAGCCTGGCTAGTGAAGGAAAACAAGACAGGGAAGAAACAAGAAATTAAATGAGTATTGTGCAAAGCCGATGAAAATGTAAAAGATGCTGTAATCAAGGGAACACACAAAATCCATCAGTACTGGAACAGGCCGCATTTTTCCTTTGAAACAAAAGCTAGCCAAGAGCTGTATGAGCCCTCAATGAGACTATGTCTTGATGTGAGCATCAAAATGGGGAGTCTGGTCATTCCAATCACCTCCTGCCCAGGGGCAGGTGAGAGAAGGCTGTTCTTTCCTCACAAACACTCTGGACCTTTGCTTTCTCCTGAGAAAACAAAATTCCTCAAATTTTAAGACCTTTCTGGAAGAGATATGTTAACATATATGTTAAGACACAACTTTCTGAAGCTGCTCTTGAAAAGAAAGAATAATTAGCTGATCGAGAAGCATGATGATAGTGTAAATGAAGAAAAACTAGCAGAAGTAAGAGTAGCAGTAATATGCTTGTAGAACCACCCACTCACACAAGGAGAATAACCCAAGGTTCAGTCTAACCTTGTTCCTTGTTTTATGAAGCCTAGGGGAGACAGAAAACACCTTCTGAAGTGTCACCTGCAATCCCTCCTTTCCCCATCTACACACACATGGTTTTTACAAGTATCATTATTTCTTCCTCTGAAAGCCCCCCCATCCTCCATAAAGGCCCACAGGTATTTACACCATAAACCAGGTTCTTGAAAATGCTTCCCAGATGTTGTCATCTGTTCCTGCTTATTTACCAGAGTTCAAATGGATTTTGACAAACAGTCTTTCTTCAAGAGGCAATGCAGTAAAGACCTTTAATGACAGAACTATGTGTCATCTTTGCCTATAAGCATAAATTTGCACAGCGGGCAGTACGGTGAAAACAGCTTATCATCAACTCATCACCTCTCATCATTGTTAGAATGAAATGCAAATGGAAACGAACATCACTTTAGTCATGGTTGTGAAAATTAGCATCTGTGACATTAGCAGTGGCTCATTTGTTATGCACTCGAAATTTCAGGGGGAAAGAAAAGAATATAAAACTTTGTAACTCTACCAGTCTTTACCTTTGAAATAAAATTAGAACCTTCAGCTTTCCCCACTCAAGGATAAATCCTAGTTAATATTCATTAACACCAAGCAATCTCTTCACTGCAGATCTTGTCCTACAGAAGATCTAATTATGTCTCAAATTATTTTTGGAGTTTAGGTTTGCTGTACCTATTTTCTATTTTCTTTTCTTTAATACATATTCCCCACTGGAGAGGCACAAGCCACCGTCTGAGAAAAATGCAGCACCAAAAAACTTGTTTATAGCATCTGTCTGCATTACAGGCTCCAAACACTTAGGCAAGCAATAAACTTTACTCAGATAATCCCACTGAAATCAATGGGATCACAGCTAATTTATTCATTTAAGTCAGAATCAGGATCAGGCCTTCTGTGAAGAATATATAAAAATGTGAAATTCTGGCCTCAAGTCTATGGCAAAAATGTGCATTGATTTCTGCAATGTCAGGGTTTCATTTTTAGCTTATAAAAAATAAAATTACTGGTATGAAATTGTACTAGGGAATAAATTTGCATATTAAGATGTTTCCTCCCGTTGGATTTGACACTCTTTTCTTATAACCCTGAAAACAAATAATGGTTTATCACCTAAATAAGCGAATATTGATTTAATTAGAAGCTTGGACGTATTTTTTCCTAAACAAAACGCAGAGGCATTGACCCTGAATTGTCTTACACACCAGAAGTAAGCTGAGTTTAAAGCACCAAGTGCATTTAGAAGCAGAATAAGGAAACAAAAACGTCTCAAACCTTTAGCATAAACATAGATCAACTGTCATGTAGAATAATGACACAAGACTTTCTCCAGTCAAGCCAGAAAAAATGGCACAAAGTCGTCTTTGCCTCACGTTGAAGTAAAGCCAAGAATATCAGGCAGTTCTCAAGTTTGCTATGTCCGGAGGAAATGGGAGAGAGAGAGAAAGGAGTAGGTTCTGCCCAGGACATTACATCGTGTGAAGTGGGCAAGACAATGGAGGGATGTTTTACAGATTATTTGCACCTGGACAAATGTGTAAAACAGTGCAAAGTGGGATGCAGAATAGCTGTGAAGTGCTTCAATGGGGTTTTATGTGTAAGGTGCTGCCTGAAGGGTGTACTCAAGAGACGACTAGAAGCTGTATAATTTCTTAGAGTGCTTTTTCTTACCATTATTCTAAATCTGCTTCATCCCTCTCCCCAGATGCACTGACATCTCTAACATCACAAGGCTCAAAGAGGCTAAAATCCAGGTGATTTCATGGCTCTTTCCTTCATCCTCCAAGCCAACTGCTCTCCTCCTCCCCAGCTCTCCGAGGGGTGGTGGGACAGGCAGCACAGACCCATAGCTGAAACACCTCTAGGACAAGCATCCCTTCCCCACTTGCGTTCCTGCTCTGCAGTTCTGCAGGAATGTAGGAGCCACTCTGTGTCCCTGCAGGGAGCCACTCCAGCCATCAGCGTGACCAGGGACCTCAGGGCTTTGTGCGAGACCTACTTTGCCTGACCTCACCTGCCCACAAACAATTCCTCAGCCCTGAACAGCTACACCGGGTAAACCAAGCCATGCCTCATCTGGCAGAAATGAAAGGAGGGCAGGTAAGGACTCCCTAAAGGAAGGCATGGGAGATGCACAAGTTCTGTTGTGATAGAAAGTCATTTAAGGTCCTGGATAGACAGATAGGTTAGATTAGATAGGCTTGAAATAGAGAGCCCTTCAATTTGTAGAATTTCTTCAACATTAAGCAGGGTATTTTTAACCCTTAGGACTTTTCCTTTATAATGCAGCTACCTGAGATCCTCAGCTGATATACAAAGTATTATTGTACACTAGTTATATGCAGCTACAATGATAAACATTTGTAAAGGATCAGAATCCTGCCAGTATCTCTTTTGAATGCACTTCTCTCTCATTTCTCTTCCAGTTTTCCCTGGGATGACACCAGGTTTAGATGTCTTTTTGCCTGACAATGAATGTTTATTTATATAAATGCATTCAGTAGTTATATGCATATCCATGAATACACAAAAGCTGCCAGACATTCAAAGAAATTATTAGCAAGGCTGCACCCCTACTGAAATCTTGCTGCATGACACAAAAACCCTGCAATGCTATTCTTTCATGGCATAAATCAACTTTTTCATAGTGTACACTGAGAGTGTTAAAATAGATTTTTGTCTATGCAGCATCTAACACATCTGCAGAAGTCCCTTAAACACCACAATAATAAATAATATAAATAAATTGCATACAGTGAACAGTGAGATACTGAACCTGTATTACTCTTGCATTGGTCATTGAATTGCCCGTCACCACGAGGGGTTTTATACAGGGACAGGAAATTGCCTTGAGAAAGGTTTTAACACTAGCCTTGTGTGATTTTAATTCATTTTTATCAAAAGGCATCATTTCATGCCAGTATCCTTCACATTACAAAGTAATAAAACCAAAAGGGTTAAGAAGAAAATATTGGTTGAAACACTGTAATTAGCGCACAGAAGTTCTACAACTGTGATAAAGACAAGTAGTTACCATGATTAAGATTCAGTTACCTAAAAAGATCTTTTTGGTGTCCTCTTTGAGGGTCTTAGGCTGCAAACCTGATTTTGATTTAAATGAAACACAGGCCTTAGGGCTCTCACACAGGTCTGTGTGGATGTGTTGGAGACACTGGGAGGTCTAAGTAGCCTAAAGGCACGGTGAGGTAGCCCAAGACCTGCCCAGGGGCAATGATATGCACAAGGAGGTACCACATGTTGCTAGCACAGAGCAGGGACAGCCAGGACGTGATGGACAGAGGTCACTTGTGAAATCCTGTAACTTTTCCTAGAGGTGAGGACCTGTGCCCCATCTTACCCAACTCAGCATTGAGCAACTTGAGTATTTACGTCGCTTCCCTGGGACAAATTTCCAAACCTGCTACGACAAACCCAGATTCCTGTTCTATGCAATGTGGGGCTGTCTTCTCCCCTGCCCTGATTGGGAGCAGCACATTCAGCAAAGGCATTCTGGTTGTGGGAAGTTTACACAGTTCTGTGCAAAAGTGGGCCTTAAAAAACAAAAATCAGGCTATTGTTAAGGAATGCCTTATTCTGGAAGAAGAGAGTGACCAAAACTGTCTTTTGAAAATATTTTACAGACAGGGAAATAAAGCCCATCCACATAGTCTTTCACGGTCATTTAATTGATATAATTAGATATTAATTATAATTCTCCCCTGCCATTAAAACATAGTATAATGATTGAGCAGAAAAAAATACGTATCAAACCAACCAGTGCGAAGCTTAAAAAAGTATTAAAATGTGAGGGAAAATGGTATCAAAATCACTTCAAATCCATGGCAAAAGCTGTTAAAATTAACTGTTAATGAGTCATAGTCCAAAATTGCAATCACAATCCACACAAGCCAATGCTGTGTAAAACCAGAAGGCATCCTTGCTGAAACTGTGTCTGCAGTTGTCTCTTAGGACTTCTGACACAGAAGTCACTAAGGGAGGTGTATTCCCAAACAATGAGAAGGTGGGTCTGTAAACTGGGAGACACCGAGTTGTTGAGAGCAGAGGGATACTAAAAGGCTTTTCTAATCTCTTTGTTAAATTTTCAGCACCGATAAATTGAGGCAGAAATGGAGACTGAAGTGCTCAGGTTGAGCAGTAGCCATGGCACTGCAGCCTTACAATCCACTTGTACAATACAATACACAGAGGTCATTTTGCACTCAGTCCAGGGACTGAGAATAAATTTCGAGCATCAGACACATCCTTATGCCTCTTGCAAAACTCTCACTTCCTTTCTTACAATTCCAGATTATGGAAAGTGTCCAGTGTAACACATAATCAATTTGTTCAGAATATTTCTTTCAGGCTGGTATTTTAATGATTCCCAGAGAAATTAAGATGGCAAACGCTGATTGCCAAGTACCCCCTTCTCCTGTGGTTATGGTGATGCAAAAGCAAATGTATTAAAATAAGGAACAAATTTAATAGCTTTTCTAATTTTTCACTTATTCTCACACTCCTTTCTGGGACATCATTGGTTTATCATAGTTGAAACGGAGAAAGGGGATTTTGTGTGCCCATCTGCTAAAAGACTGATGCAGAGTATAAAACAATAGACAAAGTCCAGCACCAGGATTCTTTAGCACAGCTACAGCAGCTTCACAATGATGATTCCCTGAATTTGATCTTTACCGTTATAAAGTGAGTATATACAGATTCCTGAGATTTTGGCACTGAGGTACTTGCAAGCACATCAGGAAATCCTGAAGCTAGGATTTAAGAGGAAACCCTCATATTAAAAATTGTTAAGAATTGTTGTTATTATTAATTGATGACAAAAATGAGACATTCTTACCTTTGGCTTTTGACTTTTCTCCTTATCAGAGGCGTTAGATGGCTTTCTCTTCAGCATGTTTAACTCAGGTTAATCCTTGCACTGGATGTGGAACTGCTAGGAGTTTGTACCCAAACTAAGTGCAAGGGAGGGCACTCCGGACGTGTGCATTGGCCAGGCAGTTCCTGTTTCTATCAGGATGTGACTTCACACGGCTGCCGTGTTGCATGGGGGAGTAAACTGAATTCTTCCTTTGGGGAGGGGGTGAGGAAGGAGGGGAGGAAGTGACGGGGACAAGAGAGACAGAGGTGCACCAAGGAGATGAGTTGAAATTTAGGGCAGGGGTCAAAGTGGGAAATGCTTCAAAACTTATCTGCTGCTGTGTCACCATCAGGCCTCAGTAAGACTTTGGACACCCTCAAGAAAATCATTTGTTTTTCCTCTCTCAATTTTTCCCTCTCAGCCTTATGGCAATAAGTGCACCTCTATTTCCACCTGTGCTGGGACTTGTATGTGAAGAAGGTGTGCTGATATTCAGAGGACCAAAGGATATTACTGATACCAGATGTGAGCTGCACTGTGGGTGTAACTGGCCCCTAACTCCTCCATTCCTCTTGGCTTTCCAGCAATGCAATAAAAGCAATGAGATTAAAGGTTGCTGTTTGGTAGAGAAGGGAATTATCTAAAACCATCTTTTGCATGGTGGAACAGTTGTTTTGCCATTCATCACAGAACCTGGACTCCCTGGAACAGCACTTTTCAGTGCTCCATTTTTCTTGATTTGCTGAAAAAGTCACAAGGAAAAAAGGCAAGTCTTACAGAGGACTTTTAACAAAGAGGCAGAGGGAAATGGCAGAGGTCCTCTACACCCTCTTGAAAACCAGCCCAAAAGCTAAAAGAAAGTGGAGCTATTGAAATAGCTGAATTCCTGCTTCACTTTGCTTGAAATATTTTATCTTAGAGAAAAAAACAACAATCTTGAGCATCCTAAGTTAAACTTATTTGTCGTGAATCATAGGCCACAAACCCTGAAACTATAAAATATTCCCAACTTTTTGTTGAGCAATGGAGGCAAATTCTCAATTTAAACCCCAAACTTTCAGGCTCCCGACAGAGCTTCAATTAAATCTTAATTTATGATTACTAAAAATGGAAAAGGAATATATTTCTTTGCAAATTGCAAGAAAAAGGTTCAGGAGTAATTGTCAAGAAGAAACTTTGGTAATTTTTTTTTTTTTTCAAATTTTTGATATTTTTTCAATTTTTTTTCCCCAAGCAAATGTATTCTAAGCAGCCTTTACTGATAATTTTGGCATTAAAAAAAAGCTCTTTTAAAAATACTCCTCTTTTTTCTCTACCATATGAATATTCCAAGGAGGGATAAGACAAGCTCATCAGATGAATTCCCATTTTGGTTTGCTATTTAGACTTTTCTTTAAATGTTTAAGAGAAGTTTTGGAGGGTTTCTTGGATTCTGATGGATGGGCAACTGGATGGACTTGAGACTGATTGATGAAGGAATAATTGCTATACACTAATTGTATTATGAGGTTTTCCTTTCCAGGCCATTTAAGAAGGGGGTTGATAAAAAGGGGAGAAGGAACTGGGGTTAAGGTTCTGAAAATCTGTGAAATATAACCCAAAACTCTCTGGGCTAGGGGGCTGCAGTGGAGTTTGTTTTGAACATCAACCCAGGATGCTTCTCTTCACATAGTAATCAGAACAACACTAATTTAAACTAAAGCTGAATGTGGGGGGGTTATTATTGAAAATAACATATCCACCAGAGTTCCTAATAATTGATATTATGAATAATTAATTAATAATACTGGTGAACTCAGAGATATTTTTTTTTTCTATATTTGAAAACACCACCTGAAACATCAGTGTAAGTTTCTAAGCAGAAGGAGGTTTTACCGTGGATATTTAATCAGCCTTGGTAGTTCAGTAGGGCCATAAGTTCTTACAAAAGCTGTATGTATGTTTAATAGTAATTAAACTTGATTATTATCTACATAGATCTACATTGCAGTATATTGGTTTTCTTTTCAATGTGATCCAAACGTGAGGATTAAATCAGACTCTGCTGATCATTAGACTGTGATTTCCTGTCTCAGGCCACTGTTAAAATCTTCATGATTAATAAAATGGGAACTCATCTGAAGAGTAATATATGAGCTTCCTTCCCGTAGAATATTTATTGTTAAACAGGAAGAAAGGGGCTATTTCAAGAGATATAGTGCCCACCCATATCTATTTCCTTTACTCATCCACATATCAGAAAAATTATAGCAGCTTGAAGGCTGACCTGATTATGTTCTTGCCCTTGGAAGGTTGACCCACCAGTTTTAAAAAGTAACAAAGTGAAGAAAATCAAACATATATAACATTAAGTTCATTTAATTTAGTTAACCATTACATTTCGAAAGAAGCTCTTTTGAATTAAAAATTAACAATAGGCTTGGTGCTTATATCCTCTGTATTTAAAGCTAATTTTTCAAAGGGGAATGAGTGCCTGTGGAAAATTAAAGGAAAAATTCTTATACTTAGTTTTCTGTTGGACATGACTGCAGGTAACTTATTCCATTTCCTTGCTGGACTTTGAATCTGATCCAAATCCCAGGGAAATCAATAGAAGTTTTTCAGGTGAATTTTATAGGGCTTGGACTGACTCCTCTCTCCTGAAACAACCAAGCAATGTCACTCTTTTATCTGGAAAGTCTTATGGGTAAGAAGGCTATCCACTTAAAAATAATTAAGATGACCCCATGAGAATGATTCCCACTGTCATTATATTTATAAAAGGCAACATACCTTACAGCTTATTATTATCATTACTCAGTTTTAATGAATGGACCGTGATGAATGGTCCTGGATGTTCAAGTGCTTTATGTGCCTCCCTCCCACATGGTTTCAAATTCCCTCGGGGGCTCCATCCAGTTACCTTCTGAGAGGAGAGATCACTTCCAGACTGAACTGCAAGAGTAAACTTATCCTTTCAATACTTGATTATTCTGATAAAACTAGAAAGTAGGGTGTGAAGTAGATTGAAGGGTTTAGCACACTGGCCACATGTCAAAAAGCAAATTAAAGGAGACTTTCTGTATTAGCAACTCGTTTTTTGTTCTCCGTCAGACAAATCTGGTCCAAGTTTAACTGGAGGCTCAAAGATACCTCAGGGCTCTACATTGCTTTCCCTAATGCTAAGCAAGCCCAGAGTGTCTTAGTCTGTTTATTTTAATTAAAAGAAGACGTATTTTGAACAAGAAAGGAATCCTGCCTTCTGCCTGTGATTTTATGGCCATGGCTCTCCCTGTGCCATCTAACTTAGATATTGCAGAAATCTCAGAATAGCAAGTGAAGCTGAGTGAATAATTTGCAGTGAATAATTTACTCAACAAATTTAATCTTTATTTCCTCAAGGAATGTTCGTGAGCAGAACACAATTTCCTCAAATGTATTAATTATGGGCCAGAATTTAGCTAGATACTTCCCTCTCCTGGTCTGATTTGAGCCAGCCACAGTTACAGTCACTGCTAATCCTCAGCAGAGCTGTCTCCATAAACTACCACAGCAAAGACTCTCCAGAAACTAAAAGGAACAAGTGTGGAAAAGTGAAGTTAAGCCCTCCCTCCCCTGACAACAACCCATGAAGGAAGACAGAGGCTGCAGGCTGGAATGTAACTATTTAAACTACACACTGACTTTAATTTTAACGCCAAAGATCGAGGCTGTGATTTTCCACTGGGATGCTGGGGAATGGAACTGGATGCATAAAGTCCCATCTCTAAGACTCCCACACTCTCTGCAAACTCATCATCCAGAACTTAGTATTGAAAATTGGTCCAAAAAACTTAGGGACTTCACACAACAAGGTGTAAGATTTCCTATTGAATAGGCTCCCATGTGCCTTTCTTATCAGGAATAGAAAATGGAGAAGCTACAGAAACTCAGTCTCTTAGAGAGACAGGACGTGATTAAAGAATATTTTAATCATACAATTTTGATTTGTGGCTGTGTTGACCTTATATCAAGAAAAATCTTATCCCATACAAAGTATAATACTTATAAAACCTGGCTGTGCAGTGAGGTGAATAACTAACACCTGATTTGTGTTTTGAAAACTTGATTTTTGCTAAATAATTTACCTTGGGTCAGTTTTTAATGACATACATTAAATGAAAAGGCATAAGGCACCACAAAGAGTGGGAGTCTAAGCTTGTTTAAGCAACCATTAGGATGCAGAGCAGCAGGAATACCCTCATCATGCCAGGTCCCAGGAAATGTGATTTTGGCCTCTGAGACTATTGGGCTTCCTTCTTTTCCTGAAAAAATGTTACTATGATTCTTCCTTCTTTTATGCTAATCCTTTGCCTTTAAGGTCAATGGAGTCATGAAGAATTATGGCAGGGACAGGCTATAGAACACCACTACCAGAGTTTAAAGAGGTGTCTGGTCCAAAAGAGTGGTTGCTGCTCTGTGAGTAAGAAAAAGTGTCTCATTGCCAGGCCCTCAGACTATGTCCTTGGCATGCTCCCAACACCACCTGGCCTAAAGGGAAATTGAAGTACCAGGAACTTATCTCAAGCTTTGATCCCAACACATTCTCTTGCATTAGCAGTAGATGAACAGATCAGTCATACCTACACTATGTCAGGTTAGCACTAACACTAATAAAAATCTATACTACTGTGACATAAGGATTCTCAAGGAGATTGGCTTTCACCTATTGAACAAATCCCTTTCTTATTAGCTTGAAGAGTAAAAGCCAAAGCTGTGTCTATATCTTCTAGGTCTTCCTGTTGAGAAAACTCAAAGTCAGCAAGGTTGGTGTCTCGTAAGCCACAGTCTTATCCGGCATCCCTGTAATAATTTGCTACAGAAATGTGCGTCACTGGTGGTTTTGTGTTCAATTCCTGTATTCTGCAAGCAGACTGCACTTCACAGTCTGTGATGAACAGCAGAAAGAAACTGGCAGGATGCTGCTGCAGTGAGTTCAGACGTGCAGGGGAACAGCCACACTGTTTCTGAGTGGATGTTAAAATCAAGGCTACACCGCAGTGTTCACACCTAGAACATCTCAGTGGGTTCCGTTAGTGAACGCTGTGATTACTAATCAGCTACAAGGGCATTTTATCCCATGGAATTTGCAGGTTTGTATGACTTGTTTTATAGTCATCCAGCTGAAGCTCAGCCTCCCAGAAGTGCATTTACGGATAAATAGCGACGGTTGCCTTGTACATCTATTTAAAAAGCTCAGATATGAGATTTTCAATAAAGGAAACTGATATAAAAATAAATTTAGGCTCTCTGTTTTAATCTCATACATAAAACATGACATGCTTCATTTGGTATTTAGAAGACCAGCTTAACACAGGAGCACTGACAGTGCAGCAGGGGATTTTTCAAGGTATGTACATGATGTCTGCCAGCCTATCTCTGATTAGAATCAAGATCAACAGAAGTAAATTCTGATTAACTCTAATGCCAGCCTGCTGTCAGAAAACTCTGCAGTTTGAACAATCTTTTACCAGTAAACATCTCCTGCTGAATTTCTTCACTGGTGTCAGAGTGTCACATTGCTGAGCCATCACAGAGTTAGGACTGCTGTGCAAAGGCTAACAGGAAAAGCAGTAACAGCACAGCACACATTCATTCACTTGCAGGGCTTGGATTTCCTACTGATTCTAGAGGAAAATGTTGTTCTCCCTTTCTCCTTTAACATGGTTTAAAGTGGGCGAAAATCATAATTTGGAAGTGACAGAGAGGGACAAGATGGCTTTATTTTTAAATGGTTTTAAAAATCTATTTCTACCCTTCTAAATGACGTGATACCTGAAAACAGCAGAAACACAAAGAGTCTTCACCATCGAGAAAAGGTGATCATTTGCAACCTTAATCTTCCCTTCCCTCCTCTCCTCCCCATGCTCTGTATCAGACCCATGGGTGTACTCTAGCAAAACTTAATTCAAAACTTTATTCAATTTATGGCAATACCTTCAAAAGCTGACAAGATGTGGGTCAAACTAGCTCCATCAGCAGACCTGCCAAATCCCACACACTGGGAATGAGACTTGAGAGGCTGATTTTCTGTCACCTCCAGGTCTGAACCTCAGTGTAGGGTGGCCTGGCTCATGCTCTGAGCATGTCTGGCAGGTGTAGGAGGTTAACTGGATCCATCAGCCACTTGCTCCAGGGCAGGGATGAGGGAGGGTGGGCAAGCTGCAGCCATGCTGAGCTCCCTGACAAAGGAGATGCTTTTCCTGCTGGATTTTGGCACCGAGGATTGGCAAGGTGATTGCTGCACCCTGTGCTGCTCATGGCTAGTGCCCTTCCTGCCTCACTCAGGATTCCATGGGATGCCTCAGGCTGTGGCTGAATGATCCCAGCTGACCAAGCTGCCCCAGGTCAGCTGAGCCTCTCTAACAGGGTGGGGACTTGCTCTTAGCCATCAAGGAGATGAAGTGAAGCACAGTCACATAAATTTATTTCATTAAGGGTTTAAGATAACATGCTTTATCTCGGGCTGTAGGCTAAAAGCACTCACAGGGACAGTCACGGTGCTCAGTATATTTAAGGTAATTATGTGTCAGTAACTCGTCTTTGGGGAGACAGGGGAATGGAAATGGAAGGCTGTCTCCAAAACTGTACTCTGTAGAAGGAGATTAATGCTTTGCCTCTTCACAAACATCCCACTTTTTTTCCATATTTCTCCCACCAATCTTTACCTTTTTTCATTCTATTATCAAACTCCTTCCCCTCTCACTTCCCACAGTGTGAGCTTTTGACTCACACCTTCCATACCTCTTCTCTAGAGAATTTTTTTTTACCATCTATTCTCACATATATGATCCTTTTTTTCTTCTATCACATGTATTATTGCGTGTGGTTTCTGTCTCCTTTGCCTTACTGCTGCCATAGAAAGCAGAGGCTGATGAAGAAGGAACAAAAATTTCTCCTCCAACAGCTCCATGATCTGCTAAAAGTTCTACTGAGCTACACAGAGCAAACTGGAGAGGATCTTCACTCCAGGAGCAGCAAAACTCTGAAAGCTAGATATAGGCCTTCTAGTTTACAACAAGTTTTTGGATTTTTTTAAAAATATGTATAAAGTGGGGGAGAGAAATACTAGTATTATGCTCCTCTGGTTTGTGAGGGGAAAGTTCACAAGAATCTTTGAGTATCTTTGGATTCAAACATCCCTAGAAGTGGAAAGAATAATATCTAAATCCCTAAAAAATCAGCACCCTTATGTACCATACACACCCAAACCCATTAGATGAAGAAAACAAACTTTTGAAGCCAGGGGCAGGCAGAATTATTGCTATCTGTGACACCTGATTCTCACCCCTATGCATGTGTGTTTCACGGTGCAGTTTTAATAAGACAGCTTTAACATTTACCACATTTTCTCTACTGAATGCCTGTCTAATTTAGTGCAAACAATGAATCTGAATGAAAGTGTCAAAGCCTGCAAATAACCTGTTTGAACTGCTGCCCTTCTGGGGCACAAGCTGGAACGTGTATCCTTGCTTGTGCAACAACCACCTGATGTGTACAAGAACACACTATCCCCATTTTGCAAATGAAGCCTGAGGCAGACAAGTGAAGTGATTTGTCTAATTTCACACAAGAGGTCTGTAGTAGTGCAGGGAATTGAATCTGCATTATCTACATCCTTAATCACTGGATCATGATTCATGGGTTTAAAGAAGCTGTGCTGCTGTAAGGAACTGGAATAAGGATTTATTTTGTCATTCTAGTTCAGGGGAGCACTAAGAAATTGTGTTAAAAGTTATTTACTTTGTAATTGATCATTGACTACATGTAATTCTGAGGGTGTGACCCTGTGGTTAGATGTGCAGATTATTTGAGCAAATATAGCTGCAAGAAAAGTTTGGGGAGTTTGATTTCAAGTCTTTCAGACTGGAAAATCTGAATACTATCTTGCCATCATTTTTAGAGGAATTATGTCAAAGCATAAATGTGAAGAAGGAAATCTAGGTATTAAAACACTTACACAATCTAGAACTAAATATAGAAACCCTCAAGTTATCTGCAAAAGTTTCTGTCTCATGATCTTAAACTAACTGAACTCTTGATTTTCCTACTTCCCACACATTGTTTGTCATCATTTCTTGTGCTGTTCTATCAAAGATAAGTTGTAAGTAGATGTGAGCAAGATGGTTCATGTCATTTAACCTAATTAATTTGGTCCTTTTGCAAAAATTATTCAGCCAGATTTCTTCAAATGGATTGGAATGTAAGCACTTCCAGCAAGAATTATGTTATGTTCAAGTTTCCAATTTGCTTTCCTTATGTATTAGGGAAGGTGAACTTCTTCAATCAGTTAAATGTCTACAGAAAAACGGTCCAGAAATTTTGTTACCATAGGTGAATCCCTTTCAAAATAAAAGAGAATACTCAGATACAAATCACTGTCCAGTTGTTTCTGAAAAGCCCTGGTCTTTGTCTTTCAGTGATCTTTCCATATACCTGAAAGTATTTAAATAGCAGAATTACAGGTGTGTCCACTCTGTGTTCATTGTTTCATTTCCAATCTTATTTTTCAGGCCCTATTCTTGTTCATTTCACCCACAAGTATTTTTTCAAAGTTGGATGAACACATGGTTTTCACATTAAATTTTCAGTTTCTGAAAACAGGTTTGGAATTATGCAAGACATGCCCTGCTTTTGGAGAATGTCACAACAGAAGTGCTTCTTTTAAAGGACTTTGAAATACATTCATTATAATAATGCTGCAGCCCTGGAAACCTCAGTACCTTTCTGGCACTGAAAATCCTCACTCGTCCATTTGTGCCATTGCTGAGCACTGATATCGTGTGACTTTCCCTTCACTTCTGTGTGAGGGAGATGAAAACAAAACTAATTTCTTCTGATTTATGAAAGGCTTATTTCACAAATAGGCTTTAGGGAGCACTTTAAAGCATACAAAAGTGACTTACCGAAGAGAATAACAAGCTTGATCTACACTCACCAAAGAAGCAAGCAAACATAACCAGGTTCTGAGCCAGCTCAGAACTTCCAGAAAATTGATGTCCCCAAAAGAAGAGCCATTTGAATCAGCTAAAGGAGAAGACAAGGAGTATCAGGCACTGTGGTGTGCACTGCCAGCCACCACTTAGGTATTCTTGTAACTTAAGGTCAGTAAGGAGATCCTTGAGTCATCTTCGGTCGTGGTTTCCTTACCAAAGCCTCAAAATCCTTACCTAATTAGCTCCATGGGTAGAACTTTAATTTCAGCTTCATCAGGGACTCTGAGGAAATCTGCAGCTAAGCTTGCTTGTTTTCCTGAATGAAGATGAGCACACACAAAGGATGCACTGGGCTCGTGCAAGCACAGTGAAGATTAAATATTTTGGCTACAAACGGGAAGCTCATCACCACCTCAACAAGCACAAGTTGTGTCCAGAAAATGTTTAGGTTTCAAAAGTGAATCTACACAGAAGTAAAAGTGCATTACTTTGTGAGAGGAGATAAATTGCACTTTAAAAGTTTTAAAAGTTGCCTGATGGCTTCATTGGTCAAGATGTCCCTGCCAGCCCCAGGAGCTAATGCATTAGCACAACACAGCATGAAAACACAGCCTGTATTAGCTGATTCATTCAGCAGGAGCACTGATCAAGCAGAGTAATATGTAACTTTTACTTTTTTTTTTTTTGCTTTGTATGGTGTATGGGAAGAAGTGATAGCCTTAAATAAGTATATTTTTAAAAATAAAAAAAAAACAAACCAAAAAAACAAAAAACCAAGAAAAATATCTTAAACTGGACTGACAGCAGATCCCCATAAGGATGATTGTCACAGAGTAGGTAAATAAAGCAGCAGATAGGCAATGCAATCTATTTCCTTCAGTGTGCAAAAGTGCATCATTTTGGCAATTCTGAAGTAGACTAACAGGAAGTCATCCTTTCACCAGACAGTTTGTTACCAACAACTTCACTTAGCTTAATTATATTTTGACTGTTAATCATGTTTCATGAAGCAGGTAGCATGCCTCTTTTTCTATTGAGAATTCATACGTCATTTACAAAGAATAAGTCTACGGAATGCACAGTTTTCCCTGCAATTTCAACAGTCATATTGCCCTTCATACTACATTCATGACAGTAATCCAAAATCTTTCATTTCTCTCTCTAGCTGCAGCTCTGCAGGACCTAGCAGCTATGTCACAAGCAAACCCATGAAATCTGCTGAGGTGAATTGCAATGTTCTTCTGCAGTTATCTGTAATGATATTAAAAATGTTGTGGTATTCTAAAATATCTTTTAGTGCAAATAAATTCACTTCATGATCATTCTGTCTCATATATACTAGCAAGCACTAGCAATCTAACTTCAATAGCCCAGAAGTTTGTGGTGGAAAAAGTTTGGGAAGCTTTTTGGTAAAGTTAGGTATACATGCCTCTAAGATTAACGGAAAATATTATATCATTCCCTAAGCTATGAAAATTCTAGTAAGATATTAAAAATAAAAAATAGGACAAGGGTTACCATAGTGAAAAATAACAGCATCAGATTTTTCACATTTTTTAAAACCTGCTTTAAGACTGCATGGTCAAAGTCACCACAGATGAGGACACCAAATTTTTTCACATTACTGTGCAGGAAATAGGAAAAATTACTGTAGGAAGCAGAATGGTAGGGGTAGATATTTGCTAACAGCACAGTGCAATGGTGCAGCTTTTGAGAGGCTGGACACCCTCCCAGGCTCCTCTCTTCCCAGCAGAAAGCTCGAGAGATGAAGACTTGCACTTTAAAAGGTGATTTTCTCTCACTTTTTGTATTTAACTAAAGTAAGCCCTGTAATATTTACCAGCTTATTGCTGTAATTGTTTCTTGAATAAAGGTCCCTGTGACAGGAGACAAAGTAAAATTCTACAGACTCCGAAGCATCAAGAAAATGAGCGTTCTTAAGTTCACTAGCATTTGTGTCTTTTTTTCTGAGTCCCTATTTTTCTTGGTGTTTCCAGGAAAAGTAAACACTAAAAATTTAGTTGTGGCTCTTGGCTTTAAACCAGTTTAAAAAACAAAGTCATTCAAATGTCACTTGACACACTTGACTACAATAGATTTGCATAAATATATCTTAATCCCTACCCACTCACAAATCTTAAAATTCAAAGTAATTTTTCAAGAGGTTCTGGAACAGGGTTTGAACAGGGACAAAATGAGTGCCTTTGTAGCACTGTTCATTTTTGTCTATCAGTTCCTGTATATCTGATGTCTGCAGTCTGGGGAGCAGGGGGTGTTTCTAGCTGTCTCTACCTTGCAGGAGAGGTGCTGAACGGAGAGGGAGAAAGGCTGAGCTGGTGGACTGATGAGGAGAGCAGAGTAACACCTGAAATTAGCTAGAATGTTATAAAAAGCAACAGGAAACCTGTCAGCGGCCTTGCAAATGAAGATATGGCAAGATGAAAGAGAAGAAGCTGGGGACAGTTTCATATCTTAGAAAACAAATCCTGTTTTCGTTTCTTAGCCACAGCTTGTCACCTGAACATGCATATCACGGTCTTGATTGTTTTTGTTTACTGCCTTTCAGCTGCCATTTATCTCTTCCCTGGGTAAAGACTTTGGACCTCAGCTTGGCTGCAGCTGAGCAGGACTCTCTAACACCCATAGAAAATAGATTTATACTTGGTGAAGATCTGGCTTCCTACCTTGTCGCTGAAATAGGAACAAGAGCTATAGCTTTTCAAAGGACCACTTATTCCTGACAGTGAAGCAGCCAGAGTGACCGGAGCAGTTGAAAATTGGTGTCTCAGAAAAGCAATTTGGGGATTTCCAGGCATTCTTTTTAGTGCTGTATTTGTCCCAAATGAGGATTCAAAATGCAATTGAGAAAGCTCTTCTAAGGCATGGTCAGGTGTCTCTCAACAGAAAGACATTAGCTGAAGAAAGGAAAAACTGCAGAAAACAGTCAAATTGCTTAAGAAAATTGAGCAGTCAGAAAGTCCATTAAAGCCCACAGCATTCTGGTGTGCAGCAGAAACTGCTGGCTGAAATGGAGCAGAAATCTTCCCACAGCAATTCTCTGGGCAGTACAAATACAACTTTCAGCTTTGGAGTGCATTTTGCTAGGGAAGAACATTCTGCCCTGTTTGTTCATTACCGGCTGTCTGTACCCTTCCTCCCCACTCCACTAACCCAGGGAGCAGTGATCAGTCACTGCTATCACAGATACCCAACGCCTGCAGAAACCTCCAGGCAATAGGCAGCACCTTTTGGAGAGCCAAAATGATCAGGAGCAGCAGGGGAGGTGCAGAGGGCAGGGTAAGAGCAACCACAGCAAGGAAACAAGGCTGTCATGGGGCAACCCAGAACCAGAACCTATTACGTGCAATGTGTCAGGAAAAGTTGGGGCAAGAAAATGTCCAAAAGCAGGGTTGACAATTAGAGTGTTTCTTCAATGAAAAAATGAGTTTCAAACTAGACATGTCTCCTAGGGGTCAAAGGGAGATGCTGAGAAATAACTTGTCTGACTAGGAAGCAAGCCAGACCAGGAGGAAAGGAAAAAGCCACAAGGTCACTGAAATGGAAGAGAACCATGGCCAGTAACAGCAGGGCAAACATAATCATGATAAGACCATAACACTTTCCTGAGAGGAATGTGGAGAGAATGAACACAGGCATAGGCATAAAGTCTTTTGCAGTTTTCCCAAACTTTTTGTTCATCCCACCACAACGTAATACATTCATGTCAGATAGAAACCAATCTTCCGAAGCTTTTTAATCTCCTCTTAACCTGAAAATGGGAGAGAAAATGTATCTTCCTCTGCAGTATCTTTAGATTTTTTCTTTCTCCTCATCAAAATCCTGGGTTTCTTTAGTCTTGGGAAATATCCCTCATATTTCATTCTCGCTGAATGCCAAACACAGGTTGCACCAGATAAATATTCTTATGTTATCAATGACTAAATCCTTCTTCTGTAAAACTTAACCATGCTGCTAAGAGGTGTGAAAAAGAGAAACCCACTTCCAGTAAGTCTCTGTTCATTTGTCTCCAACAGAGGATGTTTTCTCCTCTCTCTTTCCTGTAAAGGAAGCCTGTGTGATTCTACAAACAATTCTTCCATATTTCACAGATATTGGGTAAGTGGATGGGTCAGCCAGTGACGTAGCATGTTAAAGTATTGAGGGAGAGGAGAAAGGGACTCATCTGCTTTTTTTCTCTTTGTCTCAGACTGTCCAGGATAGTCTGGGAACCCTTTTGTGAGGAGGACCTCAGTTGTGACCTCACTGTGCTCCACTGTGCCTTTCAGGTCTATTCAAGCCTAGCAAGCTCCTGTAGTTTACAACCTTCTGACTGTAGATTTTTCCTGCCTTATGAGGTTGCAAAAGTCTCATGCAATTGCACAGATTGAGAAAAAGCAGCAGAAGGCTGAAATAGCTTGTATAAAAGTCATATGGACATGGCATTTCTAAGTATATTACTTAGGGTAGTGAGGATCTTAGCATACAAATGACAGAAGGGCAGCTTTTAGTAAACACACAAAAAAAGAGAAAACGTAGTCTGAGACAGACAGCTTAACTGTTTTCTGCAGGGCTAAGCCTGAGGAATAAAAAGGAGTATAAAAACCCAATAACCTTTCCCATTGGGGTCAAGTGGTTGTTAAACTGGTGTCTGGACAATCTTTTCTTCCATCCTCCCCCTGCTTTTCAGCTGATTCATAAGATCACAAGCATCAGCCCAGATATCCCCAATACACTGTGTTTTAATAGAAAAATATGCAGCATAGTAGTTATTTTATACAAGCATACAAGAGTATTTTCTTTTTTTTTTTTTTTTCTCCTCAAGTGTCCCCTATTTTTTAAAATATATACTTCCACTTTCTAAGGAAGAGCTATTTATAAGTTAAATCCTCTGGAAAGACTACCAGTAACAATAATTTCACATGGCAAGCTTGACACACCAAAAAAAGCAATGCTCTATGTTGCCCTTAGCAAAATTTTGACCAACCACTAATTATATTTTAAAAAGCTGAATGATAAAAAAAAAATATATATATATATAAAGACCTGTGGCTAAGTGAACTCTGCACAAAGAATCTAATGGTGGCACCATGGCAGGATGGGTGAAATGTGAGTGGTCTGCAATATCCCTGTGCCAGAGGCAGCCCAGCTAATGTGGGTGATTACCGAGTGCTTAACTGGGGGAGGCTGAAGGAAGAGTAGCTGCAGGAGCCTGTTGGAGCTGAAGATGGATATGGTTTTTGGAGTCTGTTCTCACAGTCCTTGCCTAGATGACCTCTGTCAGTCTTTTTATTGGTTCTGGTGACAAAAAATGGCAATGTGAAGCACCATAAAGGAGGCTGCGTAAAATGCTGAGGCAGAAGAAAGGAAGAGGAAGAAAGGAGTCGAGGGAAGAAATTGGAGGAAAGGAATTAGGATTACTCATATTTTGTCTCTCTAAACAGCAGTCTGTCATGAAGAGAGCCATGTCTTTCCTTGTGATTACAGGAGAGCACTATTTAATTTACTGTGTGCCATCCAAGCTTTAATAAAGGCCAGGCTCAATCACCTTTGTGTGCGTTCCTGAGATGTGTCTGGATAATATTTGTCTAATCTAGATATTTGTCTGTCCCCCAAGCCAGATCAGCAGCAGTTTGCTGATGGAATAGCAGAGTCTTGGATCTTTGTCTCGCATCTAGCAGTTTAGCCTCAATTCAGGACATACTAAGGATTTTGGTAGTTCATCTCCAGCTATCCTCCACACCTGGCTGCAGCAGACACAACAGAGGAGTTCCCAAGTCAAGAAAATGAAACCATACCTTCTTTCTCACAGGATAAGGAAGAGTATTATAGAATATGTTGGTTTTACTCTAATAAGTAAAACACCAGAAAGAACATCTGCATCATCCCCTCTGTCTGATCCTCTCATAGCAAAACCACCAGTGTCCTCTTTTTGATCCTTAAACAGCAAAACTGAATATCCAGCCTTTGTAATCTTCAATTGAGCCAGTTGGTAGAATGCAGATTCAAAGAATGAGATGTCTTGCCATTGGCTGTAATCTAAATCTAGAGACACTAATCCCACAGAGATACATTAAAGTCAGAGAGCCCGTCAGGAAGGCAGATGGCAAAATAAACAATTCAGAAAAAAAAAGCACTAAACCCCTTGCTGGCACCTAATAGTAACATGGGTAGGACAAATCTCACCAGGGTAGGGAATGTTAACAGCCTGTTTGTGACAAAGTGAAATAAAATGATCTGAATTGACACTTATGCTCCCATAAATCTGACCGACACCTCCATTACTGTTTTGACCTGGGACTTCAGCCTTCACTTGGGATGCTGAAAGCTGCTTGCATTAAGGAGTCAGGCATGTGATGGAGCCCAGCATCCCTGACACAATTTCCTTGCTGCAGAGACTCCTATTTCCTGGCAGAGACTCCTATTTACTGAGGGGGACTCACCTGACAGACCAGAGCCTTTGTTCACAGCTCCCAGCCCATTTCTGCCAATGCTCTGCCCCTCAGGTCTGTCTGCAGGTGTTTTCCCTGGGAGTGTGCAGGGCTGAGGCTCTCCAGGCTTTCATTGTTGCATCTCCCTCAGCTTTTTTTAGGGGTAGTTTCCTTTCTTTCTTTTTCTAATTATCCATCAATTAAACTTTTAGACTCTCTTTTCTACGTCAAATCCCAGGAAAATCAGCTACAAAAATCCCGTGTTCCAGGTCCTGCCTGGTGTGTCAGCTACTGTGTCATTGAAAAGGAACTGAATTACCACCTCCAGGAATTCAGAAATATGGCTGCTATGTAGACCCATATCTATTACCTTTCTAATGCTCTATGGACACACACTGCAGAACATGCTGTTCTCAGCAGGACACCCTCTGATCTAAAGCTGGGCTTGCCCAGGCCTCCATTTGAACACTCAGCTGGCAGGTTTCTCCTGTGCTTTAGGTGCACTTTCCTGGGAGCTGGTCTTATTTCACTGTGAGAGACAGCTCTGTCCCTGGAGCACTGTAGAGGGAACAGGCATAAAGGGAAAAGTGTCTACTTTTTACTGCTTCCCTGATGTATTTCACTCAACCAGTCACCCTCCATGTGGACTGCCAGAAGACCTGCTGTGCTCAGAGAGGAGAGGGAGAAAAGCCTTGTTGCAGTGTCTATATTTTGTATATCTCACCAAAAAAAGTTTCTCTTGGTTTTATTGTTCTAGTTTGAAACATCCCTTTAAAAAAAATGCAGCAATTAAAATATTAAAACCTCCTCCAGAGAGCTATCCAGGAAGATAATTTCAAACCAAGATTAAACTCCCTTTCTTTGTTTCTGTCCTTAAAATCTTCTTGCTGCCACACAGGTAATTGCAAAAATAGGCTCCACCAGCTAAGCTGATCAAGAAGGCAGAAACACTGATACCTCTGCAAGCTCTGACATTTGCCTAAATAACTCTAGTGTCCTTTACTAGTATTGCAGTGACCTCTAGGAGCCTGGTCCAAGTCCATTGGCTTCATTGTCCCTTACTGACTTAGCCCAGACTTCCAGAAAGTTTTCTAAGCCTGGAAGGATGAGTATAGTACAGATGAAAAAACCAAAAAACATGAGTGTGCTGATGAGAAGCAGAATAGCCTAGAGCCTTCCATCTCTAAGCTGCTGATGTCTGCATGGTTAAAAATGAACTACCTAGGGCTATACGAACCCCTGGTGTTAGCCTGAACAATGCATTCACATCCATTTACCTGAAATCTAAATTTGGTTTATAGCATTTCATAACCACACGGAAGATGACAGCATCTCTTTAATGCTGAATCAGAGCAAAAAGTTTCCAATTTTTATGCATATCAGCACAAAAGAAACCACTTCCACTTACCCAGGAGTACTGTAGATCCATATCAGTTAGGGAATATGTAAGATGTGGCTGATGAGAAGAGCAAGTACAGTTTTCCCATTCTTCTATTTTTGAAATTAAGAAGTCACAAGGACAGAGCTGGTTGTCAGGAAACGGCTTCCAGTCACTCCACAAGTGAAATTCTGTTTCGGAATGAATTGAAATAGTTCCCAAATTATTAAGTCTGGAAGTGTATGAGCGGCCCAGAGACGCAGAAATAAAATCTGTCCTGGTCTCAGTCTCTTTTCTCCTTGTGTTATCTTTCCATGTCTTCTTGTCCTGAGGTTTTGACAGCTTCATGCAAGAAGTTAGCACTTCTTCATCCTCTTCTGAGAGATAAGCATCTTCTAAGGTATCTTTAAAAATGCAAATTCTTGTTATAGTATGCTGCAATTAATAGAGAATGTCACTCTATATAATGAAAAAGCCAAGGACTCCATTAAAAAAAAAGAAATTAACAACAACAAAAAAACTTCCACAAAAACAACCCCCCCAACAAAACCAAAACCAAATAATTATGATAATTAGGGAGATGGAAAGGATTTTGTACTTGTTCAGGCATCTGAGCCAAAAGTGAGATTTATTCTCCATTTGGTATATTCATCTTGTTCCCTCAAAGGTGTGGAAAATTTTATTAGTTCTGCCCATGAAAATTTGCTAACTGAATGTCATATTGCTGATAGTTGCAGAGAGCATGAGTTTAGCTGGAAAAGTTCTGGAAGTTTTTTGAACTATTGCTCTCACACCTCTTGTATGTATGTTGTAGTTACAAAGTAGTTGCTAAAATCCCTGTTTCCTCATGTGATTCAGCTCAAGCAGTGATTTGGCTGGACCAGTAATTCATCAGCTAATTTAAACTCATTTTGCTAATACTGGTTTATAAATAATCATATAAACAAATGCATTGTACAAAAAATGCAACAAATGCATGCACTGTTAAAATAACGTTAGCAAAACAAATTCAGAGGAAGAACTGTTGCACAGTCAGATCAGAGATCTATAGGAGACTCCAGAAAATCAGCTGAGGCCAGACTCAGTTCAGAGTTCCTGGGTCTTATGGCCCAAGGCACTCAGGTATGATGAGAGACCAACTTGCTTATCATACCTCAGACCTTCCTGGACTCACAGATGCTACTGACCCATGGACTAGCACTGGAAGTTATCTTCCCCTCTATGAATTTTGCCTTTCTGACCTGAAATGTGATACAAAACCAGGAAACCCAAAGTGTCCCCAGCACGGAGGCCGCGCTGTTATACAATTTTATTTATCTAGAATCCCCACTTGCGAGATAGACACTTACAAAACCCAGCTAGTGTGACAGGAAACAGGTTTTCACACCACGAGGAAGTCAGCGCTGGAGTGGTATCACAGTAACATCTCGGTTGGGGGTTGAAATGGTGGGTGGTGAATGACAGAGCAGGACAGGATTGTTTACAGTAATGTTCAACCCAGTGTCGTTTGCCAAATGTTGGAAAGAATGCTGATGTGATGCTGTACTTACTGAGGGGGACCAGAACGTGCTTGACATCTTCCAAGCTCTGGGTACTTGTTTTCTTTGTTCGGACCAGTTTTTGCAATCGTTTTAATGTTCCCCTGGACTCAGCTTTATTGTCTGGCTCCGTACCCTGACCAAAAAAAAAGACATTAAAATTATTCAAACCCTACAAATAAAAACTAAGGGTAACATGGTGTTTATTTTGAGAATGACAAAGTGTTGGATTCAAAGAACTGATCATTGACACAATGCTTTAAAAGTTAGGCCATTCCTTGCTTTGGACTAATAGGTAAAGAAAGGGAAAAAGCCAACTCACAAGAGATATCAAGCTTAAGCCAGTGTTCCTATTGCTGGTTACATATTACTTTTCTTGAATACCTGAGCATTACTGAATACTTAATTCCAGAATTGTTCCAGAAAACATTTTAATACATGCATCCACTACATTAGCTAGAAGCATTTTAAGTGTGCACAAAAATCCCGGATGTGGAGAATTACTGCACTTAAATGTGGATGGGAGTGTGTTCTGAAGTACTGGTGTCTTTCTTTTTTCAAGACCTTATTTCATGTCCTGGATTTAATGACAATAATGTAGAGGACACTTCAAATCTGTGATTGTACACACCAACAACGTCCTACTGAGAAACTCCAGGTGTAGATAGCACAGTCCCCTGGAGCAGGAACTTGGTGAACATGCAGCCATCTCACATAGGTCCACTTATGTTAAACCAGCTGCTATCTTGAAAATCACTCCAGAAACACTAAAGTTCCTTTCCAACCTGACTCTGAACTTCTCTGTGAGCTTCAGAGATAAATTTCATACTCTGACAGCAAATAACTTCTATTCCAGAGTCATATGCTCTGTTTCATATAGGATATCTGCTTTTCATTGAAAAAAAACAAAGAAAAGTTAAATTAGAAATTAGTAAGACTGTAATTCACCAGTGCTGCTTTTTGGAACAATACTGTCTGGTCTGGTTTTCTGTATATTCAGATGTTTGATTTCAAACCTTGAAAGGGTTTGTACCAATTGATTTGCACGACCACTTCTTCTTGCTCCAGCTATAAATTGCCATGAAGGTTTAATAGCCTACAGAATCTGCTATATCCTCCTCATTTAAGAACAATGGGCTAACACAATATTAGAAATTGTCTTGAACCAAGCAGCACCTAGTGAAATAAACATATACCCACATGTCTAAAATTACAGCCAAAAAAATCTGAAACTGTTTTATTCTTTCAGGGACTGTTACGATAAAATACTCTTAGTTGCATAAAACCTTATTATTATTAGTAGTAATAGTATTCTGTGTCTAGATACACCTTTCAGGGCTTCCTTCATGGGTGATATAAATCACACTGATGCTGATGGAGCCTGTGCTAATGTCTTTCCTTAAGGATAGCACCTTAGGAGTCCTCCTTCTTTAATCACAATAATGCAAAAGTTCCTACAGTGGATAGCACTTGGGTTTAGACTCCCTCCTTCTCAGCAGCATGTTACATTCCTTGAAACCTCTGGTGTCCTGGAAACTGGGAATCAACCACAGGAACAGAACAGGAAGCCAGAGAGTTGACACCTTTTCATGTCTCCAGTGTTTCTTGTAAGGCATGGCTTCATTCTTGTCTTAGTTTTGCACTGAATTTCACAGCTATCCCCGTAAGCTGCACTTCGGTCTCAAAGTGCCACAAACTGCACTCGTCACAGATGAAATTAAAACAAAAGACTTTTTCCAGAAGTTCAGCTGATGAGCTCCAGCTACTGGTTGGTGTCCAAGAGAGAGGGTGTGAACAAGGTAGACCTCCCATGACACATAGTGTGGACATCAACTCATCAGCACCAACTGTTCTGTTGTGCTTTTTTCTGTCCTTTGTCTGTGTGCACATTTCTTTCCTCTTCCAAATTAAAGATAACAGGAGTGCATTTTTACCTTAGCTAATGAGAGAAACTGTGGTGAAATTTTTCAGTCTCTCATTGTGAGATGTCTTTGCAAAATAAATCACAGTGGTTTAAAATGCTAATATTGCTCTCATATTAGATCTCTTGTAGCAATAATAATTTGTTCACTTATAAGTAACGACACCAAAGCAACATGATGACTTTGATTTATGATCTGGGATTTCCATCATGGAGACATCAAGATAAATGGAAGATAATCTATTCAGATAATTTCATTAATGGCAAACTCTAATCCTCTTTTCCTTAAAAGCAGTCATTTCATAGAGTCTATTGTTAGGCAAAAGGCATAAGTGCTTAAATAATAAATGCAGTAACCCCCTTTCATGGAGAAAAAAGCTCATGCAATATCAGCTGGTGGTGAGACATCTTTTAAATTTACAGTATTTTATTTTGGCTTACCTAAGCATTCAAATATGGAATTTTATCTGCCTATGCAAACATTCTTTGATGTAGAAACCAGACAATCAGATGAACTGTGCTTTTCCCCCCATCTATAAGCAAAGCTATCTATAAGAAAAGAATTCCCACATGAACAAGAACCAAGAATATTATTGATTTCCCTACTTAATGGGTTTTAGTGATGAAAAATCATGGTAATCACAAATCAAAATGAATTGTGTAAAAAAATAAATCACAGGCTCCCCTTTAGCTGCAAATAATTTGCATGAAGTGTGCAGGAATACTTAAGCACAAAAATATACATTTCAAAAATGCACTTCTAAAATGCATTAGAGAAGAAAGACCTAAATTGTGTCTGATAGACTGTTTCCAGTTTATCTGAAGGTATTTTAAATACCTTAGACATCTTTGCACAGTGAGATGTTATGAGGATTAACCTAGTGACAGAAATACAGCAATTTGGAAGCTAAGTGTAAAACACTGCTGGTCAGATTCCAGCAATCTCAGTCCTGTTGAGCACTCTCTTTCCTGGGTGTAACTGCATTAATTTCAATAAAACTACTTGCACAGCATGTCACTTCTCAGCATAAAGAAATTAGTCATGGCACAGTCTAATCTCTGTGATTTTTCTTCAACTGCTTTGCCTTTCCCAAAGAGGTGCAATGATTTAATCATGGCTACCAATGCACTTAAATTCAGAGTACAGTGTAATAGTGAGAAGACAAAAATTAGTGTGTGTTTACTGTGTCCACAGTGCTAATTGTTATGGTACCATAAAAATATTCGGAAAGTTTCACTTATAATCTGGCTGCACATAATGAATATTAAAATAGTATATGATGATAGACAACTTTTTGCTCTGTTTAAAAGAGTTCTGTAAAATGCACCGAATTGGGATAAATTTTTTGTAAAAAAATGTCAGTAAAGCCATGGTCAACCAGTGTATTGAGAAGCACTGTACAAACTTCTTTCATGTGCTCCTGCCCATATATATCTGACCTTTAAATATTCCCATGATGTTGGTCTGGTACTCCAACTAGTTTAAAGTGAGTGCAGAGTCAGACTAAGCAGCCTAGGATTATAGGCAGATTCTGTCCTGGGAACCACAGTAATAATACAATATTCTATAAATGATAAAGAAATATCATGATTAATAGCAGAGCACGAATAAGGTATTCTACAGAAGACAAAGAGATACCATGATTAATAACATGGATATGGAAAAAGATCTTCCAGCTTTTGGAGAAGGAACAGATGCTGGTGGAAAAAAAAATGGATAATTTTCATGGCAACTCACCATTTCACTGTTACCAGGCACACCTGGATTGTGGACTCGTGGTGGGATCCACTGCTCATAGTTTATCACCTAGACAGTAAGAAAAGTAAAATAAACAAAAAACCCCTAACCTTACATAAGATGAATAAGCATAATTAGTATCACGTAATTAAATATAGATAAGAGCTCAGCAGTTTTTCAACCTGGTACTGTGTGGATATGAAAGTAAAAGACTGACCTACACCAGCAGACACTGGTGTAATCATTTTGGTATTGAGCTCTCTTGATTTCCTCAGTTGTCTGGGACTCAGTAATGTCTTGGACACATCACAGTGAAAGTGGCAGCATGGCAGAGCTGTGCATTATAGTATGGGATCCTTGGCTCTCATCCTAGATGTTGGCTTTCCTTGCTCAATGAGCAGGAAAGCCAGAGAAGACTTCCCTCAGCAGCAACCCCAGCTGATGCAGTTCTGGAAAGGGTCTTGCTTAGTTCACCTCGTTTTTCCTGGGATGTTGAGCACCAGGGGTGTGAGTTGGAACTGGATGAACAATGTGGAGAAAATGGGATGATCCTCAGAACTAAGACAGGACTATTCACACTCTCATCATCTGCCCATAAGCTATTTTTTGGTCACAGCATCCTCGGGAGAGGAACACCATGGGAATACACCTTCCTTGTTGCAGTCCCTAGTGGGCAAGCCTGACAGTGCCTACAGCTTAACAGGAAAGTAATGAACACTGGCCTTTTTCCTTCATGAATATGAATGACACGTTGAAGGCTGAATGCAACCTAAGAATTTACGTGAGAAATGAGGCATGAAACATTTCTGAAAATGTATTAGCCCAAAGACTGCATTACTTGATATTTTATGTCCTTCCCAATATGCTACAAAGGCTTCGAGCCATCAAGGGAGCCCTGTTAGACATGAGTAAATAAGAACAAAGGTATGAAAAATAAATGCAGAAAGTAAAGGTACTTTTTATGGTAAGGTACAATTATTGCAGTGGTGCTCAGGCTATATCCCTCAACCTGTACTTCTGTTTCAAGCCCCATTTTCCAGCACTTACAGAATGAATGGAATGAATGAATGTCAATTTAGGAAATGGAGAAGGATTAAAGCTTTTGTGAAGCACTCAGGGAAACTCTGCTTTCTCTTTTTTCTTTTTTTCTTTTTTTCTTTTTTTCTTTTTTTCTTTTTTTCTTTTTTTCTTTTTTTCTTTTTTCTTCAACAAGAGGGAAAAAATCCAAGGTGTTCATCTGTGCTATTTACTCTTGCTTGTAAATTTGCCTCTTCCATGGCTCACAGAATCACAAACTCCCACAGACCAGCTGAGGCAGGAATGCACTTCTGGGGATTGCCTGATGTAACCCCCTGCTCAGAACTGGTCACCAGAGCAAATTGCATGGGTCCATCTCCTGACAGGCTTCTTTCCAAAGATGAACTTCTCTAGAAAGCTTCCCCAATGTCTGACCTCCCCTTATGCTAGAAAAGTGCTTTCTTTGTGTTAAGTGAAATTTCCTGTATCTCAGTTTGTGCCCATTGCTCCATCACGTTCCTGGGAGTAGCAGCCTATAATTCCCTGGTCTTTCTGGGATAGCTCAATCGTGTGAGCTCTCTCCCAGTTCTGCGATCCCGAGGCTGCAGTTGTGCAACTGCATGCAGACTTCTAATTCCTCCTGTCTGTTCCCCATGCTGTGTGCATCATAAGGACACTCATTTGTGCTGATTTTGCAGAAAAAGAGCTTCCCCCACAATGCTGTTCTCTCAGCATTTCCTTGTTTGTGTGCATAATGTAGTGTAGCAAATGAATACAGATATAATCAGACTATTTTGGAAGCTTAAAAGAGAATTATATCAATGTTACCTCAATGATAATGAAGGGAAGCGGTAACAATCACTAAAATTCAAAATTATGTCATTAAACCTGAAATTTTTATAAAACAACTGCAATAGGTCTTAAATTGATACCAAAGTTTGGAGGGATCTAAGGCCCTATAGTTCATCATTCATGCACCCCAAAAAAGCATCTTCAAATTCTTTGAGAAGTCAAAAATAGAACTCTGCTTCTAAAATGGGGCAAATGGTTCATGGGGAAAAGTTTTAAGGGATTTTATGGGAACTTATATTTAAAGCAAGCCTAGGCCTTATTCCCTTTTCCCCTCCATAGTCTGTCCTGTCTGAGGAATAACCTCTGGAATCTTTACCAGGAGTCAGTCCAAAAGCTGCTTTGGCAGGATATGGGCAGAGCCAGTGATCCCTCAAACTAAGGGAAGAACTATTGCAGGAAATAAAAGGATAATCTCTCTCCACAATACTTATAAAATGGGAGAAAGAAATCAGAGAAAGAGAATGAGACATGAAAAAATAAAAAGAGCTCTTTTCTCCTTTCCCTCCTCCTCAGGTACTCTTTTGGCAGCTGGGAGAGGAGATAATCATGGGAACAAACAAACAATGCAGAGACAGATAAAACCCTGAGGGAAAGCAGGAGAAACCTGGGACACACTGACTTTCCAGGCACTGGTTTCCAATGCAGTTGTCTGTCCCCCGATATGCAGATAATTTGACTCTATTTTTTTAACCCAGATCTTGACTTTGACCTACACTGGAGCTGAGCACTCCCTAAACATTCGGTCTTCACAGTTCTCTGTCTTATCTCAGATGCCTTCAGGGTGATGAATGTACATTTTTTTCTTGGTTTTAACCTAAACATCAAAAAGGACTCCTGACATTGTATAGAAACAACAGAGGAAACTCAGCTCGGAGCCTTTTCTTAAGTTTAATGCTCACCTTGAATTTAAAACTTTTCTGCAAAGGAAAATTTCATAGATTTTCAGCTTCTAAAGAATTTCATTGTATTAGTTCCTCATTTAGAACACACACATATATACAGGTGTGTTACACGTTTTTAGTCCCAAACTGGGTAAACTGTTATGTCCTGTTATGTGAAATCAGCAGAGCTAAGCTAGTTTGCCACAGATAGGAACTGAACTAGCACATTATCAGTGCAAAAATTGGACTGGAAGTCAAATAAAACCCAAACACCAGTCATTCAAATTCCAGAGCTACAAATCTTTCTCCTCACCTCTGCTGTTCACCAGCTGATGGGTTGTTACCTATTTTTATATTGTTGTTATGATTATGCAAACCCAAGGGTCAGAATTGCCCATGCCAGTGAGATGACTAATACAGATTTAGGAAGAGGAGATATGGTATATGCTTACAGAAATTCAGAAAGCATTAGGATACATATGCCAATATGGATCATGCAAGACAGATCTAAACACTTAGTACAGATCTCGCCAGACACAGTTCTAGCACATCAATTTAGCAGAAATGTATTCATTCAGGGAAGGAAAAGGTTTTCTAGACAATGAAATCCATATGGTCTGCATAAGAAAATTCATTAACAACTTTGGTTGTCATCAGAGTCTTCTTTTAAAATCAGCTTCTAAAATACAGAGGCATACTGAGTATGAAGTTTAGGCTAGGCAAGTGCTGAATGGAAACAAGGAATGAAATTTTATTAGAATGAAATTTTAGATTCTGAAAAAAAGAGTAGTTTTTTCACCTGACATGTTGTTTCTTCTATCTTCTTTCCTTGCAGCAAGTGTATTCCATCAGCAATAATATTATCTTCTGTGAATTATGACCAAAAAAGAGAAAACATGCTTTAAAATGTCTTGCTTTATGAAGTTTTCATGAAGAGTGTCATTTGAATTGTCCTTGATGTTTTGAGCTGACATTTTGACTCTCTGAAGTTAATCTTATATCATTTAAGCATACATTTTATCTTAAACTGCTTTGAAGTGAGACTGCAGAACAAATTGACAAACTGACTCAGAAAGAAAACTCATTCATGCTTATTTCTTCTTCTGTACTTAGTCCTCAGTTTACTAACCCAGAACCCCACTGAAACTCTCCTCTTGCCCTGCTAATTTACAGCAGCAAAGCCCAGAATATTCATATAAAAAATGATCTTTTTAACTGAGATCTGTTTACCTTAGATTAGACTAGAAATTGCTTTCAAAGGATGAACATCCTCCCATCTCTTGCAATAAGTGAATGTCTGGATGGGAAGAGTATTAACCTTCACTACAACGAGCAATAATAGGTCAAACAAGTCTGAAAAAAATATTTTAAGCAAGCCTACTTTGAAAGATCTGCTTTTACTACCAATCTTAAGGCAAAGCACCCACCACCAGTGGGTGGACAGCCCTAGTGATTAGATCCCATCAGAACAGATACCAGGATCACTCAGATATTTTGCAGGGAGAAAAAAACATGAAAAAAGAACATCTGCTAATCACACCACATTTTGGAAAGTCACTAGAAAACAGTAGGAATATGTTGTTTGGTTTTATTTCTCATTAATCCTAGTTTGGCATCCTTAGTGCTTTTGTGGAATACCTTACAACATCAGTAGTTCTCCTGTTTGCAAAAGAACACCTTATTTAACATACAGATCCACAAAAGCTAACTGTAGGCAGGCAAGACTGATTGCATTGTATTCCCTACAATTAACAGGAAAAGAGAGAGTAATTCAGGGAATAATTCTGAGTGACTTAGATTCTTTGGACATCACACGGAAAAGTGTCTGGATGTGATCATTAAAATTTATATTCAAAGAGGCACATAAGATCCTGGTCCAGATTCTGTCTTAAGCACCTACAAATCTCCCTGAAGTCACTGAGGGCCTGGTGTCTGACAATCTGGTTGTTTATTTCATTATATAGCTAGCTGGACTTCCAGGAGCACCATAACTCATGTTAAGCAGTGCTCATGCAACACCAGATTAACATAACTGGGTTCTTTCTGGTGCTCAGGATAACATGTTTTTGTCTCCTGCAGGCATCTCTGTACACTGCAGCCCTGTGCTCTGTGAGCTTACTCTGGAAGTCAAATCTTGCCGTGTTCAGTCCTTTGCCCAAAGTCCTCCTACAGTCCAATCCAAAAATACTATTATTGAGTAACTGTGTGCAAATGAATCACAAAAAACTGTGGGGAAACATATAATGTCCTTAACCTGAAAGACTACCAACAGTGACACTGCTTTGGTCGTAATATTGTTCAAACCCAAATTAGAGCAGCAAATTATTAAAGCAAACCTTAGTGGTTCCCCTCAACCACAAAGTCTTTTGATAGACATAATAACCTGCACCCACAGTGCTCTTACATCTGGCTTAGATCAGCTCTCCAGCCCACTGAATTATGGAATAAGGTATTTGTGTAAAAAAACCAACCAAACAGCAACAAAAAAACCCCATGCAAACGATATAGATGAACTACAAATCGAGCTGCAGTGTTCTTGTCTTCCAAGTCTGGCCATGGGTACCAGTCACCCTCCCGTGGAACGAATTAGGAGCAGTGGAGAATTATATCCACTGGCTCTCAGAGGTGTCAGTTCTTTCCTGTTTGTCTCCATAATGTTTCATGGAAGCCCAATGCCTGTGACTTCCACACAGTCAGCTTTTCAACAATGATGTTTTTAGGCTGGCAGATCTCGTGCTGATGGTTTGGGTTTGGCCTCGTGAGCAAAGGCAGGTGTTGCCTCTAGTGTGTCTGTGGGAAATACACGTTTTCACTGGATTTTCAGCCTGGAAGACTTGGGTTTGTAGATGTAATAATACATATGATGCCATCAAGGGCTTCAACCAAAGGCTGCCAGTGTCTGTGGATGTCTCTACATTGATTTCAGTGAGATTTGAGACAGGTCTTTGGATACAGCTCTGAAGTAAACAGAGAAGTCTATGTTGACCACCACACATGGTTTTTTAAATCCAACAGAAATTCATATTATGCAATAGACTTGCAGACCTTGAAGGATTATCTCAGCTAAGAGAAAAGTTTGATCAATAGTGACGAATTATCTTGATCGATAGTGATACACTGTAAATCTCCTTGCAAAGGTTTTCACCACTGTGTGAAGGGGACTTCCCTTGAAATAATTGTACTGCAGTAGGGGAAAGGGAGATTTTTATTTAGCTGCCAGCTTTGCTTCCTGTTCCCTCTGGGCCCCTGCCCTTCAATTACAACACTTGTCAGCTTTTAAAATGTGCACTGCTTCTTTTGCATGCTTTGGATATTTAAAAGGGTAAAAAATGCCTGGAGTAGAAAAGACTTTGGAGGAAGGTCAAAAAGTTCTGCTTTCTCATTCAGCCTCTCCCCACTTCCAATCCAGCAACCTCTGGAGTATCATTTGAAGAATCATTCCAAAATGATTTTGGTTAAAAGTAAGACTTGTGTGGACAGAAATGCCTAATATTTCTTTCACCTATCATTAGAACCTGTTCCTTGCAATCCATTGAGACTTACTGAATGTCCCTTTTCTCCTCACTAGTTCAGTACAAGAGCAGAATTCCCCTAAATCTTCCTGTCATCTCTTATTTCTGGTTCTGGTTCAAGAAACCAAATTTGCCCATAGGTGGTCAAATGCAATAAGTATTGCAATTTCAGATCTATTTCCAAACATTTAAGAGTTTAAATCCAAGTGGCGAAGTGAACAAAATCCAGAAGGAAAGTTGGTGCCCTGTCCTCTGCTTTCTTTAACATGTCCAGGTAATAGTGGAATCTCCTACCAGTGGATGATCTCTAGACCATTTGTGCAGGAGATATTCCCAATTTTTTGGTTTAAGTTGAGAACAAAACATACATCCACTTTAACCTCACATATCTTGGTTTCTGTTCCTTCTGAGTCTTGTCTGGCGTGGTCTGATTAAGCAACTATAAGAGATCTACCTTAACTTTGAGAAGTGCAAATATAAACGCCATTCCTGGAAGCAACATCAAGCAGATTATCAAAGCATTTTGATTTTTAAAGTCCAGTTTATGTTTAAATAGGTGAGGTGACTGCTCACTTGTTAATTCTCGATGTTATTTTAATGAGTTTATATCGGTACAGTCTTAAACAGTGTCATTAGCAACTTCCAATGTATTAGCTGTAAGCTTGTTTTAATAAAGTTGGTCAGAACAGGTTTAGAAAGAGAATCAGACAAAGTACTTTTATCTGAAGTTTTGCCAACTCTCTTTTTCACCTGCCACAAAAGTTGCCGGAAAAGAAAAGTTGCACTCTTTCCCTGCTGCATATCTGGAGCAGTGTAAAATATCCAGGATTACTACAGCTGGCAAGCCCTATACAACAGAGCTATGGTAATTTACTGTAGGGAAAGTCTCCTTTGGCCCATGGACTACAGAGTGAATTGGTCACAGAGTCTGTTCTTAGCTTCCCAGTCTTGAGATAAGCTTTATTTTAACTACTTTTTCCCCCCTTGAGGACAAAATAAATCTCTAAAAGACCTGACAAATTATTTAGCTGGATTATTGGCGAAAAATGAGAAATTTTCCTAGATGCCCTTTTAAATACTTTGTGCAAAATGCAAAATCAGCTGAAATATGTTTAGCAATTACCTTCAAGCTGACAGTGCCTTCTGATGTACGAATCATTCTCCGGCTTCCTGGAACCCTGCCAAAGTGTGCCATTCACATTTTTCCTGTCTAAAGTAAAAACACAGAGAGCAGTCACCTGAATTCATAGCAAACCTGTGAAATAACAGGAAATTCCATAAAAGTAGCATCAGAATGCAGATCGAACAAGCTTGCAGAACACTGGAGCATCTGCTCAGACATGGAAATGAACTGATGATTTTGAAATATGGGAATTTGGATGGATGGATAATATTTATTATGGTCAGACTTCAAGTTTTATCATCTTTTGCTGTGGTCTAACACCTCATTTAACACTGTTAACACATGATCAGAATGATTGTTATCTTAACCCTGGATTTAAGACCTAGGATCCCAAAGAACATCTATGCCTTTGTTTTGCTTCCAGGAATTGTATAATCGTTATCATTCAAGTTATTAATTAGACACTTAACAAGCCTAGAGTGTTTGCAAGGAATAGAATCAAAGGTGCCACAGTGGTGCCCCATGGACTCCAAGGCTTGGACAGTCTCAGCCTGGATGGCAGAACTAGGCTGGCTTGGAGGAGGAGATGGCCATTCTCCTGCTCCCTCAGTGAACTTCAAAGTGCTGGTGCTTCACAACATGTAGATACCTATTAGGGGTTTTGGTTTTGTTGAGTTTTATTTGATGTTGGGTTTCAGTCTGACTATCATGTCAGAAAATTTTCTTTGTGAAAGCTCCTGTTGATCCTGAGAGGTGCTGGGGATTCATTGCAGCCCGTTTGCTGTAGACCAAATGATGCTGTCCTGCATGAAAGTCTTCCCAGTGCAGGGCTGCAGAGGGAAGCTTTAACACAGGGGAGCTTTCATCTCTCTGAGACACCTTGTGCAATAGAGACACATCATTACAGGCACATACAATAACCTTTATACTCAGCAAGGACCAGATACAACAACTAAACCAAAACTCCAAAGAATAAATGAAAGCATGGCAACAGGAAGCTCTCACTGAAAAAAAAAAAAAAAAAAAAAAAAGAAATAGGGAATTTTACTTTTAAGAAGCTGATGATTATTTCCTATAGAGGATTTACAAAATAGAACCCATTGAAACACAAGTGTAGATAATAACACACAGTGTCAGGATGGGTTTAACAAAACCCCTGAATTTCCTTCTTGGTGATCTTGTTTGTGAAAACTCTCACAAAGTAGTTTAAAATGGGAAAGGGCAGGGACCTGAATTTCCTTAGATCAGAGACATTTCAGGCTTTTATTGAAATGATTAAAAGAAACACTGGACATGCTGAGTATTTCTAGTGCTGTGCCATAACAGGTTCTTTATCTCAATGTGGTTTCTATGTTTAAATAGCTTGTTTTCAATATCTACCTACAAAGGTGTGTGTGGAAAACAGGGAAGAGGGGAGAATATATTGATAGCTTAATTCTATGTTCCCCTTTCCTTTTCATTTGCTCCAGCAGCTGTTAAACAAATCAGACCCTTAATTAAAGTTGGCTCTCTGAGATAAGCAAATAAACAGTAAATGATTTAAGCAGCTACTAACCAAATGCTTCATTTTCAGACATGGACTTCTGGATGGATCTAAAAGAATTAAAAGAATTTACCATTAGCTGGAAGTCAGAATGAAAAAATTAAAGTGTGTTTAATCAAATATGGGTATTTTCAAACTAATTCTTCAAAGCAGGGCACAGGGATTTAGCTGTGCTATTCCCACTGGCTTTAATTGGAGTTACTTGTCCATTCACCCAATCATCTACTGCCACATGCCACACAAAGCTCTGAAAACATCTGAGGTTTCATTCTGCAGGAATATGTCACTAAAGTTTCTTTCTGAAATGAAGAATTCATGTTAGAATCAGGGGAGCTCATCAGGAAGAAAATAAGAGGTATTTCCCTTTAGATATGATCTGAAGTGCCCCACAATTTTTAGAATTATTGCCTGAAGTTTGGTGACATGATAATGGATTGAACCAAAGAGCTACATATGAACATACCATCCCCAGGACCCTGAGTGACATTTATTGCCCCAGTAAACCTTGAGCTTTTTGCACATTTACATCAAGGATTAGTCCTAATTCATGCTTCCATCTGTGGTCAGTAGTTTATAGAGGACAACTGGAAGAATAGACAAACTTAACAGACGAATAAGAAAAAAAAAATCTTTGAATAAAGTTTAGTTTGTTTCACTTTATCCATTAAAAACCCAATGGAGAATAGTTTATGAGCACTGGATGAAGCCAGAAAGTTATAGTACATGAGAGCAGGGACTGTCTAATCTGTGGCAATGACCAGCAGCAGGGAAAGTGCACAAAACCTGGGATCCCTCTCCCATCCTCAGTCATGTGGGTGCTGAAGGGTTTCCTGAGCAAGAGGGTGCAGCTGAACAGTTGTGGGATTTTTGAGGAACTGGTCTGTACCCACTAGTTCCTTTTAAAATAATTGGATTTTTTTGATTCCAGAATTCCAAAATTTAATTCTCATTGTCTAAACAAGGAGTACTTATTTTATTTCTGCTACTTTATATAATTTAGTGCTTCCTTGTTGTCCCATTGTAGGGAACAGAGAATGAATAATTCCTCATTTACTTCCTCCATATCTACATGAAACGTCAATGGGAAAATTTCTGCATTATCACTAGGACTGTCATGCCAGGACAGTGATGGCAGGGCACAATGAAAAAAATTTAATTACAAAATCTTTTCAGGTTGACTCAAACTATTTTCTTCCAGCTTTCTTTGTAACTGATCAGTCAAATGATCTCAACAATGCTTCTAAATTCTGATAATTTGTTTAGAATAGGATTAGGTTGCAAACAGAATAGTATTATTTACTTTGTAAAATTTGACATTGTAGCTATAGATTGCTATTTTTATTCCTGGGGCAGACCTAGTTCTGATCTAAGCAGGATACTTTCAGACTTCCAGGTGATTTCATCATATTTGATAGAGTTTGGTAAGGCCTCCACAGTAGTTTGACTTCCTTTAAAATGTAAAAGAATGATGAGGAATCCATGAGTAATAGACTTATGTCCATATCTTAATTAGTGGAATTTTGGGAGGATTTTCACAGAGCCCTGGCTGGTAATGTACAGTTGAGATCTCATAGATGAGTGCACACATCTCTGTGTTTGCAGCTGATAAGTTACTCGTGTTTTTATCAGATGATCAGAAATAGATTAAAACTCTTATTTAAGACAAACGAGCTCTTCATTTTCTTAGAAATCTTTATCCATTTTGAGATTTTTTAGCGACAGACTCAGATAACATTGATGTTCTGAATTTAGTGGGGCCCCACCTACAAATGAAGAAAACAAAAACTGACGAAAATTCCAGGGATTTTCATGTCTGCCACAGCAGACAGATAAGATCTGTCTGTATCATTCCATTAGGCAGGATTTCAGATTTCATCTGAAGGGGACCACTTCAGTAATGCAATAGCCTTCAACCTGAGGCAAAAAAAGAATTTTCAAAATGAATTCCTCTGCCTACAATAAATATTGATCATTAGCCCAAACCAAAGCATTGTATCCATGAATGGATTCAAAACATGCTGCTATCACAAAAATGATTCATAAAATAATGTCTGACCTGCTTTATCTGAATCATTTTTGCAAACTATTTTTTTTACTTGGATTAAAAACACAAACAAACAAAAAAAAAGTATTCAGGAGATTATCAGGTCAATGGTGCACACATGCTATAAAATAGGTTACCACTTCAATCTCTCAGAAAAGCAGACATATGGTTAAACCAAGCTCAGATTAACTGCATTTCATTTTAGCTGTCCCGGTTCTGGTATTTTGGAAGAAAGGTTTGTGGATATGAAAAAGTCATGGCAAAAGAGCTTTAAAAATGCATTACAAGTTTGTTACATGCTCTTCAACTGCAACATTAATCCATGTACTCTATGAGAATGAAAGCAACATTGGCAAACATTAATAAAACAACAAGGATGAAAGGTACAGACAAATATAGTGACACTGTGAAGACCTTGAACTGGTCTCAACTTACTTTCTTTTTTTGGTCAGTGTGTTCTCAAAGTCAGGAAACTCCTTTTAAAAAGATAGAGAAAAAAGGTCTATGAAAATCAAAAATGTTTAATCCAAATACAATTTTTTTTTTGTCACTGTAAAGAAAATGAGTTATATACTTTTGGTGTGTGTTTTTTAATATTTGCTAACTTTTCCAGTCTTTCTTTTTCCAGCAACCAAAGCTGTGGAGGACACAGTGCAGCAGAGAATATTTGTAGTTATGTGTCCTGATTTCAGAAGGCTTCAGTTATCCACGGCTCTCAGGAAGCTGACAGCCATAACACTGCTGAAAAACCAGAGAACCATGATCATACCCCGAGAATGAATATCATAGTTCTTCCATGATGTGATTCTTTCAGAACTTCATGAGGGTTAAAATACCCACACGTTGTCATGGGATGTGGTTTCCTGATGGACACAGGGCACAGACTCTGTAAACGCAAATGTGCAGGGGAATGTGCAAGAGTGCAGGAAACTGCAAATAGAATTGAAAGCTCTGAAGGGGACCAAACCAGAACCAAACACCAGCCTGGAGGCAAGATCACACAGCCCCCAGGGCCCAGACAAGAAATATTTATACCCTGACATGCTGTGGGAAGGAGGAGAAGTTACGTAGCTGTTGAAAGAGAGAACAAAAGGGTGCCTTGCTGGGCAAATAATGCCAAAACATCTCAATGCATGTTTGCTGTGCAGTTAACCATGGACTTGAAGGTTAATTTTAACTGTAGGAAAACCTGAGGATGTCATGCTAGGACAGAAGAGATCCCTGTCCCTATATTATTGTGATCTCTCCTGAGACAGGATATCAAAACACTGTATCACTTTCACATTTACTTCTTCCAGCCTGGAAAGCAGGAGCTGGAATAAAAATGTCCATATACCACTTCAATCTGCTCTGCAACAAGAGACATTAAAAATATATATATAACCATTGTTTCTTTTATAAATCTGAAAACTTAGTGTATCTGGACCTATTTCCCATAATATTATGTTTAATTTATTTCCTTCTTGTACTACTAACTACATCTGCATGACTCTCACCATAGTAATTTAAAAATGTCATCCAGGTTACATGATAAAAAACCAAAACCTGTATTACATAAAACCATGTAAGTGCATAATTGAGCATTTTATACTCTCCCCCTCCTCTCAGTAGAACCCAACATAGATTTTTTAAAGCTTTTTCAGGGAGTACATTAAGAAAAGGCTGTTTTCCTGCACTAGGTTATTTTAGCTGAGCGTAGGAGGTCCTTTTAGCATGGATATTTGTGAATGCTAATAATTGTGTGCAGCTTCCACATCTTTTTTTTGGCCTGTGTCGATTTGTTCACAGATGCAGATCAAAAGAGTATACAGAATTTAGCACTCACTTTGAAATAATGTAAGCAAGGTAAGATAAATTTCTTGCTGAAAAAATGTCGGCATTTTAGTCTTGGGACAAGTCTTTCCAATAATTCCAAAGAAATTACTAGATGAGGTGCACAAACACAGAGAAGTTAAAAAATGTTTGAAAAGTGATTTTAAGGCTTATTTAAAAGGGTAGTGTCAAAATTTCATTGAAAAATATCAAATATTTGATTTCAAAGAGGTTTATTAAAGGAAGCATTGTGCATGGAGGTCAGAGACCAGAGGATATTGTAACTTAAAATCTGTATATGGTCCAGGGAAAACATTGGAGACAGCCCCCATTATAGCCCTATACCTAGAAAGACTTGATTCTTGTCTCCACATGCCAAACACCTGGTGTGGACCATGAAACAGGGTTTAATCTTTGCTCCACAACTTGAAACCAATTCCTAAAGTCCAGCAAAGTTGCATTGATGACAGTACATCATATATTGAGGTGGTGACTGATGTGAGTTCACAGGATATCATGGGATGCAGTGCCAAAATTAAATATGTAATGGACTTAAATAAATGGCCATTTAAAAATGGCACCTTTCATTCAACACACTCTTCCTACTATTTCTGAATCAGGTGCCTAAACTGGAGTACAAGAATAAATTACTCTGGTTTGTAGTTTAAAAAAATTACAGTATTGTCATATATAGTCAGTATTGACTACATTTTAAATTGTATGTAACTTTAATGTGAAACTAGTTTTTAAAAACATGTTTTATCTTAGAGTGTAAATTAAGGTTCACCTAAACTCTACTCTCCACATTCTCCAAAGAGCATGATTACTTTTTTTATGGAAACAATTTTTCCTTCCTTATCCTAAATGTGAACAATCTGTTTCCTAGAAACAAACTGTACATGGGGAAACCCAGCATGATGGAATTATTGATAAAGTCCTTTTCTTCCTGATTTTATCAAATAATCCCGAATTAAGGAATTGAATTATACTCTCTGGTGTTTCCAAGCTGGCTGAGAAAAGCTGGAGCTCCTGTATGTGTTAAGACTTGCAAACAGGGAAATGACCATTTCAGATAACCAGCCCTCTTCTTGCCCTCATGGGAATCAAAGGCAAATTATAACATTTCAGATTAAGGCAGGTATCACAACTGATTGGGATTTTCCTGTCAACATCTTAGAACGACTGATAAATTTTTTGGCACTTTTCTGATACACAGGATAGTCAATTCATATCACGGTCAGCAGTTCAAAAATATGTGGATCTTATGACATTTGGTGATTGCAGTCTGACAGGATATATATGAAAATGTTGTTAATACTGAAGAATCTTTTCCTGAGAAGCTGGAGACAGCTCATAAGGTAGAAGACTGTAACACCAGGTGACAAGAGGTAGAAATTCATTTTCCCAGTTAAGAGCATAGTTACAGGCAAAGAGTACCCATGTAATTCATTATGTGCTCATGGCTACCAGCTGTTTCTGAGAAAGGTCCAATTTAGATTTTCTATGCATAAAGTACAGAAACAACTCCATAAATCTATTTTTTTCTTTCTTTCTGAGAATATTACTGAAGCTGAGCAACAGGCAAAGTAACCACAAAGTTAACAGGCCAGTTCTCCAAGAGGATTGAAATAAAAAGGCAAGTTTGCATAACAGGCCCATGACAGTTCCACAGGAATCCAGAGTGGAAACATCCCTGGCAAATAATTCTGAATACTAAACAGGTCTCTGGAATTATGTGAAAGAGAAGAACAGTGTACATGAAAGACAGATTTTTCTTCATACAAGATGTGTCATTTGGGCAGATATTTGGCCAGGAGCAGAAAGAGCCACGGTTCAAAAAGGAGTGTCCAAAGAGTGTGTTCAGTGAATGATGTCCTGCACAGCTTCAGTGACAACACTACCCTGCACTTCCCACGTCTCCAGAAGAACTTCATGGCCCAGCTATGATTAGGAGAAATCACAACAGACAAGTTCACTGCAAGAAAATCACTACCTTGTTGCAGTACAAGGTTCTAGCCCTAGTCACCCTTTTTGAATGTGAGGGGAGCTGGCCCTGGATGCCTGCCCTGTTGATTTTGAAGTTGTATAGGAAAAAGGAATGGGCACATCCTCCTGAGGAGGAAGTGTGCTGTGCCAGGCTGCTCCACCCTTTGGAGATTTAACAGCTCTGTGGAACCTGCTGTGCTTCAGCCAAGCATTTAAACATTCCCTCGAGTCCATACCTCCTTAGCAGTGCACTTATAGACGTGCATTACTGGATAATGATGGATGGCTGAACGGAGCCAATAATGTTCTGAATTTATCATGCTGAGGGGGCTGCCCCGCAGCCTGGAACGGAGTGACGGAATTAAAAATGGGAGAGAAGTACAAATGGGCTGAGTTAATAAGCTTAACGGCTTCATCCAAGGTGTAGCTCTAATAACTCACATGCCAGAAATAGCAGATAAGATTACACACAGGCCTCTGGCCTTAGTGACATTTTTCCATAGGTCTTACTGCCGACACGTCACCACTAATCTTGTTTTCCATTTCTAGAAAGTATTTTATAAATAATCGTGTTGGTTCTAGGGCCAGCACAGTGACACAGCATCCAGCTGTTATTTTTAGTTAAGTGCTGAGCTGAATATTCTCTCAAACCAGAAAATAAAACCCAGAGCCAGCCTTGGGAAGCTTCTTGTTAATATCTAGTGACCCAAGTGTGCTTACCCCATTTAGTGTTGTTTTTATTGAGGATGAACTTCATATTTAATGATGAACAAATGGGCCATCACCATAATATCTCCTTTAAGAAAACAAAAATATATGACAAGAGGTAGCAGAAACCAAAGTGCTGGATTCTTCTATTCACTGTTCTACATGTATCTCCATGGACCATGCAGTGCCATCCCACAAAACACTGAGCAGTGTAAAAGATGTTTTGCTACAATTTGTTCAGATTAGTGTACAGTATTTTCTAATCCTACACTACTAGCAAATCTGCTTCTTCAGGTTGGCTCAAGGAAAATAGAAGTTCTGTACTGAATAGGTTGATTACTTTTCTTTAGCCAAATAACTTACGAAGCCTAACTCTATACCAACACAATGAAAAGTCTGAAGTAATGCTGCCAAATAAAAAGCAGAATAAAACAAGAAAAAGCAAGAACAAAAAGCCTGATGCAAACAACCACTGCAGTTTTAGACTTACACTTTGTGTAAAGCATATGTGCTATGGATGTACCTGTAACATAGCTTGAGAAAATAAATTACTACTAGTTCTCTATTGCAAAGTCTATTAGGCTATCATATGTCCTATTCTGGCTACAAACAAAAGACCAATACTGCCTTTTTATTTTCATTTCACTTAGTCTAAATACTGCTCCTAACAGATGGACATGTATTGGCCAAGGAAATATTAGTGTAGCAGTCACTGAATATTAAGTTGGTTTGGAGTCACAGCAAAGGGGGAAAAGTCTGAATGGATGTAGGAGCTGTACTATAACGTTCATCTTTAGACATTGGGCATGTGTAATGCAGCATAGAAATACAAATAACTAGAGCGTCCCACAATGGAGATACTCCAGTCATGCTAGGGTGAGGTTACAGCCATATTTCACAACCACAATGAAACACTCTTAACTGGAACGTTGTAGAGGTGGCTCCTTCTTAGATTGACAAGGTCACAACCTGGTAGTGGGGAAAAACACTGTCACTCAGGAGAGCATCTCCCACCTATTGCAGGAAAATTATAATGTAGGGACACTTCAGAGGCCAAGCTCATAGATCTGTGCTGATGCTATGAGGAGCCATCTTGAGATCTCTGCACTGCTACCCTCTCAAAACCTGGACCATTACAGAAAGTCCCAAAGTGATCATCTGGAAGAGAGGGACATGCACAGAGTGAGATGGTTACAGCAGAAGGGTCTGAGAAGAACAAGTTGTTTCCAGTCCTTTAGCAATTTAACAAGTGCATGCCACAATTCCCCAGCCATTCTCCCATCCCACCAGCTCCAGCACTTCCTCCAAGCAAATCCTGTGTGCAAACCTGCTGTGTGATATTGCAACACCAAAGGCCCAGCAGTCTCACAGGTACATGGTACCTAACCCAGAGTGCATGTGGGTAAAACTTGGCACAACATCTGAAGGGAGGACAGTCTCCTCTGGATGATGAACATCCTGTTTGCCCCTTTATACAATCACCAGACTGCATCATACATTGAAATAGAAACAGTAATTACAAGCTAAGGCATATTGCAAAGCAGGGAACACAGATTATGAAATGAATAAGATTATGAAATTTAATATACCATGCTAAAGTATTTGTCAAAGCATCATATATTATACCAATAACACACAAATAAGAAAGGATTAAGTGGGGTAAGATCATTTAGGAAGGGAAAAAAAAAAACCAGAAGACAACCTTCTTCAAATGTTTGCCTAATGAGGTCTTGTAAAATGTCAAATTTATTCCAGAGGCCATCAGTTACAAAATTCATGCAACTCACGCTTTAGAAATTAATTTTTTTATATTAATAAAAAGGACAACCAAAGACACCAATAGTATATTCTTTAGACACAAACCATACCAATATCTGTACCCAGAGTTTTCATATGCTGTTATTTGCAAAGAGAAATTTCCTTGTCCAGTGCAGCTGCACTAATCTCCCTTTGCTGCTCGCTGTAGAGGAACTCATGACCTGCTTTTCAAGTGTGCTTGCTAAGACTGGACAGAAATCAGGTCATTGGCTACAGAGATGAGATTTGAACAGTGGCTCTAAGGAGCCTAAATAGTAAAATTGAATAATAAAAATAGTAAAATTGAAACTGGCAGATAAGCCAGCAGAACAGACTTGTGCCCACGTACAGAGCAATGGTTTTCTGAAAAAAGCATTGCATGCTTTGCAATTAAATGTTACTTACCAAAGACAGAGACCTGTCAGGTGGCCCACAGTTTACATGTGTGCTCACTGGAGTGTTGGCCTGGCTGTCAGCAGTAGTTGTATCCTTGGTGTCCTGATGTTCTGGGACAGGCTCATACAAGCTGTCCATTGAGCCCTCCTAAAATACATTTAAACAGAGTTTCGAAGATGAACACTTGCAAACATATTAAATGAACAGTAATTTAAAAAGCAAGACATTTTTGGGATTTGCATAATGGAGTGTGGTTTTCCTCCCCTGTCTTTTGAAATCCTTTATTTAGGTTTTTTCTCTCAAAAGGCATATAGAAGTTGATTTTAGTAAGTATCCAAATGCTGGAGTTCCCAGTATCATGACTTAGACACCACAGGTTGCCATGTCTAAAGCTGAGAGTACAGCAAAAAATGAATATTATCTGCTCAGAAGGAGTAAAGCCAGGTGTATATCTCCAATGGAACACTACATGAAAATTCCTGTGAAAACTATGAAAACTATATATCATGAAAATTTTTATATAAACCATAGAAATGTTTTATAGTTAGTACTTCTATACAGGAAAAGAAAAGTTATTTTGATGCAGAAAGGTAACCCCATTACTTAGAAACAGACAGAAACAATGTTACCAGCCCCCAGAATTTCACAATTATGGTTTAGGGCCCAAAAATAATGATAATGGCTAGAGTCAAGAATTGTATTTGCATTCAAATTTTTGAACCCCGTTTTAAGGCACATATAAGTTTCTTTTTCTCCAACCACCAAGAATATAAACATTTTAATAGAAACTTAGATTTTTGCATTTATCCCACAACTCTAAGAGGCAGGATTACATATACACACTGCCTTTTCATAATTCAAGAGTTAAGTGAAAGCAGATGGCAAAACTAAAGACACTCTAACTGATGATCCTTGATTTTAGATGTTGCCATTTTGATCTGCACTGAATATTTTCCCAATGAATTTTGATTACTAATTTTAACTGCATTAATTAAGGAATAAATCAAATTTATAGCAGTGTGACTTACAGCAGAGCAACACCATTGAAATTAACATCGTATATTATTATTTAAAGACATTTGTTCCTTTAATACAGAAGATAAACACAGATGTATATTGGAAGTTATATTATTAATATGTAAAGCTTTACAGGCAATATTTTTGACTGGTGGAGCAGCAGTTCAAAGACATGACTAATTTTTGCAAGCACAGTGTTTATCAATGGATCTTTATTTGCCTCAGTCTGCTAGATTCTTGATAAACCAAAATAAATATTTTGGGAGAAATATTTCATGGTGAACTTCTTGAAAATACTCAAGTTGCATACTTGAGCCTATTCTAGGAACTAATGAGTTAATGCTTCCTGGGAAATTGGTGCCTAGTTTATGAAATACATGGAAGTGCTGAACATCCAGCTGAGCCTGGGTTTTGACAGCAACTGCATTTTTTTTATTACTGTATTTATTTTTTATCACTGTAAGTATTTTGCCATATAGCAATGATGGTTCAGCCTCCCCATCTGAAGCTGTGGATTGAGCACTTCTAGACAAAAATGATGAGTTAAAAAACTTGTTACACACTTCCAGGATTCTGCAATGTGAAATGCAACCATATACCTCTCCCTCAATAGGGAATAATACACAATTTTGGTGAAGAGAGCATTTAATGAAGAGATGGAAGCATAAAAGTGAACTCATGTGAAAGAGAGAGTATGAGAGAGCTAAAAAGGGAGGGAAAAGATAGGACAAGGAACAGTGAAAGGAGAGACTGGTGGTAGGGAGGAAAAGGGTAAGAAAATACACCAAAAGAATACAGGAAGAGAGAAGGGAAGAAGTGGGGGAAAGAACAAGGGAGGAGAGGGGGAAAGATAAGAGGTGAAACAGAGAGAAAGGGAGAAAGAGCATAAGGGGGAGCATGTGAGAAGTAGTGCTTGAAAAAGGAAAAATGTGAGAAAGGGCTCAAGCAAGAAAGAGAGAAGTCTTGTGTGAGAAAGACGGAGCTCAAGGGTGTGAGAAAGGGTGGGCAAGTAAGAAAAAGCAAGTGTGCAGAAAAAAAAGCAGGCCCATGTGAAAGAGTGAGGGCACAAGGAGTAGGATGTGCATGAAGAATTATGAGGGCATGAGGAAGAGGATGCATGCAAGTGAAGCACATGGGAAAGCACGACTGCTGTGAGGAAGAACACAGGAAAAAGTGAGTGTGCAAGGAAGAGCCGGCACACAAAACTGGGAGCAGCTGGAGAAGAGAAAGAAAGAGATGAGGTAGCAAGGGAGAGAGAGGAATGCTTGAAAGTGAGAGGAGCTGTGAATGAGAGTGGGAGAGGACAGGAAAGAGAGCATGAGACAGAGACATTGGAGGAGAAGTTTCCCTGAGGAAGAGTGAACATAAGGGAATGGAAAGGGTGTGAGTGCAGGAGGAAGCACAGGAGTGTGTGGAGAGTAAGCACATTGGGAAATAGCAAGTGAAGAGCCAGGGAATGGGGAGTGAGCACATGAAACAGGGAGGGCACCAAAAAGATGAACTGCAGGGAAATGAGCAAGGGTGTGACAAAGGGAGGACACGGACGAGAAAGCAAGCAAGAAAGCAAAAGTGTGGAAAAGGGTGGCCACGAGAAAGGAAAGCAAAAGGAAGGGATAAAGCCCATGGAGTGTGGGAGGAGAAACTGCCAGCATGTGCAAGCAGGGTGCTGGAAAGAGGAAGGGCCCATGAGAAGAGAGGCCACAAGAAAGGGGGAGCAATCCAGAAAGGGAATGCATAAGAAATAAAGGGGGACAAAGCACAAGGAGAGGGGCAGAGAAATGGAGTGAGAAAGCAAGCATCAAGGTGTGAAAAGGATTAAGCACAAGGTTGTGAGAAAAGAGTGTGAGGGCACAAGAAAGGGAATGTGAGGGAAATCAAGGTGTGAGAAAAGGAGAGGGCATGAGAAAGTATCCCTGCATTCAAGACAGAGTGAGATGTGAGGAAGGAAGTGCGCACTAGACGGAATAAGAAAGCAAATATGACTGTAAGATAGAGCAAGCCCACATCAGAGGGAATGCTCACATAAAAGAGAACACTCGTGAGAAAGCAGGAGGGCACAGGAAAGAGTGGGTGCAAGCAAGGGCAGGGTTGAAGGCAAGAGAGCAGGAGAGCACAAGAAAGAAATCACAAAGGGTAGAGCAAGGGTGCAAGAAAATCACCATCATGACAAAGGGCAAGTGCTTGAGATGGGAAATGTGCAAAAAAGCACAAGCATGCCCAAGCAAGGCTGCAAGAAAGTGTATGTGTCAGAGAAAGACAAGAAAGAGGGTGTGAGAAAAAGGAAGAAGGAATGTGAGAAAGACAGAGTGCTGGGAAAATATGGCATGCAAAGAAAAGCAGACACGAGGAAGGAAGTGTGGCGGCACGAGAAGAAGGGAGTGTGAGGGTGCAGGAATGGGTGTGAGGTCACAACAAAGGGCACAATGGTGCTAGAAAAGAAACAGTGGCACAAGAAAAGATGTGATGGCCTTAGAAAAGGAGTAGGCACAACAAAGTAAGTGAATGGACGCTAGAGTGCCCATGAGAGAAAAACTGAGGAAACAGAGTGGAAGAGCAAGAGAAGGGGAGGGGAGAATCAGTAGGAGAGATCATGAGACCGTTTAAAAGGAGGGAGAGAGGTCGTGTGAAGAGCACAGAGAGGGAGAGTGAGGAAGAGATGGTGTGCAAAAGAGAGGCTGTTCAAGGGAGAGAAGGCATGTGCAAGAAAGTGAGTGTGCAGACAGGAGAGACAGTGAGAATGAGGTTGTGAGGGAAGGGGGGAGGTCATGAGAATGTGGGAGACGGTGCAAGGCCACGAGAAAGAGGGCCTTTGAGGAAGGGAATAAGAAAGAGCAGGACAACTTGTGACAAAGAGTGAATATGTGAGAAATGGTGGACAGGGAGTCCTTGGGACAAACACAGCTCTCAGGAAAGAGGGAGAAAGGGTGCAAGAAAGTGAGCACCAGGGCACGAGATTGAGTGGCCAGGAAGTATTAAGGAAGGGAGAAAGGACATGAGGGTGCAGAAAAGAGAGTAAGATCATGAGAAGAGAGAAAAGAAAGCAGAATCATATGTTCTACACAAAAAGGATGAGTTTAAAACCTTGTCACACATTTCCAGGATTCTGCAGTGTAAAATGTAACCATATACTTCTCCCTGAATAGAGAATAATACATGACTTTGTTGAAGTAAGAGTGAAGCATAAAGAGAGCACATGTGAAAGAGAAGCATGAGAATGATGAAAAGGGAGAGAAAAGAGAAGGCAAGAAACAGTGAAGGGTGGAGGGGGAGAAGAGTAAGATAAGAAAGAGAAACAAAACAAAATGGAAAGAGAGAAGGGAGAAGGGAAGCTTTTGTGGGCTCAGGTGTGCACAGACACAAGAAAGAGTGAGCACACATGACAGAGAGGGAGAGAATGTGAGAGAGGACAACCAGGAAGGCAAGTGCAAGAAAGAAAACACACAAAAAAAGCACAGGTGTGAGAAGGAGAGCACCCAAAAAAGAGGAAATAGATCTTCAGTTTTCAAAATTGTTTTATTTGCTTGCTGGTTTTATACTTTATAAGAGTATATTTTCCTTGCAGTAATTGCCTTTCTTTGAGGGCAGCTCAAAGTATTTAAATGAAATTGAAATTTTCTTGCTCCCTTCTATTTTATTATTTTTTTACAATTAAGTCTACTTTTATACCAAAACCTGCCAAGTCAGTAAAGTTTTTCATTTCATATATTAATTCTTTTAGTAGTCCTGAGCACAGTAAACATCACAGAGGAAAGTGAGAGATAGCAGAATAAAATATGAATTTAATTCTGGAGTAGTTAGCACATTATCTTTATCCTACATGGAATAAGAAAGCTTTCTGAAACTCTTTGCTTCAGGAGTTTTATGGGACAAAATATCCTAGTTCAGATCTAGAAGAAAATAATTGCCTGTAGCTCTTTCCTTTGCATGATGTTATTATCATCATGGCATGCAGAGACTAGGTTGATCATAAGGTGGAGAGGATGCGTTTAGTAATGCAGTCAGGTCATTTTCCATCTCAGGTTGAAGGGTTGAATCCTGTGTATGGTGGGATGATAGCAATCCAGCTAAAAGGAACAGGGACTATATGGAGATGATTACACGGGAAGCACTACAAAGTTCAACCAGTCAGATCTCTTTTAATCACACTCCACTTTAGAGGAAGGTCCTTCTACATTCAGCTAATCCTTCTTTGTTTAAATGTATTTTTAAGTCCAGTCCATTTCTAAGCACCATCATGTCCCACTAGTCATAGCAGCATTAGTACCTTTCTATTTACTCTATGGTTTCTTTAACATAGTGGCTCCTGCTAATTCATCATTTATCCACTATATCACTTTTATTAATACTCATTCTCTCTCCATTTTGCATCATAGAAACATTATCTTTTAGTGCCAAGGGCTGTTTCAGTTTATAACATTAGATGTAGTATGTTTTACATTGTGCTGTCAGCACATCTTTAAACCAACAATCAAAATAAAACATAACTAGTTCAATGCTACTGAAAATCACTAAGAGGATTAGACTTTCACTCAGTACTTAACTTTACATTTTACTAGCAAAAGTGGTGGTTAGAAAGGCACCATATGGGAAAGAAATAGACAAATGAAAGGGATCTTGTTTGGCTTAAATCCTAAGACCAGTGCTCAACTTGAATAACTGATCTGAACAAGACTGTGATTAGGAGTGTCACAGCCTTTCTCTACTGGCCTTCTTACACAGGTTTCTGCTATACAAGAGGTTGACACTTCTTAACTATCTGAAATTCTTCCCTGTCTTCAATAGTTCCATTACTAATGCCACTGTTCACTGCCAAACACATAGGACCTACTTGTTCAGTATTACCTTGGGTAAGGACGTCTCTCATGGCCCTCAGATCCACTTTCTTATGGAAATTTTACTGAAAGGCAGGGGCTGTGAGTATAAGTCAGAACAGGTTTAACAGGTACCGTTCCAGGTGAATTGGTGCTAACCCCAGTGTGTGTATCCTTGATATTGGAGAGCCAGTTTAGGAAAATAGTGAAGGAAAAATATTCCACCTTTACTAAAGGACTTCACAATTCAATAATAGATTTTATTTCTCAGATTTGTAGGATTATGACATTTATTAGGCAGTGTATCAAAACAGGTGGTTTGGCAGCATAATTTCCTGCATTTCATACAAAAGCAGTGCTTGATTTGGGGCCCTCTCTGTATATTGCCCATAATACAAAGAGTATTGTTCTGATTCAATTGTCTGACATGCTGAGTGCCATGAGATGGAAAAGACACTGCAAATTTAGGGTCTAAGGTTTACCTTTTAACATAATATATCTACAAAAAAAAGAGATACATTTATCCTGTTGATCATTTCGTAAATGGAAAAGGGACACAAGGTTTTGAAGGCAAATCTAATTTGCCTGCAAATCTCTTGAGATCAAGGCAATGAGTCTGATGCAAAAAATAATCACAGCTGAGAAACCAAATCACTCTGAAGTCAACTCAGGACACAAAGTAGTGCTGGGGAAACACCCCATGCTGGAGCACTCATACTAGGAGATCAAAGGACTCCCAGGTGGTGACAGATTGGAGTAGCTCCTGTCTGCCTCCCTGGGAAGGGGACAATCCAGTTCAGGCTCCAAAGCCCCATCACAACCATCTTGTGCCTCTTGAGTGTCTCCAGCCTCCAAATCACCACTTGCTACACTGGCTCATAACATTGTGTCTCTCATGCTAGAACTGTGTCTCAGTTTTATGGACAGGTATAAAAGCAAACCCAAATTAAAAATCAAAAGTATGAACAGATGTTCCTCTAACTACCCTGATGTTCCACCACTTTGGATCAGCCAGAAATCTGGTTAAACGACGTTTTTAAACAGAATATTATTGTCATTCTCTCAGGTTGTCGATTACTTCAACCACTATATTCTGTAGGGTACAAAGCTATTTGCTGAGCTATAAACCAGTGTATTTTCACAATACATGCATATGTAACACGCATGTACACATGCACACCCTCTTTGCAGTCTGAAATCTCGTCAGTCTATACGAGATAAATACTTCCATGAGAGTATTGTTTATTTTGTACAGCTTATTTTTTGTTCTGTCAATAGTCTGAATTTCTCTTCCATGGTGTCAGATTCAGCAGTTTCTCTAGATGTTCACTCAATGCAAATCAAACATGATTTCTATTCCTTGGTGGCTATTTGCATCTACTAAGGAACTGTCACCTGTAGCACCTTTAAAAGTTGTCTTTAAATCCTAATTATGTCGTTGCTGTTCATTATTTCTGGCTTGACTCTCTTGAAGGGAAAAATACCCTTATATTGGTACTACAACTGCTTTGTAGCCAGCCTTTTCATGGTCACAGGGTGACAGAGGAAAAGTGGCCAGTGCGCATACTTGGATGACCAGCTCATTTCCAAGCTAGACAATCTGATTACCAAAAGCAACTGCCCCGTGTCACAGGCATAGGGAGGACTGCACAGGGCTCTTCCTTTTATGAAACACATTAATGACCTATAAATTATCTTCAGATGTTGATAACTTGTGAGGTGTTTTGCTGGGTGAGCAGAAGATTACCAAAGCAGACAGAATGGCTCCCGTGTAAAGCTTGTAAAGAACGGAGGTTATCTTCTTAGCAGCAATCTTTAAACAGAACTAATTATTTCATTACAGAAACTATCATGGCACCAGCTTTCACTTGTCTGAACCATCCATTATCACTGCAGTCATTACCTCTCCCACAGAAACCCTGGGTGCTGCATCCTGAATTTAACAGGGAAACTGGAACTTGACCTACTCTCACCCACACAATCTACCCGACATTTCGTCTGAATGTTTGTTTCTCAACCGATACGAGGCTCAACACCTTTTTTAAAAGTGAGCTACATAGAAAGCAAGAAGCTGCTCCACTGGAACAGTAGAATGTTGATAAAACAGTTCTTTCCCAGAAAAGTTCTGAAATGAGTAATTTCAAGCTGTTACGGATTGTAGCACAAAGCCATTGTTAACTTTGTACAAATACACAAGCATTCACACTAAACTATGATCAAAATTGTCATTGAATTCCCAGGGAGTTATTTTTCTGAGTGACTCTTGTCACAGAATCCTGAAATGCCACTGCATTTTACTTTTAGTACAAACCAGTTTTTAATCCTTGTGATCTGAAAAACACCAGGACTCTGCACTAAGATAGTATTAGCAATCAGGAGGAACGATTTACGCAAAGCAGCTGCCCTATTTGAGTTTGTATTAGTGCAGCTTGAATATTGATTTTTATTGTTCTTTCTAAGTGTATGGGGAAGATATACTAAACATCTGGACAAAAGATGAGAAATGGGCAAACAGATCTACTGTGCTATGTAAATACAGCAAATATACTCAGCTAATTACCATTACTAATACTGAGCATTGGTATTGGCAGATGGTTAAGCTCTTAAAACAGAAACAGTTTCCGTGGATTTCCTATCCTGATTTACCTGCTCATTCTGAGCAGTTGCCTTGGGGCAAGGAAAGAGAAGAAAAAACCAAAAAACCAAAAAACCCCAAACCAAAACAAAACAAAAACCACAAAAAACAAACTAAAAAAAAAGTAACCACAACTAAAGAGAATCTTAAATCAAGTCCTCCTGCTGTGTGCAAATATTGCCATGACTAAATTATACCTGATGACTATGTTTTCATGTTTGGCTAATAGAAAACTATTGCTTGTAAAGTTCTAGCAGTTCTCCCAAAGTACTGAAGAAGGAAAACGGGTACTGTTACTAAAAAAGAAAAAAATCTAGTGTAAAACAAATTATAATATACATATATTTAGTAATTTTACCCTATTTAGGAGGTGTTTTACTGTATTTGGATTAAATGCCTCATGACTAAATCTGCATGGTTTTGCAGTAGTCACAGATAGTGCATGGCACATTTATTATACATTCTCTGCATTATATTTTTACTGAATAATATTTTGCTACGTATAATTTCTTATACAAAAACTCCTTCGTCTAGGCTAGAGAGACTTGCTGTTGTTATACAACCCTTGCACAGTTTGTGATAGAAAACCTTCATTATTTTCCCATAAAAACACACCCACCAGTTCAGTTCATGAACTCAGTAACCCACAAAATAAAAACATGTGTGCGTACACTTACCAGAGAAAAACAGAAAAGATTCATGTTGGTATTGAGATCCACTCCAGCACCCTAAAATTCTGCTCCACAATCTCCCGCCACACAATGCCGTTCCTTCTTGCTCTCCCAGCTGTTTGTACATTTCTCCCAGGAGATTACTGCAAGATAAAATCCCTGCAATAATCCACTGGATTTAGAGCCCATTATCAAGTGAGACAGGCTTCCCCAGGCCAGTACAAACTGTTCTCTGAATTAAAGAGCAATGTTTACTAGCAAAACAAAAGCACGGTCTGAATGATTTTCATGAACTCAGAAAATGCTCTCTTGCAGGCTGTTGTTTCCATTAAAGTTTATAATCTAAGAGAAATAAAACTCTTTCTGTCTGAGACTACTGGCACATACACCTAACTCCGAGGCAAATCTCAGCTTACTGAGATTATCAAAAGACAGAAATTCTCCCAAAATGCTGGTTTCCTACACACATGAATTAATACACGAAATTCAGTAATTGGTATTGACTACATTTTGAATGGAAGCTTCCTACTTACTGACCTTGGGAAAAAAAAACTTGTGAGCCACTAACAAATTATTAAAAATATCCATAACCAACCAAGTAAAAACCTCAAATTGTACACCTGTACTCTACAGAATAGTTACCAACCTGCTGCCTAACATGTTGATTGCTTGATGATGAAGATTAGAATTAAACCAATTTTTCCATTTGAAAACTTGGCAAATCTGGAAAATAAAAAAAATCAGAGTGGTCAAAGCTGATCCATGGGTTATAGTAAGAGGTATTATAATGTATACAGATAAGCAGACAAAGGAGAAGTGATTGTAGAGAAAAACAGTAGTTTATGTCACTAGCTGATATATATCAGGAAAATTCCATCATCTGTAGTGGAGTAGAACTGTCTAATAAAGAATTAAATCTGAAAGTACTGTCAGTCTCAATTTTTTCAGATTATGAAATACCTGAAACTAGATTGTGTTTGGAATAATATTGCCTACCAACCCACAATTAATTTCCCATAAATTAATTTCCTACAGCTTTTATGTGAATGCTGTGAAATTTGATTACATGAACAAGCAGCAATTTGCACTGAAGAGAGAAGCTGAAATTCACCACAAATGGGGAGGCAGTGTCATTTTGTGACCAAGATCTTGATTTCCTTTCTTTGGGCCCACAGCTTCATCATTGTAAAGGACAGGTATCTCTTTCATCGCTCCTACTTCTGACTGGTTCAGTTCCTTCCAGTAATTTTCTAGTCTGAATCTGCATCCCAGCAAATTTGAAATGTCTGTACCGAGGCAGGATAAACACATTTTAACATAACTTGGTTTCTACCATGAGCAAAACCCAAACAAGGCTCACACAAACCAACACAGATAAGATTCAGGATTTTGAAGGCAAAAATCCTTAACTTACACTTTCCCAATTTGCTGTGGAGTATGTAAAAGTCTTCTTGAAGGCTTTTCCCAGGCCTTCTTTTCAGTTATAATTCCAGGTTGGTTGCAAATATTAGTAAAGTAGAGTTGGCTGTGAAGACCTTTATGACAAAAGTTATCATTTAGAAGCAAATTAATGAGAGACTTCTCATTTACTCCTCCCATAAACTTGAGGAACAGTAACAGATTTTGTCAATTACCACCTAGTGACACAAAAATAGACATTTGAGAGACCAAGCTTGCCACAGATGGGCTTGCATTTGCTTTATGGCTCACTTGCTAGTTTTGTTGTGAGGGAGCAAGTTCTCATCCTTTCTGTGCCTCAGGTTCTCCAGCTGGAAAAACTAAACTAAGAGCACAAACCTCATGTGCAGAGCACAATGAAAGTAATGACCAAAAGCACCCTTTCCCAGCTACAGAGAATTACTTTTTTTTTCTTTTTTTACATGCCTATTTACAGTAATAGCTATCTGGAAAACTCCAGAAAGACTGAAGAGCTAGTAAAATGACAATAAGTGACTCAGGAGAATGTCTCTTTCATTCAGACTGATTTAATTTCTTGATTTTGGATTGTAGCTTTCAAGGTGATTTGGCTATTTACTCTAAAACCTTTAAGAGGAAATTTCTTAATTTTATACCACAGACCCTCACGGTAAGAGTAACTAAAAGGGCAGACCTTACACTAGGCTATTCAGATTTCATTTTGCTTATATTTGTAGACATGCAGAAAAGAGAATAATTTAAGAATAAACATTAAAATAGAAAAAGCAGCTTGTATCTACAGTTACAGATACACATATATGGCAAGCAACTGTGTAGGAAGGCAAAAATGCACATGTTATTACATGGTTTTTGGGTACTGTCAGTGTTAAAACTCTTCTTATGAAAAAGTAACACTTCAGATGTTTATTATTCACTGATACAGCCTTCTGTAAGGGTCAAGTTTGTTGATAGGCCTAAACTATAGATGACATTAGACTACAAGATAAATCACAAACTGTAAGGAAACACCTACTAGAATAATTAAAATAAGAAGCAACAGCTTATTATCAGGATGAATAATATAAATAAAATACTTAGCAAGAGTTCATAATGCCATTTGATATCACAGCTGTCTGTGGAAAGAATTTGAGCTTTGAAAATAATTAAAAAACAGTAACAAAATAGGTCAGATTTGAAGGTAACATCAGTGTTGTGACCTCTATGTATATTTTATCTGGTATAAATAGAGCACTTTGCTGCAGCAGTAGCATAACAGAACAGCAAACCCACATTATAATGAGAGGACAGGAAAAAGTTTTTTTATCAAATACTTGAACCTTCACGTCCCAGCTTTAATCTTGCCTTACTGTTAGCATTTAATTCTCTTTCTTCACTGCTGCATGATTTCTACATGTTTGGGGTCTACATCCTCAAAAAAAAAAAAAAAAAAGTTGCACAAATTGAGACTTTCATGTATTGAGTTTTCTATTCCTGCACAATGAATAGACTTCATAGCTTGGATCTCAAGGCATCCTTGGCCTTTTCAGGAGACTGGATTTCAGCTGTGCATTCACAGTAAGTGGCAATCCATAATCTAACATGGCATACAAGCAGTAAAGGTCAAGCCATGGTGCAGGTACTCACAATTGAGCCCTAGCTCCAGGCTCCCCTTCTAATGACAGCCACTCTACTGGTGCAGCTTCATCTGCCACTGGGAGAACTCATCAGCAGGGCTGTGTAGTTCACAGGTTTCTTTGTGTGATGGACAAAGATAAAATTATGTATTAGTAGTTGTTAACTTTGACACATTTCAGGTAATCTGGAAATAATATTTACTCCAATTTTCTTCTTCCTCTGTTTTTTTCTCTTACTGCGTATCAATCCTTAATTAAAATGTATGTCTCCTTCTCTTCTGATCATCATTTATTTGTCATCTGAAAGTTTTCATATAGGTTTAAAACTAAAAGCAACAATGCTACTGCCTGATACAATCTGAGTGTTAAACATGCAACTACTCCTATGCTGAGTGGTCACATTTCTCTGTTCACTCCACATAAAAGGCTCAGTTATTACTTTATCATCATTTCAAGGTAAACATAGTGCATTGCTACTATCTTGGTGTAAGTGGGAGATTTAGAAATTAAGTCAGAGGCTTCCTCTTGCTGTCCCACTTCTTTGGAAAGAAGAACTTCCAGCACTTGCTTTCAGCCAGTGCCTCCTCCGTGCCCCACGTATTCCCTAACACATGAGGGAATAAAAACTGGATAAAACCCCTGTCTCCTTTCACCTCCTCCAGCTCACTTCCAACAGGCAGGTGACAAAGCAGTTCTGTGTGATCCACAACCCATGACCAGGTACTCAATGAGAAACCCCTTATTGAACCTGGGAGACTGATCCTATAAGACAAGTTTAACATTTTCTGTCATGCACATCCCCGGAAGACACTCCAAATGGTAGAAAGCTCCATTTCAGACCACAAACACAATAGTGTCTCTGAGACAGAGCTACTAACATTTGACATTCCTGAATCAGATGTTCCAATCAGTGGTTCTAAATTACATCTACTTAATAGTTTGGAAAGGACCCATGAAGTACCAAGTAAGAATCTGATTCCTTAAACGGTATTGATTTTTTTTTCTTTTAGAATCTCCTTCAATTTAGAGGCAGCTTCTTCATTTCCTCCTTTTACATTCAGCAGCTAATTAAAAATTGGTAAGGAAAAAGCTTCACAGTCCTCCTCACCTCTGCCAAATTGCAATAGTCTGTTCCTCCTCTGAAAAGACAATCTTACAGATACAGGGATCAATTCAATACAGGAGTTTTTACACCTTTGCAACAAGGATTTTCAACAGAGTTTAGCTCAGTTAGAGATTATTTTAAGCTTACTCAACATAAAATGCTATAACATTTACTTCAGCCCAGAAAATCAAGCAAATAAAGACAAGAAGAGCCAATATTCCCTAACTCAAAATCAAATAGGCAAGTAAAATGCTTTCAGAGTTTCCAGGATACAAGGGAAGCTCTGTGCCTGTTAAAGTCACTGGCAAAATTCCCATCAAATTCTCTGCAATCAGAATTTCACACACCTTCTCCTGCTAAGTGATCACATTTAATCATAGCATCATAAAAGCCCATGGTGTTTTCCATATGATTCATTGTAACATTCAGCTATTCCTTGAGGCTAACATTCTTTTCTTGATAGATAACCACATTGTTCTTTCTCTTGTTACAGAAGATTTGATTTTGTTTTTCAGAGCATTTATATTTTGATCAAATGAAAAACTGCATCTCTGTTTTAGAGAGGAAATGTATATTTCCAAAACAGGAGGGCCAAATCCTCCACTGTATATTTTACAGAAACTCAGTGAATCAGGCCCACACATTCTTTATTGCTATCTGGCACTATACTGCAATTTAGAGTGAAAACTGCTAACTTCTATCATCAGGTCAATTTATGTATTATCAGACAAAACTGATGTCTACAGTGAATTATGGGTATAGGAGTCATTATCTTCCTGGAGCACCTTGAAAACGAGATGTCTAATCTCAGTAATGTAAGTTTCCTGGTTAAATAAATCCCTTGTGCTTAGTAATTCTATGCATTTATAGAAAAGATGTCACCCCCCCACATACCTCCTTAGACTTTAAAAAACATTTTAAATCCTCAAGGGGATTTGAATCCTCACTAAACAGAATTGATTTCTGTACTTACCACTTAGTATTCTTAATCACACAGTTCATGCATTTTTGTTATGTAATGGATTGGGAAATTCAAAGAACCAGCCTGTTTTGCAAATATTTAGTTTTCCATCACCCCACTTCCCTTTTACTTTGATGGCTTTTTTTTTTTTTTTTCAATTGAGATGACAGCACCCTGCTGAAAACAGCTCCAAACAATCAGTGCTGCACTCTAAGTTTGCAGCCACCCAGGCCTGGTGCGAGCAGCTAGAACAGAATTTGGAAAGGCTAGCAGAGGTTTTCCAATCCACTCTGCAAGAAGGATTACCTCTCCACTCTTGCCTATGAGAATTCAGGTTAAGGCCTGTAATCATCTATTTCTTCCTTGAGAGCATGATCCAAAGCTAAATGAAGCCAAAAGGAATCCATCTATTGATCTGAGCATTTCTGGCAATTGAATTCAGAGTTTCTCTACCAATTTGTATGTTATATAGGATACAGCCTGAGGATGCATCTTTGTCAGTGACAGGACAAGTGAGACTGAGTTCACTCTCAGCAGATTTGCTGAGAACACCGAGCTGTGATGAGCTGTGAACGTGCTGGAGGGAAGGGATGCCAGCCAGATGGGCCTTGCTTGAGACATGAGTCTGTGTGAACCTCATGAAGTTCAACAAAGCCAAGTGCAAGGTCCTACACCTGGATCAACGTAATCCCAAGTACAAAGACAGGCTGGGAGGCGAATGGATCCAGAGCAGCCGTGGGAGAAGGATTTGGGGGCGCTGGTGGGTGAGAGGCTGGACACGCCCCGGCCGTGTGCTCTGGAGCCCAGAAACCCCCTGTGTGCTGGGCTGCACCCAAAGCCCCGTGGGCAGCAGGGCAGGGAGGGGATTCTGCCCCTCTGCCCCTCTGCTGAGACCCCACCTGCAGTGCTGCATCCAGCCCTGGGCTCCCAGCACAGGAAGGACAGGGACCTGCTGGAGCCAGCCCAGAGGAGGCACCAAGGGCATCAGAGGGATGGAGCAGCTCTGCTCTGAGGAAAGGCTGGGAGAGTTGGGGTTGATCTGCCTGGAGAAGAAAAAGTTCTGGGGAGACCTTAGAGTACCTCCCAGTACCCGAAGGGAACCTACAAGACAGGCAGAGAGTTTACAAGAGCATGTGGTGACAGGACAATGGGGAATGGCTTCACACTGACAGGGAATAGCTTTAGATTAGCTGTTAGAAAGAAATTCTTTACTGTGAGGGTGCTGAGGCCCTGGCACAGGTTTCCCAGAGCAGCTGTGGCTACCCCATCCCTGGAAATGTTCAAGGCCAGGCTGGATGGGGCTCTGAGCAACCTGGTCCAGAGGAAGCTGTCCCTGCCCATAGCAGGGGGGTTGGAACTCGATGATCTTTAGGGTCCCTTCCAACCCAAACCACTCTGTGATTCTGATTCTAGGACAGTCTATCCTAACTTGCTCCCACTTCCTGTGGCCATAGGCACCTATTCCTGTTCCCAAGCACTGCCTGATCTCCAGGACATACCCACAGATGGCTGCTGACAGCACCACGCTCCAAGTGAAACAGGAGCCAGCTGGTTCTCACAGCCCACCCTCCACCCCTACACCTCCGTGAGTAGCCTCTCAGCAGGATGTACTATTTTGTCCATACCACCTTATTTTCTGCTGTTTTCAGGGCTGGACCTGGTTCTTAGCCAGCCAGTCCAGATTTGCATCTGCCTTTATTTGTAGATGCAACACCAAATTAAAAACATTCTTCTGTCCTCAAGAATCTTCCCTGACACTCTTTGACACTATCTCTCTCATACAAATCAGGAGGAACTCACTGGCACACAGTGAGGCTGCAGCAGCATCTAAAATAAAAATAAATAAAGCCTAACAACTACACTGGTGAGCTCCTGGCTCATGTTCTCATTTTCTTACCAGGTTTATATGAGACTCTTCTTTTTGGAAATCAAAATTAGGAACTCAGAAATTCCCCATTTAGTTTTCATTTACCTAACCTGCAGATACTTAACTGATTTAGATATGTACCTGCTGCCTGCAGCCTATTGTTTTATGTATAATTCCCAACAAATTCTGCTGTACAAGAACCACATTTTGATTGCACTAATCCTAACTTAGATTCAGGGGCTGTATAAAACTATTTTTCTGATAAAACAGCAAATTCTTTTATACATCCTGAGAAGACCAGCAATCCATACCAGTTAAAGAGTACAACAGTGCAACAGTTGCTGTTGTGTCAAATAAAGCTTTTCTCTAACACTCTGCAACATGGATTTCAATCTCTACTTAGTAAAATCTAATGAGATTCTAATATTCTAGATCACTCCAAAGTGTGAGTACCAATGCACCCAAGAAGTACAAAATTTGCTTGAAAGACAACGGTCTAAGCACTTAAAGGCTGCAAATATAGTCATGAGCTGGAATAGACCATAGAAAATAGTTCGTGCTTCAGCAAGAAATAGATGCTGCCCACAGAGCACTTCTTCCCACCTTGCTCTTTTACACAGCTTAACAGCTCCACACTGTTTGGATGGAACATTTATATTCTTTGAGGTTGCTCTGGAGAGATCCTGAGCTGGTGGATATTAGCGAAGCTTCACATTTCTCATCTGGGCTGTGCCAGCTGATCCAGTGTCCCCAAGCAGTGGCACCCGGGTAGCCAATCCTTAGGACAGTGTTGTTTTTTAGAGGCAAGGAGACATCAACTGACGCTGTGGCAATTTGAGCTGTTTACATCCCTGAGCATGTGATTGCAGAGCCTCCAGCTTTGAGTGTCCTCGTTTTTTACTATCCACGACCCTGCTACACTGTCTTACTGCCTCTCCATGTGTTATAGCACTTTCCATCACTCCTAGAAACATACTCTGCCATGTGAGAGACAAACTGTGTTTGCCTTTTATGGCCCCTTTGAAAAAATGGCAGTTCTCATGCCCGATGGCAACTCGTGCCTTTATGTACCTCCAAAATATGACCCGTCTGTACCAGCTATCACTGGCTTTTATTAAGGTAATCAAATATGCAGAAGAGGCTGATGTTAAGGGGAAGAAGTTCGTACACTACTGTCAGGACATGTTGTAAGAACAACACATGGTTGGCGTGTTCTAAAACATTCAGGGAAAACAAAATTTAAATTTGATTATCACATCCCATCAGTAAAAAATTGCATCGGCTACACACTGTCTGCACCAGTCGCATTAAACCAGGCTTATACAGTGGGAACAGTAGATGCCATCTGCAGCCCTAGAATAATCTTGGCAGCACACCAGCACATATTCATTTCTGTGGAGAACAGCCTTGCCTGCTGTAGCTGAGTCCTCATGGTACCTCAGATGGCCAAATTGTCTCAGAGCTAGTAACTGGATATTATCACTCATTTAAATCATCCTAGTTAAACAAGACGCTTGGAGTTGGCAGTTCCAGAAACTTTGTAAAGGTTGAACAGGGTAACCTTTCTTGCCCCCATGCCCTGATTTAGCAGAACATGATTACCTCAGGCAACTGACCAAAAGCTTGTGATAGATAACTTGAAAACTGGAACATACATGAAAAAAAAAAAAAAAGCAGACAGAAAAGCCCCAAAACAATACAACCAAAAACCTGCTGCTGAGGAAATTTCGGTGTTTTTCTACTTTAAGTAGAACAGAGTCTTTCAACAGGACAATTAACATCATCCTAATGTATCACAAATGGATTGAGAGGGGAGACAGGAGAAAACACAAGGCAATATTTCTGTGTTGGAATAGGAATTTCTACCTGGATAGGCTAACTTCTTTCAGTTTAGGAGAGCAAGGTACAATCAGGACCGTTCTTGAGGAAGACTGGCATCCAGCAATCTGCAAAAAGTGCATGGACAACAGGCACAATTACAGTTCAAAGGCTTGTACATCAAAGAGTGACCCATTCCCCTGTGACTCTCCCCGCTCTTATTTCACTCAAATTCTTCAAAGTGGGATTCAGTGGAATAGATGACTGGTTTTTAATCCTGGGTAACCATGGAACAGCCAAGATTTACTCTAACTCTATTGAATCCACATGTAGTTCAAAAGCCTGTTACCCTAATAACACCAAAACGAAAACACTGCTGTATGCAGAAAGAAATGTTAATGAAGAAACTCCAAACATCCATCAGGAATAGCTGAGTGAATCTCAGCTATCTCAATCACTAATTGGTTTAGTGCTACAAACTTCTAGAAGCAGTTTTACCTGGGATAGTGTGTAGGTGGGACTTCAGAGGTGGCTCTGCTGGCCATCCCTTCCCACCTTCACCACAAGCACTCACATGGTACCAGTGGTATCAGATCTAAAACTTCACAATCTTTAGCACAGTTATCCTTTCAGCGTCCCTATGGCAGGGAATGTAGCACTACACCAATGCTGTGTAGTTTATTTTCTGTATCCCTAAAAACCAAAATCATATACACGTCACCTAGCAGTCACTGATAAGAGGATGTCTGAAGCCAAAATGCAGATTTTCAAATCTGTAGTTTCAGTTACTTCCTCACTGTTAAGATGCTTAAAGATACTTGGAAATGTAAAGTCTGTCTGTGAAAAAATTCAGATACTGTAGATTTCTCGACTATACTTAGCAGCTAGACAGCTACCCTACATTTAAGCTAAATTAGGATCTATAATTTATGCATTCATGTTCCTACAATACCTCTGCATTGCTTTCTTCACAGCAACCTTACCCGAGGTAGTTCTGTAGAGAATAAGGGTGGAGGAGGGGACAGGACTTGCCCTTCCTGCTGCAGCCCACCAGTCACAGCATCCTTTCTCCCTAGGGTTCAAATTTTCTTCTTGGTTTCTCTTCTCCTCTTCTGTGTGACTTCGCCAACCACCAGGTGCCTTTCTCCTTCTCCAGAACCTTGAATCAGCTGTTCTGCTTGCTGCAGATTAATTAGACACCAGTGGAGCTCAGGAGAGGTGTGTATGTATGTGTAAGTGTTTGTGCATGACTCTTTGGCCTGGTTGCCAGAGCAGTCACTTGACAGAGGATACAATCGGATTCCCCAGTCAGAGCTCCAATAAACATTAAATATTGAGTTCACTGGAGTAGAAATTAAAATTCTTGCAGCAAGTAAAATAGAACATTTTGGAGGACTGGCTATTGACTTACCTGTGCACAGGTAAGAAGTCTGCAGAAAACAGACATTTGAACCACAGACCAGAGTTTTAGATTTGCATACTGAGCATCCAGCAAAGACGCTTGTTCATCCTCAAAATAAAAATGGAAACAGTCTAATTCTCCAGTTAGTTTGTAAACTGTGCAATATATGTAGTACGATTGTCAGTCTCCTATTTTCTTTATTACTTCTGTGTGACTTCTTGAGGAGCAAAGGCTGGCATGCATCTTACTCTGTTATCACCCTCTGCTCAGTGCTTCCTTCCTTCCTCCGATCTCTGGGAATTTCCAGGAGAGAAATGGTGCCATTTCAAAAACGCAGTGGCAAAGCCAAATGCAATCATCTGATTTTTAGTAGCTTGCTACTGTGTGAAGTATTAACCACAGGGAAGTCAGTCCATTTTGCCAACAGTGCCTTGCTGGAAAAACCCAGTTGGATTGAGTGGATACAGGGTATCTTATTTAAGAGAACATGATGGCAGTATGTGAAAATTGAATAGCAGAGGATAAATGTGTGTGCACATATCCTAGCCCAGAATTGGAAACTTTTACTACTCCTGCAAGTGTTGTCAGCCATAGCCAGTTTTGCTGGGTGTCAGTTTACACTTCCTTTAAAGACAGCATATTATTTATCTCACATACAACAAACAAGTCTTAATATATTATTAAGGGATTAGGTAGTCAAAAAGAAAAAACACAGTGTGAGGGCTGGAGTTATGTTTCCGAATATGACTAATAACTATTTCAGTCACTGCTGGAGGTGGGATACTCATCTCTTCTTGACCAAACATCTCAGCACAGTGCGTCTGCTTGTGTGGTCTTAAGTATTCCAGAGATCTTTTCCCATTTTCAAACGGTATCCTACATCTCCATGTTACCAGTAGATTTTATACTGATTGTAGTAGCAGAAGATAAAATAAGGTCCAGCCTACAAAAAGCAACTGTGAGCAGAGATTATTAGAACAAAAGCAAGGAGATGAGAAAGAGATCTGTAGCAAGAATTTCCAGTGGAAACGGAGACAAAAATATCATGTAACAGAGATTCAATGCAGATGTCTGAGCGGTCCAGGCTTTCATGCAGAAATACTACTGAATTTGACAGAAAGATGTAATGGAAAAAATTTTAATCAACTTTCCACTTTCAGGACTAAATGCATACTCTTTATGCAGATAAATCTTTGTGCATATACATACACACACACACACACACACATATATATATAGAGAGAGAGAAAGACTGGATACCATAAACTGGTTTCTGACAAAATCTAGAAAACCTGCATGTACAGATCTGCTTTTCTCTTTTATTTCCTTTTTTTTAAATTAAAATATATGTTATATTAATAGGCTTCTACTAACAAAATGAAGAACTACTCTGCAACAGCATCTTTGCAGAAAAACCACAGTACACTTGCCACTTGAGCATTACCACTTTGGATTTGTAGAAATACAAAAATCGTTGAAAAACTACTGCAGTCATAAAATTCTGCTGAATCCAAGTGCACAGATTAAACAGAAGTGTCTACAAAAATTGCCAAAGCATCCAAGTGAAAACAAACATGAGGGGGATATAATTACAAGGGATAACAAGACTTTGGTTGTAATCTCTTGCATGTATTGGTATTATCAGCTGAATCTTTGGATAGGTCTGGTCCAAAGGCTGCTAAATGTTAATGAGGGTATTCCTTTGGATTTTAATAGGTTCTGAACTAAATCCTGAACCATTTCAGTTGTGTGATGTGAAGCATGGTGTATGAACATAAACCTTGCATGGCATTAAGTATCAAAACCTGAGTCTCATTATTCTTTATTTTTAATGTAGCAAAAATAGCCTTTATAAAAATAAAGACTCGAGATAACAAATTTTTCAGCAGTGCATTTCTTGAGTCCATGCACTTAGACTTTGGCTTAGACATACTATGATCAATATTTCCAGGTGAAGCAATTAATTTCCTCTGTTTGGCAGGTGAACAAAACTCTTGCAATGCAACTTTGACTTTCATTTTAGTTGCAGTCTGTTATCGCTAATGAAAAAAAATACTTCCTAGCTTTTCTAATGTATCAGCTGGATAAATTGTTAACACTTAAGAACTCCCCAGGCAGTAATGAATGACACAGTTTTCTGTGTTATCCCTGATAAAGTTTAGGATATGGAAAACAGCTTAATCCTCTTTCTATACTCTCCCATCTGTGCTTTAGAGCTACCACAGTAAATTACTACATACTGAAGCACTGCTTCAGATGCAATTTCATATTTCCAAAGCTGAGATAATTTTACTCCACAGCGTATTTTTTTAATCTTTGTAAAAAAAAAAACCTAAAATGTTTAAGGAAGCCAGGTCAGATAAAACTGTTGAATTTAAGAGATGGATGGTAGTTTCCAGTGAAGTAAACCTTTTATAAAGGTTACTTGGAACACAGAGTTAAGCCAAACAAATCACTTTGTTTACAGAAAATCTGCAATGTGAAGTGTTAAGATTTAACTCAATTGTAATCTGTTGTTAATTATAAGACAGGAATAGTAACTGACAAATATGGCTTGAGGCATTCCTTATTGTACCTTAAACATGCTATTGCCTGTGTCTAATGTCTTTGATCCTGCTCTCATTTTGTAGAATGATTTTACTTGGTACAGTTTTGCTATTAACCTGCTCAGTCACAGTTAGGGCTCATTTCTTTATCTGTGAGGAAAGCTTAAGTTTTGTGTTGGATTTCTCCACGTTTTATCAGATGTGACTTTTGCTGCTGTCTAATCATTAAGGATAAAGGGACTGATTTAGCATCTATTGGAGTAAATTGACTGACTCAGTTCAGAGGCTGAGCATAAGCAGCTGCTCCAAGAGTAGAAGTGAATGCAGTGAGAGATATTTTATAAACTTCTCTATCTTGCATTTTTCTGTATCCACATAAAACCCCACATTCAGTAAAACTGCAAAAATCTGTCAGTCCAGTGTCTTGCTCAGGTCACCATATGGTTGTAGAACAGCTGGTTCATGTTAAACCTTCACAAAATTGAGATTATTCTTGCAGGAAGCAGCAGATACTTTGAAGAATCTGCAGCCACAGTGCAGCATCTAAAGCAGGCAGACACAAATCATCAAAACACTCTGACAGAGAAAGAGTTCATCTGTAACCCTTTGTTACTTTAAATTTCAAAACAACTTTACTTCAAAAAAATCTTACTACCTATCCTATGTCCTGGCACTAACCCAAAGAATAGAGGCAATCCCATCTGGTGCCAGCTAAGCAAACATCTGTCACCTTACAACCGGATTATGGCAATCCAGCACTTTCTCTAAAACCTGTCGATTGCTTCTAAGACTCAAAGTTGCCAAACCCGAGTTTAATCTCCTAATTCAGGGTGGAGAAAAGAGTCTGTGGATTTTTCTGTGGGGGCAGGAAATCCTGCTCTGCAGAGAGCATCCTGCTGACATTCAAACAGAGCCGTTTCCCCCTGGAAGAAACTCCTCCTGTTTGTTTTATTTTCTTTAGGCCTTTGCCAAGTGCTGGCTGCTGGGATTGCAAAGGAGCAGGGTCGCATCTCCATCACCTGACCCACACACATCTGCTCCTCCTGTGTGGTGTGGGGTGGGTGGTGAGCAAAGAGCACCTGAGTGGGCAAACCTGGCTTTGGGCTCAGCAGTGGGAGAAGTGACACACGGAGTCAAAAGCAGCTCGGTGATGACGAAAAACTACCCATTGTGGCTAAATTGTAGTTTCATATTGTTGAAGTAATAGTGAAGTGGCACAGCTATGCTACTGTAAAGATGGAGGTTTCAGAAGAGAAAATAGAAATACCTGAATATAAGGCACTCATGTGGTCTTAACTTTGCCCCTTTGGGTAGCTGGTGCGATGTTATCAATAAAGACAGTAATCCAAGGGATCATGTAGGAAAAGCAGGGACAGGGTCTAAACCCTGCCTCCGGGAGGGAAGGAAAGCTCACTTCAAAGCTGGTGCCTCAAGAGGCGAGAGAATGGGTTCCCTTGAGCCTGAGAAGGTTGGGGAACAGAGGGACCTGCTGGCAATATCCTGCCTCCCCCCTGCTTCTCTCAACTCCTCGCTGCCAAGGCTTTCCTTGGGAACCCCTGGGGTCTGCCTCCCGCTCAGTCCTGATCCCCAGGGACACAATTCAGCCCCCTCCGTGCCCCAGGGGGCTCTGGAGAACAGCAGGTGGAACAAAAAAAGGAACAGGACCTGGATAATCTTCTGCAGTTTAACCTGAACATCGGTTCACAAAATTAAACAACAGATGCTTCTCAAGGGTATGACACGGAGAGGCCTCCTTGAAGTAGGGGAACAGCTAAAGCCTTCCAGCTAAGGCTGACAGATTTTCTGATAACAGAAAATGAAGCAATCTAAAAATATGCTCTTCCAGCTACCCCTACAATCAGTTACAGGTAGATCATAGCATATTTCATAAATGTCAAAGCAAGCTGTCCTGACATCATTAGTCCTTTATTTTAGACAATGATAGAAGGAGATAAGCTAATTATTTATGACTATTCAAAGGGAAAACAAAGCACAGGAGCAGATTGATATGAACTCTTAATAACCTGATCCAAAGATAATTCATGGCTTCCAGTAGTTTTTTGGGTTTTTTAAAACTTTTTGTGGCTATGATACTTCTTGACTATGTGTTGTTTATTGTACTGCTGTATGCAGTAATGATTTAGAGATATACAAGCATAAAACAAGCAGGCTAAAAATTAGCTAGTTTTTATAGTTTGCTGATGGCAAAACAGAAATACCATACTTGGTATAGCAGACATTAAGTTTCGGTCCTGAGTGCAAATATAGAGCAAGGCATATGGCTTTCTTAATGGAACAGTAAAATGAGTTTGCCTTTTAGTGAATTTGTGTGTGAGCTTGAAAATCATTGTAAACAAGGTAACTGAGATATTTTGGAACTGAGCATTCATATAAACTGCTAACGAAGTAATGCTGGAACTTCTGAAACGTGTGAAGTTGCTGCTTGAATAACACTGTGACTCTGCAAACATCACAATACAGGAGAGACATAAATTAAATACTCAGTATCTCCAAAATAAGAAGTATTCACAGTATGTTGTGGAGCAAACGGTTGGAACACTAGCAAACTGCATGATTTAGGCATAAAAGCAGCAGAGGTTTCAGTTACAGGAGGATATATATCTTTGTCAAGTCTTGGGAAGACATTGAAATCCTGCCCGGCTCGCAGAGGTCTTCTTAATTATAAAGACCATTAATAATAAACAGCGTTTAACTTATATGTCACTATGTCAGCCATCCAAGGGTACCATATTTCCTAATTTTATAGTAACATTCATGGAGCTGTTTAGAAGGCAGAGCTGTATTCAGCAGCCATCAGACAGATTCACCTGGTCTGCCATTATCTGACAATCAACACCTCTTCACTGGAGCGTGGGATACAGACAACCAGAACCTCACTGTGAAACCAGGATCTCTACATGAAAAGCTGAGAGAATGTTTAACAATTGAGTAAAAAGACAAGTTAGAAGGTTGTGATAAACTTATGAAGAGAATTTGTGCTTTTTAAAAGGAATATTTGTGCTTCCTATCAAAACGCTTTAAAGGAAATACTTATTTCTCAATCATCTTAGTCATAAGTTATTAAGAGCACTAGTCTTTTTTTTGTCCTTCTGACAACAAAAAAAAGCAATTATATGACACAGGTATCGTTTGTTCTCATGAGCGTGTCTAACTGTGCCAAAATAGTAACAAAATTAATTTTTGTTAAAATTAAATTACCCATAAAAGACTGTAAGCANATATCATTTGTTCTCATGAGTGTGTCTAACTGTGCCGAAATAGTATTACCCATAAAAGACTGTAAGCAGCATTTGAAAATATTGGTGTAACCAGCCAGGGACAGATTAGGTTCATTCTCACAAAGAAGAAGAGCAACAAGAAGGAAGGGGAGGGTGGGGGCGTTGGAGGGAGAAGGAGCAAAGGAGAAGCCGAGAGAGCTCCATTCATTCCCTGCCTGGAGTTTCCTCGCAGACACAAGGCCCAGCCTGGTTTTGCAGCTTTGAAGGAATGTCAGGAGCGTTGAGGGCAGCATCCATCATTTCGGCAAGGGGGACAGGGCTCTGACCCCATTCCCTGGCGCCCTGGCCCACAGAGCTGGCTGGGTATGGGCACTGGCTGTGTCTGTGCACTCTATTAGGGACACTCTGCCCGGGGCCTTTCAGGAGAGCTGTGGAATGCCTCGGATTCCCTCTGCTCCTTGGAGGTGGGGTAGCTAGCACAGAAAGTCCCAAGAACCCCTCCACACCTTCCTGTCACTACTGATGAGCTCTCCACACAGTGTGAGTAGCCGGCCTATGCACCAGCTTAAATAATTGCTGTTAATCAGTGGCAGCCTTAATTAAACTTTTGCCAAGCAAATTCAGTTAATCGTTCAAAACACATTTGCGAGATTCTGCAAAATGAACAGCTTACCCTCCACCTTTGTGAAATTATGGTTAATCATTCACTAATGTCTGCATCATCCTATTTAAACCTTCCCCCTGTGGTTTTAGACTTCTTTCTGCTTGCTAATCCACCACAGGGGAGTGATATGTAAACATGCAAACACATTATTGTAGGCTTTTCCTATTTGTGGTGCTGGGTTCTATCAAGCCATATTTATAGCCTCACCAAGAATGATTTATAATTCATTCGTCTCACATTCAATTGAATTAATTTAAAGGTATAATTCAATTTAACAAACATGCAGCTCGGTGTACTGAGCAGTGAGACACTGCAGCTGTTTTGGGCATGCTGCACTTTACCCCATCTTTCTGTTCTCAGCCAGCCTCCTGGCTCCTGGTATTTTTATTTATCAAACCAAGTACCACACCAGAGCCACAATGGACCATAACAAGTCAACAACAGCTTTTGAACCTTCAGGTTGTGTAACTATTACCTGACTGTCCCAAATTTCTCTAAATCCTCCTTCTCCACAAAGATTATGTCCTTTACTGTGCAGCTATTTTAAAATCCTCTTGGTATGAACTACTGCACTCTTGCTCCTAACTCTGCTAAGTCCATTATAGACAACCCTTTCCTGTGATTTACGCCTCATTATAAAAATCAAATTTCTTGGTTGTCAAAAGTAAATTGACTGCAGCAAGCCGAAGGCACTAGATCCCTAGCATACAAAGCCATCACACCAGTCTAAGGGTACAACTTCAAGTGTGATGGAAGGATATCCTATAAATACAGAGCTCTTGTAGAGAGGAAAATGAAAAAGCGATTATCAGGTTGAGTGAAGAAAGTGCAAACTGTCTCTCTCCTAACCTTAACCCCAACCACCAGGATGGGCTGAGACTTGGCCCACACTCAAAAGCCATCACCCAGATGAAAAAACTGTCAGCAGAGAAAATGTTCTGCAGGATATTGCTCCTCGTGCCAGCCCTTTTGCAGCCCCACTACAGCTGGAGATTTAGGCATTGTGTCTCTCCTATAACTAAACCTTATCTTTACTGTACATTTAACCATAAGCCTAAAATGAGCTGTGCCCTCAGCCATAGCCTAGGTCCCCAATATATGTTTGAGATTAAAAAGTTATTACAAAATAAATAATTACACAATACCATCTAAAAGATCTCTGTGAAAAACTAAGAAAATTATGTGCAACTATTGTAATTTCTGAGATGGCATTTTAGTCTTACATGTAAATCATTGATTTTTATGGCTAGTTATTTGCTGAATTAAAATCAGAAGCACAGTGCATGTTCAACAGACCCTTCATTATATCTTTCTTCATTAATCTAATCAACCATTCCTCATCAGTGCTGAAATGCTACTTATATTCCAAACTTCCTTCCAACTATTGGCAATTCTAGCAAAAGAACAATTTTTAAATTGACTAAGATATACTGTATGTGTCATACACTTAAAATAAAAGAAATTATCCAGGTTTATGTTTTTGCTTTAAAAAACAGTGATGTTACCACAAATTTTTTTTTGGCAATTTTTTCCATTAATGTTACTGATGTTATTTAATTGCATAAAGATACGTAGTCTTTCTTGAATGCACGTAAATATTACAGATTCTATCCCCCAAATTTTTCTGTTTTGACATTTCTAGACTTGTCTCAAATAGAGGGGACCATATTTATACCCTGACATGGGATTCTTGTGTTGATGTGCCCATTTCAAACTTTGCCCTCTCAGCACAGATTCTGACTTTAGCAGAACCTGAAATTAGCAACTATACCAGGCTTTGGACAAAAATGGTTTATGAGTGGTCCATCCCCCGCCCCCATCATATCCAAGGAATGTCATGGCCTTACAATGGCACACTTTTTGAACCCTTTCCAATTTCAGTTATTTCCTTTCTCTTTTAATACCTCATTGCTTTTGCATCAATTACAGGCTGACCTAAAGCCACACTGGCAGTGAATGTGATATATAGTAGAATCCATTTAAATGAATTTCTGATGAAAGAATAAAACTGTTAAAAGAATAAATTTACTGCACAGATTTATACAAATCCTGTATATGCACTGAAATCCTCTTAAAGGAAAAACTGATGGAAGATTAAAATGTTAAATGAATTAAACCCCAGCATCCTAGTGAAATATAATGATTATTTGACCTATTAAATGAATAGCTCCACTGACCATATAATGGTAACTATTCAAATATATGTCAATTTTAAATATGAAATGAAAAAATGTAAAGCAAACAGTGATCAATGAGAATATCTATTAAGACAATAAACCTACAGAACAGCAGGGAAATGTTCTTGGAAGGTCTTTGTTCACCCAGCCTTAAAGCTAGAAAGTCCTTAATTTCTGTTAAGAAAGAGAGGATTTTAATGATTATTAAAAGTTATTAACTGCAGAGCATAAATGTAATTTTTGCTCTGCTTAATTTCAGCATATTAAAATATCTGAGAAAACCATTCCCTTTCCTTCCAGCTGTGGTAAATTTTTAGGGATTTGTTTTAAAAAAGACGTTGACCAACATCTGCCATTGGAGTAGTCTACATTCCATTTTATGGAAAGTATCTTTTAAAACTGTGCTATATCTATCATCACTAGCAACAACATACAAAAACAGACATGTTGTGAACACTGTAATATTTGTTCTATCTTTTGTACCTTTAGTGTACAGTCAAGAACATAACATATAGACATATTTCCAAGACATACTGTATCCATGTATTTCAATGCTAACATAAAAACTAGGCATTGTGTCTTTCCCATCAAAAGCACTATTCTGGTAACATTAAAGTTCTGAAAGGTGATCCCATTTTGGGGAAAAAAAGAAAAGCTTTATCTGTCTATCTTGATTTTGGCCAGATCTTCTAGTAACTGTTTGCAGGTTTAAATCCCAGATTAAACCACTAAAAACGTGCACTCTAAATCCCTTGGCAATGAGTTGAAAACAATTTTATACATCAGCTTCCTACCTGAGAAGAGTTGAGTTCATGTTCAGTTTAGGTCATAGGTGAAATGAGTTTGTCAGTCACAATCCAGCCAGTAATAAATTTATATCTTGATCACAAAATTACTGTACTACCCAATTAAATATTGCCTGAAGGGACTGATCATTAGAGATGGAGACCCCACGATGGATATTAGGGACTGAAGTCCATTTCCAGTGCATGAAGAAGTGTAAAATCCCAAGACAGTCCCGTGTCAGTAGCAAGAGGCTATGCACAGAAACAGCATCCTTCCTCCTGTCAAGTCCTCACATTTGCACCACCTTGTGATTATATGACTTTACAGATTTCAAAAATTCCACACCAAGAAATACTATAACCCTTGAGTCACAGCCTTCTCTGCAGAAAAGCCTTTGTAGAAATTCAAGGGGGCTTTAGTGACTCCTTAGTGACTGTGATTATCCTTTTGCCATTTAGCCCAAATCCTGTATTTCTGAAGGGTGCATGGATAAAGCCAAGTCTTTGTCAGAGGGGTCTGGCTGGCAGTGAAGCATCCTGAAAGCTACAACTTCCCTATACTGAGGGAACAAAGAGTGTGTGTGAACTGCAGGCCACCAGAGGAATGCACCTGGAAAGGTACAAATGTGTCAGTCCTTTCCTACAAAAAAAGATGTCTTCTGCGTCTTCCCCTCCTGAAATCAAAACTAGATGGATGTGAAAGGTTAGGAAGGATACTTCAGCCCCCTAGGTGAGGTTAACTTCAAGTCCTTTGAGTTTCCGCCTGATTCTCCCATGAGCTTAAAAAAAAAAAAATGAGGTAGGAAAAATTTGTTTATTTGACTGGCAAAATACAAGAAAAATATTTCTTAGGAGATTTAAGAGAGGAAACCTTTCAAGGGAGAATTTCTCCTTGATTTTCCCTTGTTAAATGGGCAATATCCCCCTAATCTTACACTCACATTGAGATCAGAGACTACAGAGAAATTTTTAATTTCCCAAAACTTATCCACCATTATATTCTGAAAATCAATACACTGTAATAGCCATAAAGAAGAAAGCTGGAAATAACGATGCAAACACTTAAGTCATCCCAAAATTGTGTTCTACTGTACCTTAGAAAGCAAATATGTCCACTGAAAAGACAAGTAGATGGTAATAGGGAGACATGGGAGATTAGCTTCCTGAATAAAAAAAAAACAAAACTGGGTGGCTGGGCCCAGAGAGTGGTGATGAGTGGAGTTAAATCCAGTTGGCAGGCAGTCATTAGAGGTGTTCCCCAGAGCTCAGTATTCAGGACAATTCTATTTAACATCTTTACAGATGATCTGGATGGTGGGATCAAGTGCACCCTCAGTCTCCAGATGACACCAGTTTGGGCTGGAGTGTTTGATGTGCTGGAGGGAAGGAAGGCTCTGCAGAGAGATCTGAACAGGCTGGATCCATGGGCTGAGGTTCAACAAAGCCAAGTGCAGGGTCCTGCACTTGGATCTCAAAAACCCCAGGCAGTGCTACAGGCTGGGGACAGAGTGGCTGGGAAGATTCTTGGTGGAAAAGGACCCGGGGGTGCTGGTCAGCAGTGGCTGAACATGAGCCAGCAGTGCCCAGGTGGGCAAGAGGGCCAATGGCCCCTGGGCTGTGTCAGCAGTGGTGTGGCNCTCTCTACAACTCCCTGACAGGAGGGTGCAGCCAGGTGGGAGTCGGCCTCTTCTACCAACTAACAAGAACCGGACAAGAGGAAATGGCCTCAAGTTGTTCCACCGGGGATTTAGATCAGGTATTAGAAAAAATTTCTTCATGGAAAGCATTGTCAAGCACTTGAAAAGGCTGCCCAGGGAAGTGGGGGCATCACCAATGCTGGAAGCACTTAGAAGACATGCAGATGTGGCACTTAAGGACAAAATTTACTGCTGGACTGGGCAGTGTTAACAGCAGGACTCAATGATCTTATAGGTCTTTTCCAATCTAAATGAATACACAAATACTCGGTCAGGGTTTTGCATTTTAGAAGTTTGATAAAGAGATGATCATTTTAAGTTTGATGCTTATGTTGAGATAGTCTATGAGACTGCCTAGTTGAGAAATGCAAGGTGGTTTAGAGCTGGGAGATGAAGGGCTTTTGTTGACAAGACAACCACTAAAAAGAACAGGAGATGGCTGTATAAGAAACAGAGAGTGTCCAAGGCCAACCTGTAGTCAGCAAGGCTAAGATGAGAAGCTGAATGTGGGATATAGTCAGAGAACACTGCTTTGGCAAAGGTTTTACTGGGCTGACAGAACGAGCCCTTTTTCTTAATGATATGATGGTGACCTAGTTGAAGAGTGAAACCCTTCAAAGCAAAACAGGAGAGGATACTGCACATACATGCAAGGCTTAAATACCTTTGGAGAGATATACAAATTTTAATGGCTTTATGGGACAGCAGAAAAATATAAGAGTAAGGAAGGTCTTGATTGTTCCTTTGCCATACATAAATAACAGCCTGTAATAATCCAATAGTCACTCTAAAATCTTTGGCCATACACCAGAGAAAACCACCTTTCCATCCTTGTCTCTTGGGAATCCTCTTCTGAAAGACTTCTTTTATAACAGTTCAGCCCACATCTCTATAGTCAGCTCACCACATCTGATTATTCTTCTCAGTGAATACTCAGAACAGGTGACTGCAACCTGTCCTATAACCCTTTCTTTGCCAAATTTTTTCACTTATATCTTTGTTTTACATGAAGACAAAAAAAAAAAAAAATCAATAGAAGGACTTACACATCTTTTAGCTTTGGGAAAAGAAATAATTGCATCAGGATCTGAAGCTATGTTTAGTGGGTTAATCTGTTTTAATCCATGAAAATCAGACTCAAGCCACACTCATTAAGAGGAATTTAATTTTGTTTTCTGTTATTTAAACAACCTAGGAATCATCTGACCTTCCCGCCAATAATTTCTCTGTACTATTTATAAGCATTTTTAAGGTGCTGATTACAGTGCTGAATGTCAATAGGATTCTGTCTACCATTAATGTTATTGCTGTTGCTGTAGAACTTTAGGCAGCAATTATGGAGCGAGACCTGACTGAGCTACAGGATACACAGACCCAGAGTAAAAGACAGGTACTGTCACAAGAGCAGTGGGAGTAACATTGTTAACATGGATCTGCCTGTGGAAAACTGAAACGGTGTTGGTCAGCACGGCAGAGAGGAGCTGCATCACCAATGCCTTCATTGACAAGAATTTTAAAGAAAATTTGAAGCGTGGTAAGATAATAAACACGACAATTTGCAGGTATTTATTGGGACCATCACCCAAGAACAAAGGCCATCATGAGTAAGGTTTGATATGTTTGATAGTTGATATGAATGTAATGTGTCAAGAAGAATAAGCCCTAAATTAACTCTGCCACTTCTGAGAGAAAAAGTTTTAGTGACTTCAGTGGGATATCTCTGATGAAGCAAAAGGGGAAGAAAAGTGAGGATATAACTGGAAAAGTAGACCTTCAAAGTTCTAAATTGCCCCTTCAGTTGCACATAAATGAAAAGGAGAAAGACAAAGGAAAACACATAAAGGCACATGAAGTTAAAGGTGCATATGCAATTTGTATTCGGAAAGACTGAAGCATGATTGTAATGTGAAGGGAAAAGCTTGAGCATCATAAGAGAAAGGAAGGAAAGGAATGAAAACATAGATAGAGACTGAAGACAAAACAGGATGGCATTGAGGCAACTGGAGATGATTAGAGGAGGAGCATGACTTGGGAACTTCCACCTGAATCAGGGAGGAAGATGACGCAGAATCTTTACAAAGACTGCAAAGCAATCTGGGAGAGGATGGGAAGCTCAGTCTTTTCAGGGAGAAAGGTATATACAGTTTTTACTGGAATTAACTGCTGAAACTTGTCCAGCGAAGTCAAGAATAAAGGTGTGGAAGGTTTTCAAACAGGATGAAGGCTGACAAAAATGTGATTGGAATTGTAAGCATGGAATTTCAGCTGGAAGAGAAAAACTGGTTGGTCATAAAGACTCTCGAATGGAGATAAGAGAGGAAGTATTTTGCAGCATGAGGAGACGAGTGGAGAAGCAGATTTCATTGTAACTCTGCAGTGTATAGACACAAGTGCTGCAAGGTGAGCACCAAAAGTGGTTCTAAACTGCAGCTTGGTAGGGTAGATCATGCAATTAGAAAACATATTGAAGGAAGTAATGGTAAAAGAGTGAAATGAAAATAATGCATCAATGTACAAGTTAAAAAGAACAAGTAGCAAACCTGATTCACATACAGCCTCCAAGAGAAAAAAAAGCCAAAAAAGATCTATTCCAAACCAGGAGAAAAGCCTGAGAGTGGATGAAAAATTGTCTGCTATTGCCTGTAAAAGATGATGGGGAAAAAGATCAAGCAAGAAGGCCTGTGGGTGGCTGATCTCAGTACCTTGAGAATAAATACTTTCCTTCCATGTGTCCTCCACAGTGGATAAATTCCACACTGCAGATGAATTCTATTAATGCAGAACATTTAATCGTTTAACAATGATTAAATGATTTGTGTGAGGTGACACAGAAATCAGAGCCAAGCGGTGACCCCAAGGCCCCTGGATCCCAGGTCAGTTTGTGAGCTAAGAACTGTCTCTTAGGTACAGACTGAAGTCTGATATCAACCTGCTCTCTGCAGAGCCTCTCTTTATAGGTCTACTAATGAAAGAGCATCCTGTGATATGCTGTTCAAGATAAACAGCAGATTATGTCTCCAAATAGTTTAAGCTTTTCAGTGTTCTGTAAGCAGAATGAACTCTTAAATTTTAGGAAAAAAGGCACACCCAAAAATGGCTCACTTTTTTATCTGCTGATAGTTGGGCAGAGGGGGAAAGCAAACTACACCCCATCACATCATAGAGTTTAATGCTTCCCCTAGCACAGAGAAGCAAAAAGTAAAAATTCACAACTTGTAAAGCATCTACCTGTGCTGACAGCTAATTTGGGCCCAATATACATGCTATGCAGAGAAAATAAATTCTTATGACATGTCAAGTCTGGAATCCAAGGAAGCCTGGCAATGATATTGAAGCAACACACTGCTTGCATACTGATTTCTGTGGTACCATTCTTTGTTTTGAAAAAATATATTTATGCAGTTTCACTGGGAACATAGGTACCATATCCAAAACAATGAGAAAATCTAACCACAGTCACTAGTTTGTTAACAGCTCATCCTATCACTAGACAGAAATTCCTTCTAGGATTTTGGGGTTTGGATTCTAGTTTGCAAAATGAAAATTAGGGATAGCTTCTTGGTCTCCTTTCAGATTTTGTAGATTTAAAATATCTCTGCATCTAATTTTAGAGAGTCTGTGTATCCTGTAGACTCATTTCACATATAATTTTGATCTACCAATAGCTCATTGAACATTTAGAAACAACATAATTCACTAGCTTCTAATTTCTTTTTTGAATGATTTTTGAGACTTTTTATCTGCTCTTAGCTAAGTGCTTCTTTAGCCCCGTGTGTTCAGTATTTTGAGAGCTGCTTTTAATAGACCTGCTCTTGCATGCACTTCATCTGCACAACTCCTCCTCAAGAAACCTACAGCACAATAAATAAATAAAAGAACTTCACCTCAGTGTATCTCCTCAGTGGTTTTGCGTGACTTTTACTTCACCTCTTGAACCTCTCAACACACTGTCAAACTGACTGTGCTCTCTGCTTATCTGAGATTACTTTCTCTGCACCGAAATGCAGTTCATTACTTTCTTCAATGGAATTCCAAATCTGCTCTCTAATAGATTTCTAATCCTCAGCAAACCCATGCATTACGAAGCAAGCACTGTGCTCGCCATATGGTTAACCTGATTTTCAGTGACCCTGCCACATAATTTTCATTAAGAGCACGTGATTAGGAAAATACCACACCAACAAGAATGTGATTCCCATTTCCAGTTTTTCCTTATTGTTCCAAGGGGATTCTGATTATCACACACCCTTCAGTCTCTACAGAGAAATGCATTTGATCCCCTCAGAAATCCATTATTACTTTTAGGTATATTCAAGAGAGTCATAAACTGCTTCTCAAGCTCAGAGCGATGGATGCACAGTTCCCTGGACATTGCACTTCACTTGCCTGTAGAAGAATCAATTAGGTTGCTAGATTTGTGATCTACTACAGCAAGGATGGGACTATAACACGAAGTGTGTTTCCACACTAGCAGCTGTTAAAATAAAAACGGTGGGTTATTTTTATCCCATTTCTGACCAGGCAAAACATCCTGACCACTTGTGATCATTAATAATCTTGTGCAGCTTTTCACAGCAATAGAGGACTTCATCAAAATGTCCTTGGAGAATTCCTGCTTATGTAACTCTGTATCACCTAACTATATCCTTATTTCACCAGCTCGAGGTTTCCAGCTCACGTCCTGTTACAAGCTGTTCCGAGATCATACTGAATATTTTTCAGTAGCAGCAGCCATTAACCTTCGAAGTACAGGAATTTTGGTGTTGGAAGGAGAATAAAAATACGGACACATCCGAGAATGTGTAAAAATCAGTGATTTTTAAGTATCTGTTGCAATACATAGAAAAAATTCTTTAATATTCATAGCAGCTAAAAATACAAACATCGGATGTTTAGACTTAAGGAGTTTGAGGCTTTGGGGTGGAAGATTTTATATAAATGTTGACATTTTCATGTTTTGCATTATGGGAGTTTTGATGATTTATTATGATGTGGAGATTTTTCTTTAATGAATTACTTAACATTAATTTTAGAGATACTTCCCAATGCTAGGCTGTATCAAGCACCTTGGGAATGAGGCCTGCTGAAGACAGACATTTAGAAACTAACAACCACTCAGGTGGGCGAACATGCTGTTCTTTTCACACTTAAACATACACCTCTTGTTGTTTTCAATTAATATCCTGTCACCATGGCAGAACAACTCCCCTTGGTGTTCTGTACACACTGGAGTCATGACTGTACCAGTGGTAACCACTGTGACACAGCCCCAAACAGCAATACAAACATGTGATGTTGCAGCGCTTGAGTAAGCTCCTCTCTCAGCACTTTTTGCATCATCAGCTATTTATTTCAATATTCTGCATGTCATCGGTGCTTTGGCAGCCCATTTTTTTTTTTGCTTTTCAATACTCCTTGTGTATAAACAGCCCATATAAAAGTTCCGTCTCGGAACAGTTCATTAATCTTAACTTGGTAAAGCCTGGTCTGGTAAATGCATCATTTGTGTAGTGACATCACCCCAAACTTGTGACAGTAAATGCCGTAAGAATTCACATCAAGGTGTTACAAGTCTTGCATTTATATGTTTGACTGATAATTTCACAGTGGAAGAATATCTGGGTCATCATTTTCCAGAGGCACCAGTGTCTGTGTTTCTATTCCTGGTCAACATCAGAGCATGTTCCAGTGCCTGCTCAAGTGGTGTTTTCCCTGCTGACACAACTATACAGACAGAACTGTAAATGTTATTGTGAGACACAGCAATTTCCACGTGGGAGAAGGGCTGATAAGTTTTAAACTAGCCTCTTTTGGCTTAAAGAAGCCTTTAGTGCTTTTATTATACCCTCTTGATTTAGCTGTTTCTGTTGAAAGGGCAGGCTCTGACCTCCTACGAGTGCTGTAAACAAGCTGCAAACAGGATTTTAAAGATGCTCCCACTTTGGGAGCATGTACCAAATCCATGTTAGCTGCTTGATTTACCTGTAACTTCAGTGGGTGAAAACCAGCCCCGGACTGTCTGAAGTGGCTCAGTTTCAACTATTAAAGTGAGATTGAAAACTAGCAATGATGCATTTTTTCCTGCACCTTTGAATTGACTACTGATCTCACTGACTGTAGTGAAGGAGGTGCCAGCACTGAAAGCTGGTTATAGAGAAGCACCTCCTTAGACAGAAAAGATTATTTCTCTTTTCCTCCTTGTTTCATTAACATTTCACTGAACTCAGCTGGGACAAGAGCCTCCAGAGCCCACTTCTCTTGGAAAAAATGTTGCCTTTCAGAACCTGACATTTCCCAGCTGGAACTGGATCTGTTTCTATGAAATTCAAGAAGCAAGTGTAGCTCATGGCTATTAAAGTGTAATTTTTTTGATGTGCATCCATCATTCAAGCTGGTGACCTAATCCCTGTAAAGTCAATGGGAGAGAAGAAAAGAAGACAATTCACAGACCCTAAAAGACCCACACACCTGCTCAGGATTTTCCCACAATGCTCCTTGCACAATGAGTTAAAATGTGAAGTGTTTGCAGGAAGAATTTGACAAATAATTTAAAGTAAGAAAGAGTTGAGAAAACTGTGACCTCTTCCACAGACAGTTAATGAAGAAATGAACAGAAAAAAACCCAACTTTCACTATTTACATAATTAAGAAATAATTACCTTTTCAGTTCTCTTTTCTATCCATACACTGCCAGGGAGGGACATGCCACAACCCCAAGAATGGGGTTTTTTTCTGGTTTAATGTTTTTATCTCCTGTGTTCTTCAGAAGTGTTGTCAATTTTGCAACCACTGCAAGTAGGCATGTCTCACTGAGCTCAGCTATGTGATTTACACCAGCATGGACCCCAGCTCTGCTTCTCTTTTTAATTCATCAACTTCCATAAAGCATTAGTTGACTCAAATGCACAATCCCCCTGAATTATTCACCAGGGCAAGTAAAAGTTACCTGATTAGGCTCTCTGAATCAGGTTTTTGATATGACTTTAGTTCCTTTTCATTTCCAAAGTGTCATTGAGGCCCACAGCACTGGTTGCCACCTGGCCACAGGGAAGCACAGAGTAGCCCCAGTTCAAACCTGTGCAGTGCTGACAGCTGCATTCAGCTGAGCTCCAGATGTACTTCACCTGCAACCTTTGGCCCCCTTCCTCCTCACTGGGGTGCTTAAAACCTCCTAATAAACATCACTATGAGAAATAGGTCTTTTAGCTAACTCTCTTGAGGGAATTACACACTTCTGGGAGCCTCTGACAATAGACTATCCTATGAACCTGCAGTAACAAGAAAGCCACAGATGGCAGAGGACTAGAGATTCGTGTTCCCAAATTGTCAGGCCAGAAGGAGAAGCTACACTAAGGAGGCAAAGCCCTGCTTAGGTCAGATAACCATCCCTGTTACTAAGCTATCCATGTAATGAGCTCCCTCATCAACACATTTGCCAGAAAAGCACTAAATCTCCCCCATCTGCCCCCATCACTCCAGCATCACCTTTGGTGATATGGCTCAGGGAAGAGGATCACTGGATTAACAGGTTATAAAACCAGGAGCTGCTTGGAGAAACTGAAATACAAAGCTGAGCTCCACACCCTGAGTTGCAGGTGAAGACTCCTCATTGAGCTAGGGCAGTTTTAAGATCTCTTGAAGCTACACTGCTTTTTTTTTTTAAATGTCAGTGTATCTCAGAGCTATTTTAAATTGGAGTCTGCCAAAACCTCCAAGGGGCCATTATGACAGAGATCACCAATGAATAAAGATTTCTGGTATGTCCCCTTTATAATACTTGCTGCAGGGTTGTAGGATGAAAATTAAGGACACTATCTCCTTAAAGCTCTCCCACATTTTCTGACTTTTCAGATAATATTTCTCTTCTCCAAATCCCTTTATCATTTTATCTCATTTCCCCTGGCTCCTTCCATTGGCCTCACCCCTGGTTTGTTCTACAATTTGCTTCCTTCCCTTCTCATGCTGCCCTCAGCAGCTCCATTTCTCTCTGAAAGCCCTCTCCAGTACTAGATTTCAGCTTTGCCTGGTATGCTTTAGGCCACTGTCAGCTTTCCTCACACTCAAGACTCATCTTTCTTCCTGCTCCCCATGTCTTTCCCCTCCCCCAGCAAGTGCCATGAGCTGCTATGAGTTTTCACATGGATTTACTTCCCTCATGAGCTTCTTCAACATATGACCTGCAGTTCCTTTCACTTTATCCCTAATTAGTTTCAACAACCTACATGTACTCTTCCCAGACTGTATGCGCCATCAGATGCCCACTTCACCCTTCAGAACTATTTATCCTCCAAATTCTTTTTTCCTTCATTTTCTCTAGTGATCTTCAAAACTATCAGTCTTCTTGAAACACTCCTTAAAGTCCTGCTGTCTCCTGTAATTTAAGTTTTCTTTAATGAATAGTTTGGTGTTGGTAGAAACCTTTAATTTACCTGTACTATTCATGTTTCAGTGGCCTCAGTTCTATTTTATTCTGTTTCCAACGAGAAGTTATATTCTGAAGCATGTACTCTATTTGCATTTTTCTTCAAATGCAGTATCTCAGCTGTAAAGCCAAGCATGTTTTCCTCTTCCCTTTCAAATCAGAGAAACTTTCACTTTCATTCCCTGTCCTATGATCTGAAAGTACTCTCTCTCTTTTTCTCACTTTTCTTATCTCACTGCTAATCTAAATATAGATGTCCTAGTAGAAAGTTGCCCCAACAGACACCACATGAGACAGAAGTCACACCAGCAAAAATGAGAAAATCAAATAGACAAACCCCTGCTTAGTTAGAAACATAAAAAAACCCCCAAAACCCCCAAAAAACACCCCCAACAAAAACACAAGCAGACAAAAAAAAACCCAAAAACCAACCAAACAAACCCAAAACACCAAAACCACTAAATGACAAGAATACCCAAGGAACTCTACTTGCCCCATCTATCTTAGCTCTTCTTGAAGCCCTCTCCCAGTTGTGGTGGCAAAATACCTTAGAGTAGTTTCCCAAAGGTCAACACAATGCTGCAGGAATATTTCCTTTCCTTCCTTCAGTGGATTTATTTTACCAACCATTGTTCTCCACCTCAGCAAAACAGCCTCATCTCTTTTCTCTATTTATCTCTTGTGGGGCTGAATCCTGCAGCAGCAGTCCCAGTGAAGGTGGTGGGAGTGCTGACTCTTTAAGAACCAGATGTGTCCCACTGAATAATTATCCAGGGCTGAATGAGCTCCCAGAAGTTGTGTGGTAAGACAAGCAACCACGTTGAGAGGTTGTTAACCAAAGCAGGAGTCCCACTAAAACAACCTTCCCCACTGCCTCCCAATAATGCCCTCACTGACCTCTTCAAATAAATATTTCCACTAAAAACCCTAAACAGATAGAGATAAGATTTCAACAAAGAGAAATGGTATTATTAAGAAAGAGATTGGAGCACTAAACCTTTCCCAACTGCAAGTCAATTTGATCTTTTAAACAGAGGTCAGCTGGGTTTTTTCTGCTGTAGAAACACATGCAAACCTTCCTAGTAGAAATGTGCTTTCTGAAGTTTTAATAAAAGTATGCCAGAGCCACAGGAAGGTGGAGGTCTTATTACTATTGCAGACTATTCAGTAACCACAGGATTTAGCAATTTAACTACTGAAGTAGTATCTTATTGACACCTAGTTGCTGCCTTATTGCTGCTGATTTTCTGGCTTATCTTCCACATTTTTCTTTTCAGCCACTGCAGATATATTCTGTGTGAAAAATAGGGGAAGAAATTGTTCTCCAGGCGAAATCAGTGAAGACTTAATGTCTTATTTTAATAAGTATTTAAAATTTACAATCAAGTGTTAAAGGCAATCTTCAAATTTTAAAATATTCTTACTGGTAAAAAAGAGCATGAACTATGCCAAACCTGAAACAGTCAGAAAGCGTTTCAAAGATCCTGTGCCTAACATCTTAGTGATGATGATGAACTCAGTGGTAGATAAGGACACCATTTACCTCTTTTTTTACCTAGTTCTTTTAGGAGATGAAAACCAACAACCCAGAAGAAGAACCCTGTGCCACTGGTGGGATAGAAGAGAATATGGAAAGAGATCTAAAATTCTGGAGGTTCATTCAAGGAACAAAATCCCTTTTATAGCCTTTTTGGCCAGGACCTAGGGTTTCTCAGGGGTTGAATATTGGTGCACTACACTTTTGCTCAGGGAAGAGGAACTTTTTCCAAGTAAGGAAGAGAAACAGGGCAAAAAATATAGTGCTTATTAAAAGCAATGTTTCATGAAGGAGTTTGCTTGCAAATTAATGTCTTTGGGTCTCTGACTTGCCACTCTGAACCCAACTGGATCTTGTATTGCAAAGCAGAGATTCTTCCAACTTCCACATCTTTGGTTAAGCTGATGTAACAAATCCATATTGTCAAAAGATCCACACTGCAAAGGAATAAAGATTTTTTTTTTTTCTTTCTAGTCAACTGGGTTTTTTTTATTTCTTTCTTGCAAAGCCCATAAGGTGTATGGGTCTGAGCCTGCCATGGGTTCTGACTCAGCTTCAGCCATGTACATTGGATTCATTAAACACAAATATTTAAGCCCATAGAAAACATCTCCAGATAGCCAATGGGACATTTTGCACCATCAATTACCCTGCCATTGTCAGCTGATGGGCACTCTGTAATTGCACTTGGATTAAAACTTACAGGAACTCTTCCATTTTTGTTTGGTTTTGTTTTGTTTTGTTTTGGTTTTTTGCAAAAGTGTCCATAAAGAAGATAAAAAGGTTAAAAACAACCAGAGCAAATTGTGCAGGGAGACTCAAATTCGTTCTGCTGACAAACCCAGAAGTGTCAAGTACTGCAGTGGAAGGGAGCAGGAGGTGGTCTTCTCCCATCACTAACAAAGTGCCTCGATGAAACTCGTAGTGGGACAGGTGTGTCAAAACTGGAGCTTGGATTTCAGATGAGACATCGATTTTTCTCTGGCTTACCTTAAAAGCAGGGGGTAAGAGTCACACCACCGCGGAGATACAGCTCAGCATGGAAGAATAAGGCTTTGATGTTATCCTGATCAAAGTGGCATCCCAGCCACAGGAAGCAGGGGAGAAGGTTGGACTCGATGATCTTGGAAGTCTTTTCCAACCCAGATAATTTTGTGTGCTTCTGTGTGGGGGGAAGGCTGCTGACCCTTGGGAGTGGTCGTGACTCAGGTTCATTTTCCGACCTCTTTCTGGGACAGCCTGGTATAATCCAGCCCTTTATGTGTAAGTGACTGGGGGAGAGCACTACACATATGGAACATCAAAACGTCATTTGCGCAGTCACTTTAAACACTTATGTCCTAGCACTCTCTTCCTTCAGTGCAGGAAAGATACCAATCTGTTAAACTTTCTCCTCGACCCGTACTTTAGCATTTTAATTACAGGCCCACCACATGCACTAAACACCCTCTCCCTGAAGGGCACGCCTCAGCGAAGTCGGAACATGGCGCTGCTGTGACCCGGCAAGGCCGGTGCCTGAGGAGCGGCCGAGGAGCCGCTGGCTCCGCGCCGGGACAGGGACAGGGACAGGGACAGGGACAGGGACAGGGACAGGGCCGGGACCCGCTCGGGAGGCCTCGGCCGCTGCTGGGGCAGGGCCGCGACGGAGCTGCTGCCACCGAGCCGCACCAGCGCTCCTCCAGGCTCAGCAGAGCCGCCGAAATGCGATTTTTGCGTGCTCTGGGCTGCCGGCGGTGCCGTGGCTGCCCGCGGGTGTCCCGGGAAGGCCCGAGCCTCTCCCCTCCTTTGAGCGCTATCTCCCTCTGCTGTCCTGCCGCAGCTCTGCGCTGGCGAGACGCGAGGTGACCTCTGAGGAACAGAGGACGAACACCTCGAAAAATTTTTGCTTGACGCTATTTAGTTTCACAAGGAGCACTTTAACGTCTGGAAGTATCAGTCCCAAGCGCTGGAGGCTTCACAGTGGAAACTACATAAATAAAGAACAGCTGGGAAATGCATTTTCTCCTTACGGAGCTGCCCAATCAGGTTTCCATTACTAGTAAGAAGTAGAAACTAGTAACAGCTTCTTCTCTGAGAGAGAAGTAACATGAATTTCTAAGCAGCGGGGATTCTCTGAAGAGAGTGGAATATGAAAAATGTTCTCAGCTTCTACTTTTTGATGGGAGGAAAACAAGGACCGAGGCTGGGGAAGCCCTTGCACCTCCCTGTATCCACATGCGAGATATCAGGATTCAGAAGGCCAGTTCTGAAGATAGCCCATGAGGTGTGTGGGACTGGATAGCACCTCTGAGAAATCTGAAAGTTTGAATAAAAACACCCATTTTCATTGGTAGGGATGATTTGTGCTTGGTGATCTTTATCCCTTTCAGACAGCATGTGATCAGTCTCTCCAACAGGCTCTGGGCTCTTCTTTGTTTGCAGAGCAGCAGAACTTCTGAGCCAGTCTCACTTCTGAAAGGTAAAGTGCCTATGCACTTAGGATTTTGGTTTAATTGGTTTTTTTCCAATGTTTTCATCAGAAAATCCAAAAGTTCATTTCCTTCCATAAACCCATAATGAGTACAATATTTTTGAAGCAGCAAGGTGAGCTCACAGTATGTTTGCAGTGTCAATAGCTATTTTAATGTTCTCCATGAATGAGCCATGACAATACTCTCCTGTGTGATAAAACACGTATTAGATCATGGATTGCAAGCGTGATCCTACAGTCTCAATGGTTTGCTTTTCCAAACACAAGATAACAATTTGCTGAGTGAGCTGCTTTGAATTCTTGCAGGCACTGTATTAAGTTCTACTGTGATTTAACAGGGGCCAAAATTTGCTCTTATTTGGTTGTGATCTTTCAGCATGAGGGCACATTTTGCCTCTTTCTATTTAATGTACACATTACAGTTCAAATCCTTCTTTTAAATGTACTTAGTGTGAGACACACTGAATGATATTTTATTTACACTAGTAGTGGGAGAGGTGTTGAAATTTTCATTATGCCAGTTTTTAATAGTATTGAAAAAGGAATGGCATATTTCTCAGTCAGCACCACTTTTTTTTTTTTTTTTTTCTGTGACCTCTAAGTAGAAGTAATTTGCTCCATACAAATTAGGACAGAGACTAGAGGAGAGGTTCAGCATCATTCTGTAGCTCTATGCAGTACCTCGTGCATCCAATTAACTAATGAAATCTGAATGAAAGGTGGGGGAGGAAGTAAAAATCTTTTTTTCTTCGTAACATTCCCAGTTTGCAGCAAAGAGTGTGGCACTGCCTCGTTGGAGTTACAGAGTAAAGTAATAAACCAGTCTGCAGCATCAGACTAGAGAGAAACCTGACCCACAGACATTAATCTGGGTGTATGGGTCCAGCAGAACAAGGAGGTTTCAAAATCCTCTGCCTTGTTATGGATCCCCATGGCTCCTTGGCAGAAGTCCAGACCCATGCATTAGCCATCTCAGAACAGCTTCCTCAGGTTTCCAGTGCCCAAATAACCTGATAATATTGTGCTCTTTCTGGCACTAAAAAGCCTTCCCTAAAATTATATGTCTTTTAATTCAGGTATTGGTTGACTGGTTTAGCAATTCTACTTTTACCTCAGCCTGCACATAATTCCAGAAAACTATAAACCAAGAACAGAAGGGCAACAATTACACTGTGTCCCTGATATACACGGAACCAACATCCACACACTCCCAAATTAGTATACTAATGATGTTACTGCTTTAATTAACCATGCTACTGTGCCTGTACTGGACTCTTTCCCAAGAACTGTTCAGGTTACTGCATAAGGCAAGGACACTGATTTTCCTTTAATGCCTTTTTTTTTTTTTTTTCCCTTTATTGACAGGACTGCCAAGTTCACAGAAGAATCAATAGCCAAGGATATTCACATAGGATAAGATTTACAAAGCATGTTTCACAGACAGTAACAACTGGGACCTCGGAGCACTTACTGGAACCAACAGAATGACAACTGATATGTCCTCCAGTGAATCTATGTTAAGACGTTCTGTCTGCAGTAATTAAAAACTAGGTAATGTCACCTGTGTGAAAAGCCCACCATAAAATCAGCTCCACTTAGGAGTATAACTTGACATGTTGACTTTTTCCATCAGCAGCTCTGTCCTCTAAGCCAGCCTCTGGCCCTGCTATGCTGAGAAGCACCTTCTTTAACTCGTATCAACCAAAGTGATACACTCTTGTGATCCCTTTTATTTTTCCTACCATCTCTTTCCTTCAGTATTATGTGCATGATGGTCTGGTAACTCATTAATTACACAAGAGCAAATTACTCCTCAGTGAACACACAATATAATTTTTCACACAGTTCTTTTTGTCATACCTAGATTTTGGAACAATTATATCTCTCTTTCAATTCTTTGAGCTTATTTAAGCAAAGTGATCTCATGCCAGTAAAATACCCAAGTTTTCTGTTGTGTACTTTTAGCTGTGCAAGACCTAGATATCACTAAGCACAAGGATTCCCTGGGTATTCATAGTGTACAGAATAAATTAAATTGATTCTACTTCTTCCCATACTCCAGAAACACCTAAACTTCTAGCAAAATCATAGCACATATGCACACACAAAGCCCGAAACAAGTCTTTTCCATGCTTTTTTTCACACACATATTTGTAGTGACTTCATGCAGCAACTTTTATGCAGAGAAATAATGAAGGAAAAAAGAAAGGAACTAACCTTATCATAGGTTATTGCATGTAGGAAGTATTATAAATATTATTAATTGCTTGGCTCTCTTCCTTCTCTGTCATATTTCCCTCAGGTCTCTGTTCCATGCTCAAGGCCATTATTTGATGGGGGAGGTATAAAGTCATAACAGGCTGATGTAAATTTCCTTTGAGATGCCTTATATATCACACATTCCACGAGGGAGATGAAACAGCAATTTTGTTCCTGCTCATAAGTAAGGGTGGAAGAAATGCTTCTTGTGAAGAGAACTAAACTCATGCTTATTCTCTTGCAGAGGCCAGTATAGTATATTATTCTTTAGGTAAATCTTTGATAACACTTATTGCCTTTTTCAAGCAGATCTTTGATAACACTTATTGCCTTTTCCAAGACCCCTTCTGTAAGGAGGGATTGTAATTCTGAGGAGGAAATGAACAACTCCAAAACTGAGGAAGATAAAGAAGATGTCTGTGTCAAGAGTCTTAGACATGACCCATCAGCTGAATTTTATGTTTCTGATAAATTAAAATCAGAAACTCATTACAGAAAATGAAACAAGAAAGTAGTTCAGGCAGTCACTTTTTAAGATCACCATCAGCCTCTGAACAGCTGAGAAGCCTTTTGTCTGTCTACTGTGGATACCTGGGTTGCTGTCTGGAAAAGATGCAGATCTAATACTCTGACAGGGTTGGTGTCAGAGCTTTCCTGAGCATGCCAGGAAAGCCACTTATTGACCTTAAAAAGCTTAATTAAACTGGGCAAATGATGAAAAAAACCTTATGAGAATACTCATTTCACAAATACTATAATGGGTCCACCCAGGGAAATAAGATAACACTTAGGTGTGCATGTTCCATGTCCAGTATCCATTTCGTCTCCACATGCTGCCTTTAGAAATCACCTATTATTTAAGATGACCTTTTAATAAAACACCAATGAAGTGACATTTTAGAATATTTCCAATTTAACTGCAGTCCCTAGCTTTTGACCAGCAGCATGTTTGTGCAGTTCAACTGGTAACCTGATTTTTTCCTCCCAAGGATTTTCACCATCCACATGAGAGAACCTGTGCAGATGCCAGCTTTTGCAAGTCTACTGTAGACAAGGGAGGCACAGTGCTTCTTTACACCATTCAGGGTTCTATTCCAGAAAGGATTTAGACATTGATTCCCTTGCAAACTGTCACAATTATGTTTTCAGGTGAGGTAGCTCAGTTAAATAAAGTGGAAGGGGCAAATGACACTGGTTTTCCTACAACTGTCCTCAGAACTGGGTGATGAATAGCACTTTTGCTACATCAATAAATACCATTAAAATCATAAAGTATAGCTCAAGAGGAAAAGAATTTGCTGAAATCCAGCTCTTGTTCACACGTGGACAAAAAGTGCTTTTACACACAGGTTTTGATCACAGCAGTTTAATCAGTAGGCAGCAATATCTTTGCTCTACTAAAGCTATCTGACTTCTAATGGGAAGGACTGTTACCTATTCAACATATACAGAAATAATCATAGTATTTTGCCATCAAAATCAGTGGCAACACTTTATAAGCACAGTAAAACTAAGGATGAGAATGGGTGTCAAAATCTAAGTGGGCAGTATCAGCTGAAAAGCAGGAGGGAGAGGAACTACACAGTCATTTAAAATAGAGACAGCATCAGGGATTGATGAGGAATGAGTTGAAGAGCCAGGAAAGTGTCTCTAGCAGAAGTTGGCAAAGCTGATAATTGAAGTCAAGAAGATAAAATATAGATGTATGTTTCCTGGAGAATGGGTTTCCCAGAATTTTGTGTGTGCTATTGATTTTTTGTTCACTTAAGTGACATATTTGGTTTTCAAAACTGCTTTCACTGATACTCTGTAGTGGTAAAACCAGAACTGGCTTAAAAAAAAAAAAAAAAAGAAGAAGCCGTGCACTGCTTTATTGGTGCACTCAAATATGACAGCAAAATGGACCTGCACAGTCAGAAACAGGCAATGTTGTAGATATTCTTAAAATTTCAAGGGTCAGGCTATGCCAACACATTTAATCCTATTAATTTCAGTGGAAGTCTTCACTGATAAAGATACTAATCAGTAAAACTATGGAGAACAGCAACCAGCCCTTAAAGGGAATGGCATCACTGTAAGAGTTCTATCCTTCTGGGTTTATTGCAGGGTCATTGTAACAGTTCTAACACATTTATCTTTCTCGGTATATAACATTTTTTAAATTACTTTACCTTCCATTATCGAGGTCTTAACCCTATATATTTGGAATCTCAAAATTTATCTTTCATGCTAAACATGTTTTGCTGCCTGATGCTGAACTGTAGAGGACTATTGTATCTCTGTCTTCGAGACATACTTTCAAAATGCTGATAATACTGTATGATAAGACTGTCATATTTAATTACCAGGCTAGCAGTTATGAGGACTTTGGTATCTGATTCCCTTAGGTCTACAAATACATGACCATAATGTTGCAAACAGCTGTCCATCAACAGCTCTGCTTATCAACATCGATGTGGAAGGGTTTAAATGTCTTCTCCCAATGCTTCTGAGCTAATATTCTCTGCTGCATTTTCTGCAGCACACGGGGCTGGTCTATCTGCCAATCCATGCTCTAATCTCAGTGAGACCAGAGGGGAAAAAAGCCAACAAAACTTACTGCACTGTCTTTAGAAAGATAGTGAAGGTCAGAATAATCAATCTCAAATAAAAATGACGCTACATGAAAATTCCCATTTTACCTGAGTCCATATTAATTCCTCCCTATCAGAACAGTGATATCCTGCTTCACAAAGCAAGTTTGTAGGACAGTACTTGCAGCTCTTCTATAATCAGCTGCTGAAATTTCCCCCTAGTTTATTCAGTACCTGTACTCATTCATCCCATTCCATACAAAATGCTGCATTCCTTGCAGTGTCACACAGCATCATCTATTTCAGTCGCATTGCTGACAACATTTTCTCCTGTTTTGGAATCCATGTAAGTATAAAGTCATGCAGGAGTATGATCCTGTTGGTGTATAACAGCCAGGCAGCCCACAGCTCCTCATACTTTTAATAAAATAGTTACTCAGAACAGTAACAAGATCAATTCCTTTAAACATGCATTTAAAAAACTGTTACATTTTTACAGCTAACTCTTAGCTGGTGTGAATTAGCAAGGATTGATTGACTTAGCGTTAATTCAACCCTCATTGGCCTTAATAGAATGATGCTAACTGGGGACTGACCCTGAGCAGCTGATCCTCTGGAAGCCACAGAACCACACTAGAAAAAGGACAGCACTCGGAAAGACTTAAAGTATAAAAAAAAAAAACAAAAAAAAGTGCACAGCAGCAGGTTGGAGAGAGGAGTTGGAGAGTGGAATGGCCAGAACAGAATTTACCTGTTAGGCTGCAGCAGAATTCACATCAGAAACACTACAAGTTGCACCCCAGAGCAAGGCTTTCATTAAAGACCTGCTTAGGTTCAAGTCAATCCAACCACCAGGAACCAAGCCTGTGAGAATCAGGCTCCGTGTTTTACCACCTGCAGATTTGCCTCTTATGTTACCTTTTCATTATTTGTTTTGATCAATAAAATTTAGCTCATGTTATTTACCATGACAAACAGCCTTCCATTCGGGTTCTTCCTCTGGGTTCTTTGAAACATTGTCCCCTGAAGGTGTAACACAACTTCCACCCCTGTTAGAGTTGCTTACAAAACTCTTTCCCATTTTCAGTATTTTTAGTGCATTTTGAAATCTATTTCTGTAATAACACTGAAGTCCTGGCTTGGCAATCTATGAAGAGCTTCCTTAAAATTCAGATAAATTATGAGCTGTCAGTGTCAATCTTGAGTGTAATCTTATCAAAAAACTTGAGGTTAATTAGGAAGGATCTCATCCTTCTAAATCCATATAAGCTTAACATAATAATTGAGAGTTGAGATCAATTACTCATGGTATGTCAAGGGTATGAACTTATAAGGTAATGATTGAGTGCTTGGCCTGAATGCTCAAAAGTCAAGGTCAGGAAGCACACCAAATGCACATTTAAAATGTCTTGAAGTCACAAGTGGTGGGGAAAGGAAAGGATTGAAAATCTTATGTGTACATAGCTAGGGTGCATGCTGATGTGAAACCCTGAGGCCAAATTCAAAAACCATGGAAATAGTAAATACAGGGAGAGGCTGGGAATGACTGTATCTGAAAATAGGATTGGCAATAGTTTGGAAGCATTTTCATGGAGCAATTCACAAGCATTTCACAACACACATCCAGTTTTCTCAGTGGGTTAGCAACTTTAACTAAAGTAAAAGAAAGGCCCTCTGTCCCATGCAGTGCATGAGACTTTCATTGTGTCACAGACTCACCTTAATATGACTCTGACAGTATCTTGCAAGCACAATCTTCATAACATTCTCCAGTCCTCTGGAAACACACTGCCACTCCTACTTTAATCACTTCAAGACAAGGAGAAATCAAGAGTCCTAGAGCTGTCCTGTTCTCCCTGGGAGGCAACAGTGAAAAATCCTGAAAGATTGGCCTTGTTTCTCTTTTTCTTTTTCTTTTTTTTTTTTCTTTAAGAAAAACCCACAGCTGAAAAGATATTATTGCCAATACTCTTGAAGGAGCTGCCTCCCAAGTGAACCATTGGAACAGAGAGTGGACTGGATGTGCATGAGATGTGCATAAAAGTGTATCTCTCTTATTGCACTAGAAGTCCAGAATAAAATGTTCAAGAAGAGGATGCAAAATTACAGTAAATTACCTACAGCCTTGGATGGCACTAGAGTGCAGCTGCCTAAAGCAGGCTCTGTAGGCTCACTCTGCAGGTCAGAGGAGGTATGGACAGGCAGAGAGCTCATCCCAAACCTCTCAGATGCTGTGGCATTCACAGTTTGTGCATCAATCCCCCCGTGCTGAAAATGGGACGGTCTCACAGTGAGACTGAGACACCAAACACACGGAGAGGATCTCCCCACTTATACCAGGCCGTGTGCTGTGAAAGATGAGAATCAGACCTGAGCAAGCCTGCTCAGTTGCCAGGAGCAATACAAACGTGTTAACGCAGCGTTCCACCGGGCTGGCTGGCACAGTCGGCAAATCCCTGCTCTGCAGGGCACTGCCAGGCAGGGCTGAGCATTCCTGGTGCCAGGCTGGCCCAGTGAGGTGCCCCATCCCTCCAAGGTGGCAGTGCAGTGCTGGCATAGGCTTTAAAGATTGTGGAGCTCCAGTTCTGCATCCTGTGGGTACCGTATAGCAGCATGAGTACACGTGAACATTTCAAACATTTCTGCAATCACACCCAACACTTGTGCACAAGGGAGCATTCCCTGGCAGGTAGGGCTTCTCCCCCAGTGTGCCTACAAAACCTGTGCCACCTGAGGCCACCGCCCTGGAGAGTGTTCTGGCTACAGCCAGTTCAGTACCTCTTATTCTGTGTAGGCTACTACAGCTCCAGCTTTTTGTTAGCTCAGCTGACTTCCACACTGCACAGTGTGAGCTGAGGATGCCACATAGGAACCCAGGACTGCAGACTTCTGACTTCATTCCAGCTGTGCTGGTGCAGCTCCTGGTTCTGAGTTCCCACGTGTGGCAGAGGTTTCCCTTTGTGTTTGCCGTCAGCCAGGAATGCACAGTGGTGGCACAGCTGGTGCCATGTAATTTGTCAAGCACAGTAACTCCATCATGTGTTTGCACTGCAGGGAGCATGGAGAACAAAGGAAAACTGCAGTGGAAGGAAAGTGGTACAAGCTTGAGAACAGGAATCAGGGGTGAATGAGGAAAGGTAAGAAATTAAGAACACCATGTCAGAAAAGTGGTGGAGGTAAGAGAGGAAAACTTCCTGGTGAGTGCATATGAGCCCACTCTGAAGCAACACCCAAAGAGCTCTCCATCACTAGAGGTTTTCTTTCTGTTTCTTTTTGCCCTACAAATTTAATCATGGCATTCAATTCCCGGCTTCATTTCCAAATCCATTACTTCAAACTATATAAACGCTTAAATACTTACAACAATGCAAACTCAGATGAGGCAAAGCTCTAAAAGCCTTTTTGGAAATTCAGACAATAAATTTATCAGGCTGCTGCGTGAAGGCCTTTTTGAGAGTCTATATCCTGCTGGTATCATTACAAATCCTTAGTCTCTAGCTTGGCTTGCTGAAGATCTCAAGCAGGTATTTATTGATACGCTACCCAGAGACCCAGATTACTCTACAGAGTAACTGAATTTCCTGAGCAGCCAGCTACCACATATAACATTGTTATGCATATCCTTTGCAATTAGGCTGAATCTTTAGTGATCACCTGTGGCTCAGTGTCCTTTTTGTCAGTGCCTCAAAGTCAGAAGGTGTATTTTTGTCATGTACTAGCTCCACAGTTGCCAGCCTGCAGCTTGATAAGTTATTTAAAGCCTGCAAAATGGTTTTTGAATGCTGTCCCATGCTAATGTTTGATAACCACAGTTGTCATGACTACTCAGCCCCTATGTGGGGGCTGTGTTGGGCAGCTATTGCCAAGATTCCCTGGCGTTTTCCCTAAACATTAGTGTCCCTTCCTCAAAGGCTTCTCCTGTGGTGTCTGGGAGATGAGGCACAGAGGCAATCTTGACATCCAATGGAGGAGACACTGCAATGCCAATTCGAAGCTGACCACTATGCCTGCCCGTGAGGCTTCTGTGGCAGTGGCATGGGGCTGAAAGGGCATTTTCCTGGTAGCAACACAATGCGAAGTCCCTGGGCCCCACAGAGAGCCAAAATGCCATCACCAGCTGCTCCGACCAGTCCCACTGCCACGTTTAGCACACAGACTACTGGAACCAGAGGGGGGTCATGGCACTTCTCTGCAAACTTGCCATTCACTCTGGGGGTATGTGCCAGTACGTGCAAGTGAGTCAAGTTAGAAGCCTGTGGTGTGAGGCTTGCCTTGTGGAGAGAGAGCCTTTCTTATTTCCTTAAATAAGGTCAGTTACAAAACGGTCACAACCTTTCCCCATGGTCATTCCCCAGCTTTTATTCCCATCATTTCAGAAACTGAGCCACGTAACTCACCCCACAAATCCTCTCTGGCTTCCAGAGATAGAGCACAGTAAAAATAACCTAGAGCCTTAAGTTCAAGATGAATATTTTGATGCTAGAAGTAACAGCAGAACTGTGCTCCATTTCGTTGCCTCTAGAGAGGGTTTTGACACTAACTTAATAGTGGTTGACTCACAAATCAAAGACTGTCTTTGAGAAAACTTTCTGCGAGGTTGATAGACAGCTAGCATACTCTAAGGCATTTTCTTCTGCATTACTTGGCAGGAAGCCTGAGACAATTTGAACAACACTGTGCAGAACGTGCCCAGCTCAGCCAAAACTCATTAAGGGCCTTGTCTTCTCTTGTGCGCTTTGTGAAGCACATTACTGCACCCCTGATGGGCAGCAGTTATGCTAAGATTAAAGATCACCAAATACCTTTAATGTACCAGTCAAATTGCATTTCTCAGTTGTGTATACACTGGTAAATGTTCTGCTGCTTCACCAGATGAAGGATGAAGATGTAATGGCTGCTCTCCAGCTACTGATCTTGGTTAAGGAATTGCTCGGAAAGAGGTTTCATGGGATGATAATCTCAGCACAATGTGAGACAGTTGCTGAAAGATGCTCAAGTTCATGACTGCATTAACTCTGGTTGCTATTGAAAAACTCCTCCCTGGTGAACAATGTAAGACACATGCATCTTTGATCACTTTGAAATATATTTTTAAGGAGTTACTCTGGATTTTGCCCGGGAGTCTCGCTGATTTGTGAGGCAATCACTGTAGTTAGAACTCCATTCACAGCGAGCGTGAGAGCACGGCTGACTCACAGCACTACAGACTGAAGGGAGCATGCACTGCTGCATTTCTGCTAAACTGGGTGTTACAAATACTCTCTTTCCTCCTTCATGTACTTTCCTTTCTCTCTTTTTCAGTTGGTGGGAGTGTTCAGCCAGTGTGATATTTGCTGTCTGGTTTCCTTGGTTTAACATTGCCTAACAACAACTGCTACCACCCTACTTTCAGATGTTTACAGAAGTAAACTTCCCTATGGCAGCCAGTTCATGACAGAGGCCTTTAGCAGAAACAGCCTTTTGATAAAGGGTAGATGCCAGATCTTGGCATGATAACTTGATCTCCTTCTAACTGCAGGACATAAAGGAAAAAACACTTCCTGAACTGAAAGTTTGTGATACCTTCCTCTGTTTGACTTGTATGAATGTAAAACCTAGTTCAAGGTGGTGAACACTCAGCTCAGCAGATATTAGTAGGGACAATAGGTCACAATATGGAGTTAAGAATGAGATGAATTTCAGAAACAGAACCGGATGGATTTGCCTTTTTATAAACTCTGTGCCTGCTAGTACAAAGGACAAAACAGCAGATGAACTGGAGGAGTGCAGCAGAGAGAATACATTCTGCCACAGGGTTTTGCTTTACCATCCTTACTTTTCCTATTTTACCCACTGCAAATTCGCTTTCCCCCTGCCCTCCCATCTACAGCTCAGCTGAGGTAAGAATCAGCTACAGGAACTGTCACCTTGATAACTCCAAATTCCCATTTTTCTGTTAGGAAATTAACATAGGCCTGGTCCTTCACTCAGTGAATCTATACTGATTAACATTGATCATAACATTCCATAAGTACCATTCACACACAATGATGCTACTGGTGGTAAATAAGGAGAATGATTCAATGAGTGCTCAAATACTATGGAAATGACAGATGAAAGCAGCCTCTGCTTGAGGTAGCAGAGGAAATATTTTTGCCTTGACTGGCTAAATCATGAAACAGAGATATGAAAAACAGCTACAAGATATCTAAAGCAACTCTTGCCAAGAAGTGGACAAGATTCAAGACAAGTCAAGGGTATGTACAACATGAAAAGGATTTCGGCCAAATATGGGTAGCTCAAGAAGAGCCAGAAATTATGACAAAGATTTTTAAGAACAGATTTGACAAGGATCTTCAATGCACAGCGCCTTCATCAGTAGCTGATAAGAGTCCTGCCAAAGCCAAGTAGTGACAGGCTTCCTTCACCCTGCAACTCAAAGGCACCTCTCTCCCAGCAGAAGCAGGCTGAGACAAAGTGCCTATAGAGCTTATCAGGTTAATCAACCAGTTCCAAAATTAGTCAGGTTTGAAGGAAAATCAGCTAGAGAAGATTCTGTTACTAAAATTGTTCTAAATTAACCAGACTATGAAAGGAAGAGAGGAAAGGAAAGCATCATTGTTTAAATTATACAAGCATTTAGCAGGGCTTTAGACTTAAGAGACTTTCTCTGCATTAGAGTAATCAATTAACAACAGAAGGTAAAAGAATTAGTTGGGATTAGTAGCTGCACTCACCAGTCAGTTTGGAGTTGTGCATGAAAGCAACAACAGAGATGCAGTTTAAAAATTGCACACAAGATGGCATGAGGATGCTCCACCAGAATTAACTGAGCGTTTGGTCCACCAACCCCACTGCCCTCACATGACTCTTCTGTTGGAAACACACGAGGACAGGAGCTTAAAGAATAAGCTGTTTACTCAGAGCTGTACCCTGGTTAACAAACATACATCCAGTAACAACCTGAAACTACCTTGACCTTTAACCAAGATGCTCTGTTGTGTTGGAGAGATCCAAGCTCATCTTTTGCAAGCACAGCTAACCCCAGCCTGTGTTTCATCTATAGGCTGTAAGAATGTCCTGCTGAACACAGAACCATGGGATACATTAGGCAAAGTCTTGGATGTGAAAACCCTTAATTTTTATATTGCACAATTTTTAATGGTCTCATTAAATCATTTTGCAAATTAGGTAGAGCGAAGAGGACATAGAAATAATTGACTCCTTCAATAGGATTAAACTTGGAAAATAAAACAATGAGCATCAATCCGCAAACACAAGGAAGTTTGCTGGAACAAGGAAAAATGCATTAACAAAGTCAGCTTTGAGTACAGCTAGAGCTTCTGCCCCATGAATCCAGGTCATTATGAAGATGTTTAATGGTACCGGACCCAGGACTGACCCCTGGAATACACCACTAAGGACTGGCCTCCAGCTGGACTTTGCACCACTGATTACATGAAAGAAGAATGCACCAGTGAACAAGGATAGGTATTACAGTCAGTATTGGAAAGTTGCTGATACTTAGGAAGCAATTCTGAAAGACACTTGGTTTTTCCAGTCATTATTTCTGCAAAAGACCTGAACGTATTGCCCTCAAATACCACTTAAATCAAATGCGCTAGACAACTATGTCAGAATTTGTAAAAAAAAAAAGAAAAAAGAAAATACACAAATGGATTGTGCAAAAAATACTGAGCACAAGCACATGGGCTTGTGTCTTTTATCTCAGAAAATGCTAAGCTTTCAACAGAAACAAGTATGTCCTCTATAGTTTTAGGCAGTAATAAATTTCTTGGTTATTCACCAGGTAGCCGTTTTCCCCAAAAACGATTATCACTATAGTCAGATTAAATGGCAAGACTTGGAGACCTCAGGAAACATATGGATTTTATAATCAGAGCAAAAACATCAAGTGACTTATTCACATTTAATTCCCGGTAAGGGTTATAAATTTAATAGAAAAAAATAAGGTTATTAACTACAGCAACATAATTTTCCATGTGCATCAGTGAACTGTGTAAAACATCTGAAGGGAAACTCTCTACAGAGGAGATTGCAGGATAGATACATGGAGAAAATTTGTGCTGTCCTTGCTTACCTATCCTTTAATCAGGTCTGCCTCACATCACCAAAATACAAAATAGAAGTGTCGTTATTTAATTAGTTTGGGAATATTTGTAATTGGAGATGAAAGAAAGGAAAATCTGTGGGAGAATATGTGCACCAGAAGAGTCAAGAAAGGAAGGATGAAAATGAACCCATGAGGCAAAAGCACCTTAATCTACACCAATTTTTTTCTCTACCCATAGCAACATAAGAACACCCTGCACTTGAAAAGGTGGTTTTGTGAAATTTGGACATCCATGACATTTGGACATCTGTGACAAGGCCAGTTTATAGACCTGCCACTCCCTCCACCCTTTCCACCAGCTCTGTTCTCATCTCCAGTCCCTACCCCTTCCTTGGTTACCTAAGATGTGCTGATCCATGGGCAGGTTTTGGTCACCTTTCTGACCCAGGACAGAACAGGGCATTTCACTTGGTCCTGAGGAACTCCAGCATCACTCCCAGCTCTACAGAGGGGTCAGTAATAAGGCAGAGCCAGGGAAAGGCAGAGACTTGTTGACCTCAGACTACATCTGTGAAGCTACACCATAAGCATCAACAGGCCAATGTTGGTCATAAAAGTCTGGACAACAAAGGACTTCCAGCTAACAGGTGTCAGCTCAGATTTAAGAGGCCACTAAAAAAAGATTCAACCTAAAACCTGAACCTTGCAGATGTTGGCAGTACACTCTTAGGCACACTGAAGCAGGAAATATTCCTGAAAACATGCAGGGACTTAGGCATCCTGCCCTCCTTCCTTTCAGGAATGCTCCACACTCCTACTTGAAGAGTAGGAATTAGTCCTTATTTCTCTTTGCCTTGGTGAGTTTGACTGGAATACATCTCTGCAATGTGGGAAAACCCTGTTCAAATCTGGTCTTTGACTGGAGCAGGGATTGTAACCTCAGCGATCTCAATGATGATGACATCACCACTGACCTTCACTTATTTTTAGACAGATTGTTGTCAGTCTCACTTGTCCATTTTGTACAGAATACTCAGAGATTTCCTGAGCCAAGGACAGGGTTAGGTTAACACAGCACTGGGTAGCTCTGGATGCTGATCTCTGCCCAGTGTTTGACTCAGACAGGAAAGTCCCTCTGTAAGTCAATCCTGACATGACACAGGCTATTGCTAAACTGCTTCTGTAGCTTGAAGCACGTTTTGGTACCAACCACAAACTCCTACTCTGTGAAGATTTCCTGGATTAAGAGTACCATTGACAAATCTGTTAATCTGTACTTTGATTTCATACTTAGCTGAAGATTAGACATTACCCAATTATTAGATTGAGAAAGGTAGCAATCCAAAACTTAGAGAAATTTCTGTATCACACCCTTACCAATCAAAACAGAATGACAAGCCAGAACTGGAAGAAACTTTTCATCAGTCACATATAAGATTTGAATAAAGCTGTACTTTAGTACTTACCAAAAAGTGATGTAGATAAGTGGGACCTACTCCATTTTTGTTGGTAAAAAAGTTATCAGTTGTAGTTGACAGGAGTGCAAGAACACTTGTCTTGAGTCAGAATTACCTACCTAGATGTACAATTGCTCTTTAACTTGCTGTATCTCCAGAGAACATCAGCAAGAAGGAATGGGCAGGGCTCTGACGTCAGTTAATACTGTCTGACCACATATTTGAGCCCAGACAAAGTACAATGCAACTGGCTAAAGATACAGGTAATCAGCACCACAGGAACAGGAGAGGGGGGGAAAGTAACAGGGAAAGAGTCATACCTTAGAGCCAGCTCCCAGAAACCACTACTCTCCAAGGCTGGTCCTGAGGCAGGATGATTTATGGAACTCAGGCTTTAGGACAAAGGTATTATTGTAGGCTGATGCTCCTTATGAAGCATAGGAGTTTTGGTTTTCTTCTAGTTACCCTGGTAAGTTCCAAACTTTCAGCTGAACTTGATTCAATTAGTCCTCCATCTCTAGCACAGAGATCCCCTCTCTTCTCATACCCTTTGTGGTCACTTAAGTACAAACTCAAGAGTCTCCCATTCCTCCCTAACAAGAACAAAGAACACTGTGTGTATCCCTCATTTGCAAACTCTGTTCCAGTTCTTCCTCTCCAGCAGCTGTCAACACTCCTGAGGTCTAAAGAGTCAGATCTTCTGCTAATTCTCAGAAGTCAGTAGAAGTTCAGAGGAAATTCCTACCTATTCCTCTTTATTCCTACATACTCCTCTTTATGACTTCTCTTGGTAAAATAGGAGTATTTCTCTGACTGTCTTCCCAGTGCTCTTTCCTAAACATCTGGCTTCTCTCCTGCTGTCTCCACCAAAGCCATTTCTTAAGTCCTCCTTTATTTTGCTGTCCTCCTCTGAACAGTCTTTGAAGGTCTCTCTTATTCATCTTTGCTTCTGACTCTTGCTCCTTTCTCTTGGGAAAGAGATAGTACAATTCCCCTGTCTGGAACTATGTCCCACCCATGCCAGACTTCCCCTTGGAGTCATGCCAGTGTCAGATCTTCCACCTGCTGAGCACTGGAGCCACACAACTCAATTCCCAGTGACTGCTTGTCATCTTTTCAGGGCTTTCTTTTAAAGAGGCCACAACGTGGACTTTCTGCCCTAGATCCTAGAGGATCTAAAGAAAATCCCATTAAGGGACGTAGTTGGCAACTTAGGCAGAGTCTACTCATTTGAATTAGTCACCTAGACTCAGTTAAATTTAATAGAGCGGAATAAAGCGGTTCAGCAGCAATTCATTTCATCCAGAAATAGATATCTAAATATGATTAGGTGATTTGAACTCTAAAAGCTCTTATTTACTACTCAGAAAGGCACTGTACAGTGGCTGGCTTAGATGAATACCTCAATACTGCAGAGGAATGAAAGGAATGGCGAAGTAACCTGAAGAGAAGTTCTACCACTGTCATCAGTGTTTTATCTTTTAGATGACTAATCTTATTTCATACTCTTTCCTCATTCAGCTCTGCATATCCTAGCAGAGACAGCAGAAACATTTAAATTATCTTAATTGCTCAAGGAGAATAGGGACACGTTTTTTGTAATTAGTTTTTTTCCTCTTTTCAAGTAACTCTGTACACTACCATACATGCAGCACTGGTTGAGTACTTGTAAACACATTCCCTGCTTTATTGTATGTCTTTAAAACAATCTTTATTCACCAGCAGATGTCATGTCACGTGAATATTCCAGATACCCATCTGTCCCTCGAACTTTTCTAAAGCACACAGGTCAAAGGCTGAGTGCTCCCACCAGTGTGGATACACCAGGTCGTGGCTAAGATGTACCACTGTCACTTTTAAGCAAACACATTTAGACATGAACGTGGATTACAAGGCATTTATGTAAAAGTGGCTGGTTAAGTCTGGATGCTTCGCAAATACATGGTTTTTACAGTGCAGATGTAACTCGGTTCCCAAAGCCCATGGAAGGTTCACCAAACACTTCTTGAATAATCAGAATTCTGACAAACATGACCCTTGGGAGAGTACAGAAAGAACCAGGTTTGTTTAGCCCAGAAAACTGAAGACTAAGAGGTGACATGATAACAGTTTTCTTTTATGTCAAAAGTTGCTATGAAAAAGGAGGGAAATAAACTCTTTTTATCCATTTTGGAAAGGACAAAAATAATGGGCTTAAATTGTACCAAGGAAATTTCAGCTCCCAGGAAAGGATTTTTTTTCCAAGTACAATGGCACATTACCTGGGTGGGCCACTAAGTCCTCATGCTGGCAGTTTTTAAGAACAGACCTGACAAAGCATCTCTCAGGGTGCTTTAAGTAGGACTGATCCAGTCTCGGGACAGAGGCAATGACCCTTCAAGATCCTTTCCAGCTCTGTTTTTTATCAATTTATAAATCACTGAGAACCAGCATTAAGTAAAATCTTCTTGGGAAATCTTACTATACCGTTTATTCATATACCAACACTGCTGTGTTTCATTAATCAGCATATTTCATCAGACAAGTATAAACCTGAGTGCAATACAAAACAAAAACAGTTCCACAAAGGAGTCACCTGTTTGGTGAACGTGCAGCAATCCATGTCCATGGAGCTCAACCACTCTCAGCCCACTTTTCTCCCTGCTGGGGATGCTCGGAGAGTACAAGAAGGCTGTTGAATAAGAGATGCTGTCCCCAAGAATATAGATAATTTTCAAATACTAATATGAGATCCGTTCCTATAAAATCCTCATGATGCTCCTCCGGCTTCTTTATGATCTCCAAAAATCCGTTTTAATTTCCATAGCAAATTTCCCTCAAATGGAAGGCAAATACATCACACAAACCAGACTATTTACACTCACATGAATGTTAGTTTTCAGTGTTCTTTGTTTCTTAAGCATCTTTGGGTTTGCAATAAGGAATTTGAAGGATAAAATAAAAACTGTTAATGCCAGGCAAAGCAAAGTGTTCTGAATTCAGACTTAAAATTATTCTACTGTGTCTTTTCTTAAGAAATGGATCACATGCAATTCAGTGACAGAAATACTGCCTCTTAACCTAATTTTATAATGCAATCAGACTGACCTCTCCTACACACAGTAATTGGGAAAAAAAGGAAGAGACTCCAACAGACTAAACAGAAGCTACCCTAGTTTTTAATCAATAGGCCTATTCCCACTGGCTATGTATTTCAGTTCAGAACATTGTAATTAAATATAGTGATGAGCTGCATTTCTTTATGAATGAAATCACTTGCTTTCATTTATTTATATATATGTAGATATATATTAAAAAGACTATAAAGTGTTTACAGCTAAAATCCAATAATGTTGAGTCTAAACAAAATAAAAAATGTAGGAAGTGAGTTTTTGTAGGAAGTGTTAATTTTGAAGAAGAAAATCTCTTTAATTTGCTCGTGTCATGGGGTCTTCAGAATACTGGAAGGATATTAGTAGTTTTGTTCAGACATAAAATTACATATTATAAAAATATAATATAAAATGCCACTTAAGATTAGATTCGGGGCCCTAAGGATAACTGATGTCATCATATTCCACCAAGTGCTCCCACTGACTCCCTGCCATCTACTTACAAGATTAAGGTGAATGGGGTCCGGTCCTACATAGATATTTTGAACTTATTTTCCTTTGAAATATAAAGGTCTAAAAGAATGTCCAAGCCCAAACAGTAGTACTGGAAAGTTCACATACAATCTACCATTTTGCCCATAGGCAGTTTATGATATTGTAATTAGAACTACCATTGCTTAGCAATCACACACACAGAAGTACTAAAATACTCAGGAAACAACTGCATTTCTAATGAAGTTTCACCACTTCATGTTAATAGATAAAACTGCGATTTGTCCTTAGAAATGGGAGAATAAAATCCTTGTAATTTTGCCGTTAAAAAAAAAAAATAAAGCTGAAAATCCATGTGAAGGTTCTCTGAAGACAAGAATATCTTCATTCTAATCCTCAGTGATTAGTGGCACATCTACAGTGATTCTGCTTTGCATAAGAATATCCTTTTGCCCTTGACTTTATGGCAGGGTAAAGTTAATGGGCCAAATGCATCCGTTGACTAAAATGGTCTTACTCCAAGGATAAGTTTGGCTTACCATACAGAAACACGGTTGAGAGCAGCCTAGAGAACGTCATCGTAAGAAATAAACCTGCATCCTGTCACCACCTCTTAAGAATGTTGCTTGACTTAGAGGCATATTCAAGGTCAAATATGCAGATTAGAATGAACAAATGCTGTTTTCAAGCTATTGCTTCTTGGTTTAGCAAGCGATTTACTTGGTTTTTCGGCTCTAAGCCACTTGGAGCCAAATATTTCATACCAAGAGATCAATTCTGCAAGTACGACATGCACAAAAGTACCCTGTGCACCTACAAAGACCAATTGCATTAAAGAAATTAAAGGGATAGCTTTTCCCCAAATTAGACATGTTGTATGCTGTTTTCTGCCACTCCTAATATCACTTTAATAATACTGCAAATTAAATAGCACCTTCTACCAGATGTGTGCCCCACAAGAGAATTTGTTCAAGCCAAATCTGCCTCGATCTGTACTGCAGGTACCTCCACTGAAAAGCTTCAGCAGTCTGTCACAATGGAAGGCTCAAAATACTCAAAGTGATGCCAGCAACAGCTATTTTATAAAAGAGAAGGGAATTGTAAAGAATATATTTTTCTCCAGTCTAACAAAGGAGCCAATGGATATTGGATTATTTATTAAAGGATAAAGCAACACCTTAATTGATACCTAAGTTAGTACACTGAAGCCTCTCGGTGTTACTTGTGAGTCAGCTTAAGATTTTGTGTGAAAGATAGGATGTTCAAAAGGAGTTGTTTTCTTCTTTAAAAGGAAAAGAAGAAGCTTCTGGAAAGATTTTGCAGAAGAACACATTACAGAGTAAAAGCACCATTGTGGAAAACTTTTAGTGCCATGGCTAAGGGCATTCCTTTTCTCAAAATACAAAGCCTTGCTAGTTCAGCTGTAAAACAAAATGTGCTACACATCTCAGAGGGCAAGCTGACACAGAGGATCACCTCATGGAAGAATCCACTTAACTGAGTGAACAACCAGCAGACTCTTGTAGGGCTGTCTGAGATCTGGCAAATCAAACCACCAGAGTCTGTGCTGTGCCATAATAATAATAATAATGCAAATTACATCTATGACTTTGAAAAAAAGCACGTTCATGTCAAGCAACAGCAACATACCAAAGCTCTTGGCAAAACATACCACATGATCATTGTTTTTGATAAATATATATTTATAGTAGTTTTGCTACATAGAATAGGTTTCTTAAATTACTATAACTTTTTATAGCAATTATTTAATTTCTTGAGTAAGAGGATCAAGAAATAAGTCACATACGGCTCTTAGAATTGCTACGACAGACTTGTATCTCTGTTAAAGATTTTCTATCACAGTGAACAGCAGTTCAGCCTGATCTCCTTGCAAAAAATCCCCACTTACTCCATCCTTGGATGTACCTAAGGTCATTAAGCAGGGCTAATGAACATACTCTGGTATGTTTTTTCATCTCTTGTTTGGACAAGAAAGATAAGAAGCAGATCTGAATGCACTGTAAACCACTTTACTGGGAGGAAGGTACTTGTAGCATAGGGGATCACCAATTTAGCAAAGAAAGTAATAAAAAAAACCTCAAAAAACCAAACCAAAGGCTGAGATCTCAGGACTATCTAATTCCAGTTAGGAATAAAGAAGATGGTGTTGAAAGTGAAACTAGTCAGTACTCTGTGCAGACCTATAGTGGATTCTCCTCTTCTGATGCCTTTCAGAACATGTTCATTGTCCACATGAAAGTTATTCTTCATTTTATACAAACTGTTGGGCTTATATCAAAAAGTACTTTGTGGCCCAAGCTGGACAACAGCATTGAGGTGAATGTGCCTAGACCTTTTCAGGTACCCTAAAACCTAAAAATGCTCAGCTCCCCCAGGTACTATTAAAACAGAACCATTAACTTTTTAGATAGAAAATAATCTCAGGCACAGAGAATGCTATTGAAGGGTTTACCAAGAGCTCCCTGTTCTACAGGTCCTGCTTTCAGTCTTGATTTCAGGTACTCAGTGACTTTTTGAGCACTGCAAATTCCTGCTGTTCCATGGAATAATGTTTCTATTCCTCTGAAGAGAGCTCTGTGGATACTTCCTCTCCAGCCACTCCTTGGGACTGGGACAGGCCTCACCATGCCTTCTCATCATGGATTTTAAACACTGAAATAAACACAGAGAGTCTCTTGATCATAAGTACCAACTTCTGGAGGCAGGTCATCTGAACATTGCTGCTTGTGGAGGGAATTAAGACCCCTCCTTTAGCAAACTGCAGTAGAGTGCAGTCATTCCTCAGTGGAACAACCACCAAAGGAAAGTGCTGTGCACACTTAGCAGGAATTTTATCATAATAATATATCTGAACCCGTATACATCTATCTGCTGTGGAACCCTGAACTATTTTTGTTCCTTTGTCTGATCAAAGCATGCTGCCTCTTCTGCTTACTTCCCCATCGGAAGATGGCATTTCCACTGAACCATGAACCCGCTTTGGCATAACAAATTTTCCTGGATGTTTCTCAAAATGTGTCACAAAGGGAACATCCTTTGTCTACTCCAATTATATCAGCATTGTTCCCTTCTTCTAGCTGTCATTTGAATATCTTCTGTTTGCAACCTTTCTTCTAAGCATTCCGGCCTTTCTTCCTGAATCACCACGTTTGTGTCTGATCACAGAAGAGTCACCACGCTGTGTGATGAAATAAGGGGAGGTTGCCATTTCCTCACCCTTTGTTATATCTTTTCCATGGAGGAGAATCTGATCCTGCATTACTAATGGATCAAAGGTCTCCCAGTGACTTCAGTCAGAATTTCCAAATCTTAAAAATTAATCCAGACGGAGACCATAAATCTGTCTATTCATTTTGAGTCAGCCAAGCAGAGTTAGATATTCGAGATATTTGTCAGAAGAATATTTTCCCCTAAGAGAAGAACTTGTACAAACAAGAGAGGACTTGGAATAATGCAATATTTCTATATAACAATGAAATCATATTTACACATCCATTTCAGTCTTATTTACACTGAATTAGTTCACTTAGCTCTGTTACAAGAAAAAAAAGTTTAACTCAATATGCAGGCCTTGTTGTCACAATACTGCTTGGGAAACGCTTTGCAATGCCATGACTAGTTCATATTATTGGGGGCCCACCAAAATCATGGACCAAGAGCTGGGGAGTAGAGAGAGGAGGTGATCTGGATATCACAGGAATCATTTTCCTGTGGAGGGGATATGGAGGTTAATAGCAATTTTTCTTTTCTCCCTGTCTACGCACATGCATTTTTACAACAGCTCTGAGAAAACTCAAGACTACTATAGTGTTTTTTACAGTAATAGTTTGCTAGCACACACCAGTTCAGTGAACTGACCCCAGCCCCTGGAATTCCCTGCTGTGGGGATAACCACAATCCTCCTGGCAGAAGGGCTGCTGTAGCTTGCAGCTTCACAAAGCTCTGCAGAGCTATGTGACAAAGAAGGACAGGAGAGAGCAGGAGTAACTCTTCCACACATTCTCATAATCCACATCCCTAAGACAAGGCAGGCTGAAGGTCACACAGGGTTTTAGGGTCCTCCTGCTCAGCTGAGTCCACACATTCCACTGTCCCCTGTACCCTCAGCAATGCAGTAGAGGAGCTTTTCCTGCACCAGCCAGGAGCAATGTCTCAGACCCCAGCATGGGGCAATCCAAGCTTCAAAACATCTGCACAGATCTTCCAGAGTCCCTCAGTACACACAGACCAGGCCCCTCCACCCCTCCTCTGCCCCTCTGAACCCTGAGCCCCGCCAGCTGCAGGCTCAGGTCCTCTCTTTGATCCCAGTGCACCTTGACACAAGACAGACCTGTAGCAAAACAATAGGAAGGTTTATTTAACCTGGTTTGAAGCCAAGGTTCAGAGGTATGCATGCAAGGGCTGGGAAAAAAAAAAGTGCTACAAGAAAACCATAATAAAATTGTGCTTGCGATACTTGCTACTCATTAAGGATATTCACCTGCAACGTATTCTCTAGACAGCTGATCACTAATTTCTATATGCTTCCCACATTCTCATCTCATTGTCTCTATTATTTCCTCCAGTGCCCTTTTTGAGGGCTTTTCCTGGAGACTTACACTTCAGAGACCCCTTCACATTCTTTCCCTTTTTGCTTTATTTCAGATTAAGTGCCCTCCCACAGGCTCTTGTGACTAATATGCAACCATAGGAACCTCTGAGCTGAAAAGCATCACATACTATGAACTGTATGTGTTGTCCCTGTATTTTGTCAAACAATTCCAGACATAAAAATGAGAGTCTTGATGAGACATACCTCAAGCAGACGGCTCCCTATGGCTCTAATTTCCTGTTAGTTTTTGCAGATTTCTAGGGAAACCAGTTAGGTAGTAGATATTGCAAAAACTCAGTTATTTCTTTTTGAAATAAAACGATCTGATTTATGCCCATATTTAATAATATTTCAAACGTTAAATGCTTCAATCGTTATTTACCTCATCTGCAATTCTTATACTCAGACAACTTCCTTTCATAGCTATTTTATTTCCTTGTTTTCTAGAACACCTGAAGCATATGTTATAATTAATTAAAATAGAATGAATATGTTAACAGCTCCTCTGTGTGACATATTTCTCTAACATCCTGCTTTAAAACTAAAGAGGAATGGCACATACATAATGAAAGGCCCTTCATTATTCAGTTTTGCACTGTAAACTCTATCAAACATTTTTGCAAGAAAACAGGAGAAAGTGAATTGTCCAGAATGTTAAAGGTTTCAGGCTTTCTAGAAAATGAGTTATTTCCTGAAGCTGCAGGCTTGTAAAAAGGTCCTTTTCACCAAAAGGTTTAGACGTCAGTACAGGCAGCCCTGCGTCACATTTCCTGTGCTGCAAAGGTTATGATACGGCAGCTAGAATCAACACAGAGTCAAACTGCAAATTAGATTACAGAGCTGAAAATAATTAAGCAATAATGATAGAGGAACAGTGTATTTCCTGGGGCTTAATGACCTGCTGGGAGGAGCTGAGGTCTTTAATGTTACTTTCAGCTAAACATCAGGAAGGAAAGTGCTATAGTATATTTTTTTACTGGTTCTTGCATGTACAAAGGGCAATGCCATGCTGTTGCTACTCCCAGAGAATTAATGTTCACAGCACTAGTCAATCAGATTTATTTATTTGCCACCAGACACAGTCTGGGGCACTGCAGGTCCCTGTCTACGGCAAAGTAATTGGAGACAAGACAGTGGGAAGACGACTGTCTTGGCCAATTCCTCTTGTGCAGGGGCAGAGGGATTAAATCAGTTGTCCACTGAAAGTGTTCCTGCTGCACTGCACAGGTGGCTCCAGTCCTCTCTTCTCATCTCTGCACAAAAAAAGTTCAACTGTCTCATCCTCAGGCATCTCAGACCTTTCTCTCAATCCCATAATCTCTAGAAAGTCTCTAATTCATCATTAATGTGTTCCCAGTTAGTTCTATCCCTCTTCTCCTTGCTTTTCTCTCCTACCCTCCATCACTGAAAGTCAGCAGTTCCCTGCTTGGTGTCCCACTGCTCAAGGCAGAAAAGGCTCTCTGGTCCCCTCAGCCTCTTCCAGCTCAAACCCACACCAGGCTCCCTTTGTACCTCCTCTGTGGGGTTCTCAGAAGAACATGTCCCCTCCCACTGCTAATCCTTACCCAATAAGCCAAAGGAACCCAATTCCTTTCTTGTGTTTGTTGCAGAATTGTATTTGTGTTTTCAGCAGGGAATGATACTACCGAGGAAGGCATGGCTAATACAGTATATTAATTTTATCTTCTGATTTTGCTGTCATTTAGAGTCTTATGTTTACTGTACAATGGCTTGAAAGCAGATGAAACAGACTTTTTTCTTTTTTTTTCAAGTAAACAATGTCTATTCCAGCTCCAGTTAATATCAATGGGGGAAAAAACCCAAAAAAACAAAAAACCAAAAAGCAAGAATAAGACTCCACCCAAATGCTAATTTTTTATTCCTAATCAAAAGAGAGTTATTCTGCAGAATTCATGAACTACCATCATCTCTTGTGCAACCGTACTGGAGTCAAAGGAGTCACCCTGGGAACAGATTTGGCCCATTCTGTGGAAAACAGAACTCAAAGGGCAGGGTGACCTGTTTTCCAGCAAGAATGTAAATACAAATGATAGAGTACTTTTTTTTTAATTTTACCAACTAAGCTGCAGAATAAGAATCTAATTTCTAGACCTGGAGTTTTATTCAATTAGGCTCAGCAACGTGAGCACAAGATTTTCTTTCTATTGTATAAGAAAATAATAGTAAACTGCACATCAAAACATGCATCATAATCTCTTTTTATCAAACTATTATTACTATAACTATAAGATAAATATTATTAAGTACTATTTTACACACCTGGATCTACAAAGTGTTTCCCAAACTAGCTGAACAAACTGTACAGCAGAAATCTCACTGCCTATTCCTAAAATGCAGCCACTTCTGTAACAAAAACCAGCAGCTGTTAACACTACACAGCTGTACCAGACAAAACCTTGGGGCATAAAATGAACATGATGACTCTACTTATCCAAAATTGCAAGTGAAGTGTAAGTAGGTAGAAAGCATGGTAATAATCCAAATACAGAGAGTGATACACTGCCACTCTCTTGCCAGAAGCAGGAGATTGTACTTACAAGGACATCAGTCTTATCCAAAACCCCTGCAGATCTTCGCCCACTGCTGTCAAAGGCAGTCTCCAGCTGTAAAGGGAAGGTCACAGTATCCAGCCTGCCAACTGCATCTTGTTTTTGGAGCATCTCAAGCTTCCCCAAGAGGGCTGCCTAAAACTGGTCCCTTTAAACCAGGAGCTCTCTCAGGTGCTGCAGCAGGTCACAAAAATCCTGCTTTCTCATAAACAAAAGGTGTTTCCCATTTCGCTCTTATCACAAGCCTCTCCCTTTATTTGTTAAATTGGATGTTTAAAGGAGATGGGGCTGATGAAGACTCCTTTTTATATTTTCCAAGCTTTTTCCCTCCAAAGGAAAAATTATTTGCTCAGAAAGAGTGGCAGCATAAAGGACAGAATCTGCCATCTTTCTTCTTCATTAAATCATTTACCTTATAGTAATGTAATCAGAGATTGTGTTAAATACTGCCATGCACTCTAAGTGCCCCATAAATACACCATTCTTCATCTTCCAGTCAGGACTGCAGGCCCTGCTTCTGATATCTGTTGTGTCACAACAGAAAAGAAGATTCTCCAGTAATTTCAATGCCTTTAGACTATTTTTCCTAACTGAAAAAGTATTTTTCAGCCTCATTTGCAATAGCAGACTGTTCTGTAATCAACCAAAGTTCGCATTAGCATGTGCCATCTCCAGATGCAAATTACATAACATGGTATTTTTTCTGGCTCCGTGGATGTCATGAATAACTGTCAACTGGCTCACACGAGGAGAAAAATACAAAAGCCCAGGAATATTTTCATCATCAGAGACACAAGCTTTCTAGATGCTCCTGTAACATACAATATTCCCTTAAATTCCCTCTTCTTCCCTCCCCAGCGGCCCTGAAGCCTCTGGAGAGACCCTGTCCTCTCTGTGTCTCACTGATGGATATCCCCACAGTGGGGGGTATATAACCATTAAGCAGACTATTAAAAAAAATCTGCCTGCCATGATAACAACAAGAAGAAAGGGAAGATTTGCCTAAGATCCCAGCAATGGATGAAAATGTCCTTGGATTGTCAGGTTGCAGTGAAGAAAATGCCTTACAGCCAAAAAGAAAAAAGGGAGAAGCAAGGATGCCATGCCAGCAGGTGAGAGCAAAGGCTTTTTACTTCATGTCTCCTAGGAACAGGATAGAAAGATACACATTTCTCAATGGGTTTTGTTCCCTTCTCCCTTGTTTATGCACCTCCAGCTGACCTGATTATGTCAATGCCTCCTGAAACTCGTTGTAACAAGTTCTCCCCATTGCAGTGACACTTCTGATGAAAGCAACATTGAGCTGACCCGGGGAGCAGCAGCGGATTCCTGGAACTGGCTGTGGCTCCTGTGCCACCGTGAACTTTACAGATCAGGGTTTGCTACCCTAAAAGGAGAAAATGGCACCCTCAGGGAGGGTGCAGGGCTGGGCCCATCGCCTCTGGGAGAAAAGGCAGGCTCGGGTTGGTCCTAACAAAGTTTTCATACAGTGCTTTCTGTATTCTTCCTTTTCTCGTTTGGGGAAGGGTGTTTATGTTAGGTGTATCAGTGCTAGAAACAAAACTTGAAGTCCCTTATAACACTAAAATTACCGTTCTTCAGGGGACAGGGTATTTGTTTACAAAAACATCTTATGGCCCAACACGAATGCGCTTTGTTAAGTGTTAAATGTGGTGTGTATCCGCCAGCAAAGCAAGCATGTCAAATTTACAACTGCGACTAGCAGAGAGGAGAGGATTTTTTTGCTTAGGTGGTAATGTGCTTTAAAAGGAGAGTGAATCTGCATTTCTTGGGAGGGAAAGCTGGGATACAGCCAGGATTCCAGCCAAATGATGACTCCTGATGTTCTTTCACTGGCTCAGACTCTCAGCTCCTCTTTTCGATTTTGTTGAACTTTCCCTTTTACTACAATTTACCTCAATTTCCTTAAATAGTGAGAACTTAGGAAATACCAATTGTTTTAATTTGTTTCTTCTCTGACTTTGACAATATGTAAAGCTGAATAAATATTAATTCATTATAATAATGAGTTCCCAGAACATAATAAAGGTCCTTTACAAGAGGAAGTAAAGCATATATTTCTGAGCTACTAGCAGCAATTTTTCAGTAACACAGAATTGATATAATCTTTTCTGTAGTACTTGTGACCACTGATTTTGTGGTATCCTCACCATGGTCACAGACAACTGTTTTGTGCTTTGATTTGACTTTTGTGGCAGGTCAAAAAATGGAGCCTTGGGAATAGTAATAAATATCCAAAATCCTACACATACACACAAGCATTCCTTTAGTACAGTATCCAGCAGTCCTGATGGTCCTATGGCAAATAACGTGGGATTTTAGGCTGAGATTTTAGCATTTTATCATATGAATTAGGCTATGCACTTAGGCCTTAAGATGCTTTTTTAAAAATTGATGAGACTGAAACAAACAAATTTTTTTTATAAGAACAAAAATCTGATCAATAATGATTTACTCATTTTCTATTCATCTTCGTTTGAAGCCTGAACACTTCTTTTGCTATTTGTTTTTGCTTTTCACTAACACCTCTGATTTAAACACTTATTCTTCTAAAATAAAGTTACCTCTCTTCTGGCCTCAACCAAGGAACTTCACCAAAGAACACAAAAAGTAATACATTTCATTATCTGACTTTGGTTAGGCACAAGGCATGATAGAAAAACATGCTTTGATCTTTATTCTATGTAGAATAAAGAAGTCCAACAGCTGAGAGAAAAAAGAACAAGCAAGTTATAAGAAATTTGGACATGAAGACAAAAAAGACTGTTAATGGGTCCCTCCTTCTGTACAGTTCTATAGTTTATCCAGTGGAGTGTAATATGCTCTCCCTTCCTGGCAAGAAAATACCATTCAAGGGAGGAAGATTCTTCTGCCAGAAGCCAGCTTAGCCAACAAGGTCTGAAATGTAATTGGTAACCTGATTGGAATGCTCTTCTGTTAAACTGTTGGAGGCACAACCATGGCACAGAAGAGAAAAAGAAACAGGAGAGAACTTGTTTGCCCTGGTGTTGGCTTATGAGAAGTTCAGCTTTATAGGATGAGCTTCAATCTTAAATTTAAAGTTTCCTTTGGTTTGTACACCAGTATCTAACTTGGCTACTTCACAAATTTTAAACACATAATTTTTAACTCCTGTAGCAATGGATCAACCCCACAGACCTACTTACATGGAAAAAAACCCCAACCAAATCGAAACCTTTTTCCAACCCACCATAAAGAAGGAAGGCTTTAATAAGCATGCAGTCTGTTTTTCTAATAAAACTCCTGCTCAGCCTACATCTATTCACCATTGTGTCCTGTCATCCTTCATGATCAATTCCTGAATTTGATTGCAAGCAGTTTTCAGCAGGGATCATGTCTTCTTCATCCCTGTGGACATTCAGATGTCTTCTCTGCAGAGTCATAAACTAATAAAAACAGACACACACATCCATCAGCTAACCCAGCATAAGCAGTAGTCACTACAGACAAATCTTTGCATGTTATTAGACCTACACATAATCTAAGAGAGCAACAGCTGAGGAATGAAAATGAGCCAAGGTGAGATTTTCCAAGCTTGCCTTTAAGAAAACAAGGAGGACATGAAACACATACCTTCAGAAGAGCCTGATTTCTGGCTGCCAAGGAATCACTTCCTGAATTTCCTGTATGGCTCCTTTTTATCACCAAAGCTTTCTCCTTGCACTCCTTCTTGAAACCCCTCCTCCTGTTGGGCACTGTAAGTCAGGGTCTTCCCAAGGCCACACGATCATTTGGTGTGAGGGGTAAAATGGGTACCAAGGGCCATCAGTGAAAGAATCTTGCAGGAGAAAGTTTTAATAGGATCAAGTTCTACTACAGAATTGGTGTTTGGCCCTCAACTCACCATTCAGCCCCTCTGAGCTGTGTTTGAGCCAGCCAAGGGCAGCTGCAGGCAGGGCAGAACTGTGCCAGGAAAGGACGGATGTGGCCGCTGCCAGTTGTCACTGCTGGTATTCTTACCCTGACTAACATGCCTAGAGCTAGGGGTGGCCTTCCTTCCCATTTGGCTCTAGTAATTTGGGTGCTATCCCCCCTGAATGCCCAAGAAGGGTTTATAATTCAGTTACATCTCCTCTCTGTCCCTCACCTTGACCAGAATTAGGCTGCAAGAATCCCTTTGCAAGCTGGAGCAGGTTTTTTAACTCCTCTTCCTTCCTTCCACTTGATACATTTCAGCCTTGGACATCTGGCTTTGAAGGACTCAAGGGCAGAGTGTGTGGGATGTGACATTTACCAGGATTCCTCTTTCATTCTTGTTTAAATGTGCAGGGCCAGGTGAGAATTTTGCTGTCCAATTTTTATAAACTCTGTCTATCACACACCCATGCAGAAAGCAGTGAAAAGAAAAGCTACCTACATTCAGCATGGGATAAAGGTACTGACCTAGGGGTGGAGTGCAGGACTGACAACAACACTTTGAGTTTCAAAACTTTATCCTGACATGGTTTTATACTGAAACCATTTCACTTTTGCTCTTCACTTAAATAAAGATGATAATAAATATTTGGTTTATATTTTATATCTTTCCATAATACCTGTATGCTCCATACAGGAAAAAAACCAAAACAACAGTGTAGTTTTGTCCCAACAATATCTTCCTGTATGATACAATTACCTCTTGAAGAGCCCTCTGTGTGCAGTACACACAAATCCATGTGCACGTGGACACTTTCCATCCCCACGTTCACATGTAAACACACTCATGCTGATTTTACATGTTCTGTCTCCGTGTGGGAGCTGTGAGATTGCAGGAGGGGCTGGTAGCAAGGTTTCCCAATGCTTGTTATGATAAACACCCTGCTATCAGTTGCCTGTAACTTTGCCAAACTTCTCCTGTCTAGCTCCAGCTGAAATTTTCTGTGCCAGCCATATACCACAAGCTGAATGCTTTTTGGAAAAAACTCTGCACTAAAGCACTTCAGTGATCTGGATCAGGGGAAACCACACTGTTGTGTCTGTGCTGAAAAACAAATAAAATCTGGGTAACCTGCTAGGAAATATGCTCTTATCAACCTCATACTTTTTAGCATGGATTTAAGCTTGTCTGGAGGACTTGAGCCTTTGTTCTAAGAGTGCTTTTGTGCAATCCACATGAAAAAATGCCCACTTTGGCCTAGTGACCAGACTTTGAAGCCTCCTACCTTGCAGCTCAAAATCTGGAAAACCTTCAGAGCTCAAAGTTGCCAAGGGAGCAGGGAAATCCTGCACAGCCTATGGATTGCTTGGTGCTGCTGCTGGTGCAGCAGGGGATGGACCAGCTCAGCCGAGGATGAGACTTTGCCATGGTTTTCATGCTCTCCTCCGAGGCCGAGGTACAAGGAAAGGATTCGCTCTACTCTGCAAGTGGAACAGAAGAAAGCTGGCTTTTATACGCAGATCCCTACCTCCCTTTCACCATATCCTGAACAGCTGGCCATGTCCCCATCCAGGACATGAGAAAATTCATGTTTAAATCTATGTTTGAGAAACACAAATGTTATTAATTTTCTTACATGTAGCAAATCGAGTGTTCTCCCCTCCACTACGGTTTTTGACTAATTCAGGACAAACATCCGGTTCTAGCACACTCACAGTTTCACTTCACAGACCTTTTTAAAATTGTGTCACACTACCTGGTAATGTAGACAATATTTTTAAACAGTAGAAAAGCAATGCAAAACAATAGAAAACCGGGCTGATTAGTGCCTTTCCAAGCAGAGGCACATTTTTGCCGAAATTTTCAAGAGTTCTTTTTCTCTGGGACATAAGGGATGATCCCCTAAACAACAATTTGATTTGTGTGGGGCTTTTTTTCAGTGTTCAGCTGACTTTAATCAAGAGGTTTGAAAATTCTTCCCAATTCAACACTTTCAAGGTGCATGAATCCATACTTGCCATAACATCTAGCCTGCCTCGAGATTTTTCTACTAATCTAATAATCTTAATAAAGCAATTTCATGCTCTGGCACATCTGCTTCCAAAAAACATTTTGCATTATTTTTCTTATTGTGTTTCTGCAGCTAAAGAAAACTGAAATAAATGCTACAATTTACACCGAACACTGTTGAGTTCCTAGTGGAGATGACAAAAAACTGTTATGATTGGACACACCACAATATGCAATAAACGTTTAGGGAACCATAAGACATAAACTCACTTGTGTTCTTCCTTTCTTATGGTTAAAAAATTGAGAGGATATTGACATTTTGTCCCAGAAGCTTACAGCTTTCTCTTTCAGGAAATATTTTCATCCAATATTCTTTGTTGGTTTTTCAAGCTAAGTTCTTTTACCTCTGACTACATGGATTCACAATAATTCTATTTTACACCCCAATAACACTAATTCTAGGAAGTTTAAGTGAAAATTTTACAGCTTCCCACATTGTTCCCCAGACTAGTTCATATTAAATAGTATCCCTGACAAACAACTGATCACAGATAATCTCCATCTTGCTGAGACAAGAAGCAAAGACTTTTTTCTTTCATTTATATTGTAGCCACGAGGAAGTACAATTTATTTTCTTAAATACAGAATTCACAATGCTACTTGTTTGATTATTTCCTAGTCAATAAATCCATAACCTCCGGGGCTGCTGAGTATCACTATTTTTAATGCTTGAGGAAGCAAAGCCCAGTTGGAGAAAGAGATAAAACACCTCCACTCTGTAAGGAAAATTTTGCTGAGGGGCAACACTAAAACACTGGTGGATGTCCTAAAGGTAAAACCCAGCACAGTCTGAATTACAAACCCCACTGCAGTGCCCGACAGATTCATGGCTGCTTCCCCCTTTGCTTGTCTACTGTACTTTCCAGTTCCTGGAAAAGAGTTGTCTCTGTCACTTTTTGTATCCAAACAATATCCCCCTAGAGTTTTAGCTGCTACACAAATAGAAATATGACATAAAGGACAAAGGATAATTTTGGCCTGCTGACAGTTTTCGTGTCCGTGGGTTAAAGAAAGTTAATAAGAGAGTTTACTGTGTGTACCACTTGAACACTAAAAACGTTCCTCAAGAGGTTAAAAGTTCAAAGTTGAGTCAAAGTCTGCACTGCCTCCACTCTTCCCTTTTAATTATCTGAGGTCAGGAAGTTAATAATACCAGAAATCCCCAGTAGAGACCTCTTGCTCAGTGTATGAACTTTAAACTTGTTCAGCTTTTTTCAAAGGGTAAAAAGTTCAGTGAAAACACAGTGGATTTTCCCTCTGGTCTCCACCAATTCAACCTCAAGGGTTAAAAGTTTAACTGTAAAAGAGGAACCTTTGTTCTCTGAGCTACATTTACAGAGTTCACTTATTAAAAGGTAAAGATTTCAAACAGCAGCTAAAGTCCAAAGTGATTCTTTTCCATAATGATGAAAATATCGCAATAAAAGCAAGTCCTTTGATCTGTTATCACTTCCCTCAGAAGTGACTGTCAAAACTTATTTTTCTCTTTATTTTGAACTTTGGACGAGTAATGGAGCCACATGGGTCCCTAAGGCCACGTATATCTGTTAAACAGCAACATGCTGCATTTGTGAATTTGTTCTACATTTTTCAGGCAGACAGTATCTTTTCCCTACTGAAACATTTGTGGCAGATGTTTCTTCACCAGGACTTTTTGCACAGTTTATTTCACACAAGCTCAGGTTCACAGTTCTGACAATGGTGAACGTGTCAAGTATAGGTGTTCTCACTATCTTCATTCTCTACAGACGAAGATCCTCCTGCTGATCCTTTGGAAACTATGCTGCTAGTAAATCTAAAAAACAGTTCATCTAAAATATATCTGTTTTTGTATAACAGCTGAGATTTGAGCTGTGGGAGTTCCCTGGGGGGTATTCAGTAGGTGCAAAGTGTCTGATATTAATCAGTGTGGGTCGAAGGTTTCCAAAAAGAGGAAAAACCAACAAAAAGGTTACTTTTGTTTTTAGTATTTGTCCCATGTCTAATGGCCAGGACAAGTATCTATGCAACTGAAATAGAAAATTCCCTTGGCTTGGAAGATAATAGATTGCTATGCATGAATTTGAAAATCTTGAAAAACAACAAATTCTAATTTGGGCCTTCCTTAGGGAATCTCTTATAATGTGGGTTTTGGATTGCAATGGTGTGAGTGGCCTTTTCATTAAAGATCAGCTTATTAAAGTTCAAATATTCCCTGAACAGCTCATTTCCCAGTCCTGCTTCATTTATGAAGAAGTTGAAGCTCAGCATTTCAGCCTTGCTGTACCCACAAGCAAAAAGCCCTCACTGTGTACCTGAAAGTGTTGCTCTGACCCATACCTGTGACCCTGTTCTTTGATACAAACCTCAGCAAAATCAATACGAGCTCTCACTTTGGAATGCTTTAGGTCTGCCCATCTCACTCTCAGAACAGAACTCAAGATCATTCTACTCCACCTGACTCGTGCTTGGGAGGACTACTCAGTTCTGAAAATTGAGGTTTTAAATTTAGGTCCACTCTAGAATTTTTTTAACTGGGATGTAACCCATACTTTGCATTTACAGACCTTTCTCAGAGAACAGTGTTCACTACTGTGCCTATAAAATTCACTTCTCAACAAACCTGCAGGTTTCTAAATTACCCTTTCATTTTTTAATTTTACTACAGACTTTGCATGACCTGATATTCAATTTAACCTATTATTCATCAAGCATTTATACAAGCACCTCTTCTTTATCATTTTGATCCCCTGTTTACACTGTCAGATGAAGACCAGAGCAAAGATAAGCTTTTCTTGATTATTCTGATAAACATTTTCTCTCTCCTTCACATGACCAACTCTTGAGCTCTTTCAAGTTCAGTTCAGCAGGAAATGTTTGCTGTTCTGGCAGAACTACTTTACTGGGTCAAATGGTTCCAAAGTTCAGCTAAAGATGGTGACCTTAGGCGAGGGTCTAGTTGGGCCAGCCCTGCTGTGTTTTCACCAGGCTCTCTGAAGAGGGTGCTTGGCATTAACTCTGCTTGACCCTCTCAGCAAGCTCCATTCAGACCACAAACTCACAAATTAACAACAGATTCTGTGGGTTACAGGCCATCAAGATAGAGGAAAGGATGACTGAATCTGATTATGGAGCCACTTACGAGACTTGCAATAGGTAGCATTGCATAATTTTTTTTTGGAAGAGGTCCCTTTTGGACATAATTGCCATTTTACTCAACTAATTATAATTATGCTTAATACAAAAAAAAAAAGCACAGACCGTTCAATACAGCTGACACTGACAATATTTGTGCAAAGCATGACTGTTTCACAAATATAATCTGAGTTCAAGTGATTCCAGGACCAAATTGAATACCTGGCAATCAGACCTCCATAAATTATCATTTCAAATGGAGCGTACACTTTCAGATTCAGTGAGATATGAACTATTCTAGTTCACTTTTGCTTCTCTATCAGTCTCCACATATGCCCTTTTGTCTTTAACTATAGCTAATCCATGTTTCTATTGGCTAACTTAAACAGGCTTTTGCTGTGTCTTAACCTTCAGGCTAAAAAAATTTTTTTTTTTTTGCTGTAAAAGAAATTTCCCATGCAAAACTGCACACACATACTGTACTCTTTTGAAACCGGGTTGTTGGGTTTTTTTTGATAGTGCATCTGTAGCCACAGAGTTCAAAACCAGTACTTCAGAGTGTTTCTTTACTCGTTCCTGCAGTCATGTCACCCCCTTCACAGGCATGCATCTGTACAAAAGCACTTCTGAGTGCAAAATTCACCCTCTGACAAGCAGGGTAGGACAAGTGCTTTCTAGAACAAGAGCTCTGACCCGAGAGCACCATCAAGTTGCCCTGGGAAGACTAGAGGATTACCCTTCCCACCTGCCCTCCTGGCTGGCAATACAGTCAAGTGTTTCCACCCTCCTGTTGTCTCATTCTCCTGCTCTGTGTATTCATATACCACACAGAAGTTTCAATTAAAACGAATCAGCCACAATCTGTGGTAGCTTGTATGCAATCACACACGTTCAGATCTGCTGCCTTTGCATCAAGGGTGGTGACCTCCCCACTGAGGAACAGGGAAAGCTGCTACCTCTGGAAATTTCTCCAAAATGAGTCACTGGCACTGGTGAGACACCCTGAATGACACACCGTACCGGGAGGTGGGGCGAGGGGCGGGTGCTGGATGTTTTCACCATCCCTACACTTTGTCAGGACTCTGCTATGGTTTGTTTCATTTGCTATTCCTCCTCTTCCTTCTCTGCTAAGTCATTCTGCACCACTTGTGCCCTTTTACCGTGAGCCCAGCTGACAAAGCTCTGTCCCTTGCCCTGCAGGAACATACTGCCATTATAGATACTGGGAAAAATCAAAGTAATTTGAATGTCTTTCCTACAGAGAAAGCTCTTCTGGATTTGCTGCTCCTCCTGACATATTCAGTATGATAAGAGAAGGAGAGAACATAGATTCAATCACCATATGCTACAAGAAAGCCACCCACAGATAGCACATAATCTGATGCTATAGCCCCTAAGTTTAGACCTAATGGGCCCTTTCGAACAAATGGATCTTGCCTCATAACGTAGCCCCTGCTCATCTAAAATGGAAAGAGCCAAGAAAAACAGCTGGATGCCAGCTGCCCACAGTACATTTCACACGAAATCTGTGAAAAAACTCAGTCACAGTGAAGAGCAAACTATCTACAGACAGCTCTAGCAAGCGCTCTGGGCTCCTACTATTCTCTTATTGTAGCATTTTCATGTCTATTATCTTACTGGGCTGGACTCACTTAATGAAAGGATAATGCATCTTGTAAGGAAATGATCAGATTATCTCTCTGATAGCTGCAGACAAAGGTGATGTGAAAAGGGAAAGAGCCTCCCCTTCTGCACCCAAATTCTTCTGCAGGTGATTCATTTGCAATCTCTGTAGCCACAAACAACAAATCTTATGGGAATGGTAGGATTAATGTTAATTTTACTAATTCAGTGGAGAGAAAATCTCTCCTCCCCATATGAGTACAGAATCTCCTGAGCTCAGACTCTGGTGTGCTGACCACCATTAGGCTCACAGTTACATGCCAAAATTATGTCCTATGACACCAAGAGAAATGAAAGGTCATAAAGCTCACAGTTTTCAAATAATCCCTCAAGACCCAGGCCCCTAAAGTACTAAGCCTTTTGTCCTTTCAAGAACAGCAACAAATGGAAATTCTTCTTTGTGTGAAAAAAGTCTGGAGCAAGCTTTGCAAATGAAAACACATGGCACAGCTCTCATCCCCCATGCAGGGAGCACACATGGAGGGAACAACTCGGTCCAGCTTGGGATGTACTGACCATTGAAACACAGATTCTTCTGAAGATACATCTGACTTAGAGGAATGAGCGCAGAAGGATGAGGACAGACCAATATAAAAATGGTTACACACTCTCATCAGAACCAACTGTGGGATATGAGTAGTCCTAAAACAATGGGGTCTTTCAAAAAACCCCACAAATTAACTTAAACACACTTCTTTTGAAACTAGCTTGTGTGTTAGCCGTCTCTTTCCGTTTACAAAGAACATTGAAGGTCATTACAGCAAAGACCTCCAGGCAAATTTCTCAAAGTTCACAGCACCTCATGGAGACAATTCACTTTGATAAATTATTGGGTGATAACTAATATGAATTTTGAAAAGATTTGGGCAGTACCCTGTGGGAGAAAAAAATCTGCTTTGAACTATCCAAAAAATATGAGTAAGCCATGTAGAAATAATTAATCATACAACAACCCATTATAATTAAAAGTGTTTTCTTAAATAGCTTCTTGATTGAGAACAAATGCCTCATTAATCTGGGACATACTGACTTAGGAACACAAGAAATGTCAAGCAGAGAATGATGCCCAAGATGACATGGGACTGCACATGCTGCCTGTGCCCCATCTCAGAGGCTCACAGAGAACACTCAGTGCAAAGGTCAGTGAATGTGGTGGCCTGGAAAAAACTCCACTGACTGTTTTTAAAGCCAAATTATTTTCATTGTAGACCACTAAACATTAGAGGAGTTCGAAGTGGCTGCATTATCATCCCATCTGCCATTGTTTGCAGTCATACCTTCTGCTCCAGGTTTTCCCTGGGAACATTTATACTGCTCCTACTTTTACTAAAACAAAAGTATATTGTTGCAGCTGCACCTCACTCTATATCCACATACCATTTTCTGGACAAAGTTGAGTTTGCTCTGTCCATGATACAGGTGAATTAAGAGGGGTGCAATCATGGTGGCATAACCCCAGCACTGATCCAATACATCTTCCCTCAAGCAGGGTTTACTGTCCTGGGCTTGGTACCCTGTTATTCAGCTGGCCCAACACAAAGCAAGCCCTTTGAAAACTCCTTTCTGGACTGAAACATACTTTAAAAAGGCTTCACTCTTCAATTTTATAAAACCTTATTGCTGATTTTCAAAGTCTGTAGTCTAAAAACAATCTCTCATTATTACAACGCTGTCATTTAGAGAAGAAATTTCATTGCATTAATATTTTGCAGTAGAATCTCTGGTGCGAGTGACATAATCTATTCTTTTTCCTTAGAGATTTAATTTTGTTGGTAAATTTCACCCGGGGAGTCAGAACTGGCTCAAGTGGCAAAGCCAAGCTTTTCAGGTCTTTGTGCCATCAGCAGGTAGCAGAGCTGCACCAGACCACTTTCAGCTGCAAATTTGCTGAGACAATTAGGCCATTTGAGCTCAACACCAGTTTGAAATGAAGAAAGATTTTATAGAGCAGCTTTTGAACTTTGAAAACTCAGATAGCACCTCTTTTTTTTCCTGTAGTCTACGTAAGGAAGGCCCAGTCACCATGACCATGAAGCCAATTTCCTTCCATGGAAAGACATCACCTTTGATAAAAATGCAGATGCAAATTTTCCAGTTTCTCAAAAGAAAGGAAACTTTCTGGAAAAAACCAAAATCATACGTAGAGAAAATCTGGATTTTGCTGAAAAGTTGTTTGCTGGTTCAGAAATAGCTCCACTGTACTAACATTGTCCCTCTGGCTGAACTGCAGCAATGGGTCACAGGAGTTATCTCGTGAGCTGTTTATGGGAGCTTATGATGGTCTGTCTCATATCTTGCTTCTCTTCTATGCCCCAGATTGTATTTCCTATTATTCAGAGTTAAGTTCAGGAGATTTGTTGGACAGGGGTTAAACCTGCTACTCTTTCAGAATGTTTTAAAATTTATTTCAATTCAATTTTTTGTGCAGTGTAAAGTGTACAGATATGTATGAAATCGTGTTTAAATAGCCTGAAAAGCAGTTTTACAGACAAAAAAAATTTACTAGCATGGGGGAGTGTCTTGCCTGCACCAGCTGTCTGATCAGAGGACAATTCAATATGGTATAATTTACCTTTCACATGTAACCAATAGGACTTCAGAAAAAAGTACTGAAAATCTCATTGAAAGCTTAATTTAAAAGAGAAACATTGAAGTTATGCTTTGTCGGGTAATTCTGAGCAACAAATGCCTTAAAGGACGTGACAGACTTCACTGAGCTGTTCCATGGACAGAAAAGATTTACATTCACTAAGTAAAGTACTAATTGCATGTTAAGTTCGACCGTCTCTGGATATTCCCCTTCATTTTTCAATACCATAGTTAAAAATGTTAATACATGTTCCTAGAATAGTACCATGACTGGATCATGGTGGTTATTTTTCTGTAGTTCATCCAGTTATCCCTTATGCTTTCTCAGCCTGGCAGCTCCCTTTGGGGAGAGGCTTAGCTCCCAACATTCACCATTACAGAGGCTGCTAAGTTTTCACTGGTGGTCAGAAAAATGGGAAAAAATTGTCAGGAATACTGTATTCTGAGAATGCTGGGTGTAGGTGAAAAGATTCCCAGAAAAAGTTGTGTAGTTCCACACTGTCAGGTAAAATGTGGGACCACAACAGGGTAGCTGTGAGTTTATTGATCACAGATCCACACTCTGATCAGTGTGAGGAGCCCAGATAACCATCCGGAGGATGGCAGGGAAAGAGTGGATGATTGGGTCAGTGTCCAGTCAGGACACAACAGGGTCCAACTTATACAATTTTTCCTTTTAGCTCAGCTCACAGACATCATGCCCACGTGGTTCCAGAGCAAACAAAACAGCAGTGGCAATAAATAGAGGCTGGGGTCACTGTGACCTGAGGATCAGCAGTGGCAGGATGTTCACTCTGTGAACTGGGATGAGATAGCACATGCTGAGCCAAGCCCTTGACTCTGAGCCAGCCTCCCCAGCCTCCCCTCCCCCTTGAACTGGGTGCCACTGCAGAGGATGTGTTTTCAGATGCAGGGCCGGAAAAGTGACTGAAATTTTGGGACCTGTTCCATATCTCTTTATCTGTAACAATTGCCTCAGTGCATTGGATCAAACTCTCTTGTATCCTTGCACTTCTCTACTTGCAAACAACAAGCATCAAAGCATTGTCTTTCTTCTTACAGCACCATATGATGTGGACATGTCTGGTTTGTGGTAGCTCCACCAGTTCATCATCGTCATTGATCAACTGATCAATTATCTGCCACGTGACTCCACCAAATTCTAATAACATTTGTCAGTAATTTAAATATGTGATCATATTTTCAAAACACACTTCATTTTCACACAAACAAATTTTCCTAGGTTATAGTTTAAAACAAATCCTCAGATAATCTCTTATTCCAATTAAATTTAATCCTTTAAATAAACTGCAGCAAGTTAGAGGCAAAGGTGAGAAGGCTACTGAGGTAAAAGAAAGTCTATAGGGGGATTATAAGCAAAGAAACTCTTAAGAAAAACTTTCTCATGTACTACCCACACGTGCCATCTGCACAGTTATTGAATCAAGGTCTGGGCTGGGTTTTTTTTCTGTTATTTGAGTTACAAGGAAGCCATATTTGGCAGAATTGAGAAATGCATTCCTTGTACATAACGATGCTGCCAGTGGTCCTTGGGTGGATCCAAATTTGGTCCTGCTGAACACAGTGTACAGCTCCCACCTCTGTCCATGCAGACTGCCCCTCGAACAGCACAGACATGTAGGTCTCCCTCACCAGAAAGGATCAGGCTGCAGAATTTTTAAGAGAACAGTCTGGGCTTTTCAGTTTTAGTCATATCCTCATAACCTTGCTAATATGAATTTTAAGGGGTGACACAGACTTTTTTCATATTAAAAATAATCTTTTTGTACTGAACTGTCTTCTTTTTGCTGACACAGTCACAGAGTTGGTCTAAACTTTTTCAATAACTTTGGTGTTCATCTTGGTAACATCAATAATGAAGGACTCATTTGGTATTAATCTAGATGCCATATATGTATTTGTAGAAATTCCATTCCAATCCTGCAGTAGTTTACTGTTCCTGCCAATCCTGATTGAATATTTCACCACTACAGCACAAAAATAATTCCGAGAATTGGTGAAGTCTTTGGTACACTCTGCATGGTACACTCTCTTGGTGAGAAGTTTAATGACTATTGTTATTGCTTTTATTAATTTGCTTAAAATGTATTTCAGCTGTCTAATAAACATTAAACTGTCTCCCATGACTTGCATCACAGTAATATAAGCATGATTATTTAATGTTTAAACTGCTTTTAACAGCAGTTTAAGCCAATCCAGATAACTTTATACCCAGGCAATTTAGGAGAATTCACACCCCTTCTGAGGTAGCTCTGCTCTCTGATTCAGCTGGGGTGCAGTAGCATCTTAAACATGCATGGTGGTGTTTGCAGCCCCTGGCTGAGCACGGCCTCAGGCTCCTTTTAAATCTAAAATCTTAAAAATCTAGTTTAAAAATTGAGACTTCAAGTAACATTCCAGGTGTCTTTCATAAAATCAAGATTGTAAGAACTGACTGGCCTAAAACGATATTGATAATTTCTTACTCTTTCTCTTGTACATCTCAAATCTACTTAATAGCATTTCTCAATAAATCCAGGAATAAAATGTATTTTAAAAAACTTATGGTATAGGTGTTACAGTGCCTCTCACTACCTTTCATATGAATTTCTAACAGGGTTAAAGGCGGGGATTTCCATTTTCTAATTGGATTTCTTTCATAATAGCATTGGCTCAATAACAAAGCCTACATGGCACATTATGACAACATGACAGCGGAGTAAGGGAAGACGTGGCCATGGAGTAGGAATCAGGAAAAATAGATCCCAGTTACAGGCTTCTTATGGCTATGATTCATTCAGCCGTGCAGCCCTTTCCCATGCCACATATTTTGCCATCTAAAATTAAGAAGAAAATATGTTGAACTTGTGGAGTTTCCATACATCTGCCAGAGTGAATGATCAAGTTCTGCACCTAACAGTCCATAAAATTCAAGTGCAAGCTCATGTGGCACGTTGAAAGAAGCACGGTCCGTGTTCTAATAATGCTTCAAAGGAGTCAGCCAGGCTTGAACAAGCCATGGTATTTCACATATAGTCCCACTCGGGGTCATAAAACCCAGCCCTGCATAGAGGCCACAGTCCAGCTTCTGCCTCATGACAGTACAGCCTAACCCTGGTGTCCTGACCTGTACCATGTTCTAGTCTAGAGACACCAACAAACAGATCTCACTTTTTGACCTTTTGCTACCTGATGCCCTTACATTTAACTTAGCACAGCTCAAACTTAGAGCAAAATGCAGCTAAAAGCTTTCACATCTCAGAAAATACATCCGAACAAAACTGCCTGGTATTCTCTCCAGGTCTGTGAATAAATGCCACTGAATTTTCAGTTGTTTGTAGCTATGAAATGGGGAAGGAGTAATTGTCTCTGGGCTAGCCATACTCTTGGTACCAACAAACGAAATCACAAGAAGAAAGAATTCTATCCTCTAGACCTCCCTTACATTACTACTTGTGATTAATTATTTGTACTACCTCCAAAACCACATATGCTTTTTAAATACAGACACTTATACACCCATGTTAAAAAAAATAAAAAATCACAACCCTGCAATAGAAAGAAAACTCATTCCTTTCACATGTGAAAACATACATTATGTTTGATCTCTGAAAGTGTTTCTAAAACAGACTCAAAAAGCATAACCAGACTATGAGGAAGAATGGCAGCTGACTCCAATACTCACTAGAAAAATATTTAGCTGTACAATTAACCTTGAGTGGACAGCAAATTTTTTGATAGCCAAATAAAAAGAAAATTAATTCCGCCCTAAGACTCTTCTCTGTAATTCAAGATTGTATCCACTTGAACCTGCCAAGAAAAGCATGCTCAGAAAGAAACCTATTCTCTCCCCTTCAGTTCAGCAGTGGTGGAAAGTCCCCAGCAGAAAGACAGTTATGTCACTAAAATCATACTGTCTTGTAAAAAAACCTAAAAAAACCCCATAGTTTAACAGAGAAAAAGCTAATGAATGATTCAGTGAAATAACAATAAGTCTTGCATGAAAACATACATTAAAAAGAACAGTGTTATGATAGTAATAATGTATAATTATCCCTTCACATTTATCTTGCCTCAAGTAGACTTACTAAAGAAGGCAAGAACTAATACCCTCATTTTACAGCTAGCATACGACAGACCAAAATATCCCTCTCAAAGTTGTGCAGGAGAGCACATAGTGGATTCAGGCATTCTGCATAACATTGCTTTTATTATATAACTCTATTTCAGTATAAAAACAACCAACCAACCAACCAAAACAAACAAACCAAACAAGAAAGAAAACCAACCAAAAACAAACCACCAAACCAAAAAAAACAAAACAACAAAACCAAACCTAAAAAAACCTATATGAGATTCTTTGCAGAAGAAGAAAATAGTGTTTTATGGATCTCTGACTGCATGATGCATCAAAGCCTTACTACAGAATTCTGCAACCTAAAGTATCTGTTTGCCAGGCTTCAGAGTCCAGGGAAAATAACAGTTTAAAAATGGTAAGAGATGAAAAGAAGCATTTTATCCAATTTCTAAAGTCGTTTCAGTACTAAAAAAGTTTATAAAACAGCACCTATCTACCCCAGTACTCACACATGAACTTAGACTTTATGTGACACAGCTATTCAGGCACCCCGTTCTCAGTGTATACTAAGATATTCACATATATCAACCTGCTAGCTGTATTTCCAGAAACGTTGTGTAAAGATTTATACTTCCCATATTTATTGAAAGCGCTGCGAGTTTCCCAGCTAGATAAACATGAACACATAGATACACATGTACAACATGATGGAAGTAAACAAGAAGGTGAATAACCAGCTGCATTTTAGGACTGGAGGACTGCAAAATGCGACTTGTTTCGCTTAGGGCTTTGCAATTTTGGGGGATCTAAGCGCTGCACCAAGGCACAGCCTTATTTTGAAGCCTGTATCTTTACTGGTACCCATCCGTGGCAGCTGAGGGCACATCCCAGCATCCTGGACACTCGTGGGAAGTCTAGTGTGGAGTCAGATCATCCTAAACAACAGGCCACGGGGTTATTGGCCTGAGGGGGGATTTGGGACATGTCACAACCCGCAAGGGAGGCCTTGAATTACAACCAGCAAGAAAGCGCTAAGACTGAACTATATTTTAAGCATGTAATCTCCCATCATGTGGTATTATTCAGGAAGCTGCTTGAGCCTTGGCAGGGCTTATTCTCTTAGTGAGAGCTGGTGCGTTAGCAGGAGATTATTGCGGGGCAGGGAACAGAAAAGGAAAAGGATTGCAGTGCCTGTGACGTAGGAGGGAAAGGAGGTTACGCAGCATGAGCCGGAGAAGGGAAAAGATCCACAGCAGCAATGGGAGGAGCATGTGACAGTCCCTGGGCCTGATAATGAAAGGGCTGACAGCCTCTCTGGCAATAAAAATCAGTTGTTTAAAGTTGAACCCTGAATCCCAAAGCAAGAAGTCACTGAACATCCAGTTTGAAGGAAAAGGAAAAAAAAAATAGTGTTTGCTGTGAAATATATATTAGATTAGCAGCTGTGGGATTAAGCTAAGCGTTCCTGTACAGTTTGCTGTACAGGAATTATTCATCCAGATATGCAAAACCTGCTCACTTGATAGATGGCTGAAGTCCTCAAAAGCAAGCTGGATAAGCTGACTCCATTGCTTTCACTAGGGCTGAACCTGTGCCAACCTTTTCCAGAATCAATACCTGGAGATGCTTCCAAGGCATCACAATAAAGTGCTGGCGTTGTTACAAATGAGAAAGCACCCTCTCCAGATCTGCATGTGCCTGCTGCCTTTTGGACAGGTTTGAGCTTCTAAATCTTTCATCTCTCTCGCAGCAACACAAAAGAACTACTGTGCACTTAAGGCAACCAGTGGGGATAGGGAAGGTATTTAATAAGGTTCACTGCAGTTTCAACACCCAATTTATACTTTCCCAAATGAGATAAAAAGTAATAAGGCTGCAAATCCCTCTAGTTAAGACTATCACATCTCTGTATGCACCATAAGAGTAAGCAGCTGCTAATTCAAGTCACTGATTTACATTTACCAGACATATGAAAGGCTAGATTTTTTTTTTCTAAAAAAATCAATATGTGAATTAGTAAGGGTTTCAGGCACATAGGCTCTTGTCATGGTCATTCCAAGTGCTCTTTTGTCATCTTGTCAGGTGGAAATCAAGTAAAATATGGTTATTATTCTTTTTTATTAGAAAAGGCAGAAAGCAGTATGCCTGTTCCTTCTCTGGGGATTTTTTCCCACATATTTTCTATCTTTGATTTTCAGTATTTCACTTTTGCATTGATCTTCCCTTGTAATTCTTCTACATTCTCTGCTTTATGTTCTTCTGGGCTCAGTAAGTGTTATGACAGCCAGTCCCTCTATTTTAAGGACCTGGAGAGTTTTTAGGTTTTACCCACTGTAGGTGGGTTCCAAAACTTCATTAGTGCTTCCTGACCACACTAGGCTTAAAAAACCCAGATCCCACAAGCAACATGTAAATCTATTATCAAAAGCTGTTTGAAAAAAAAAGTTTAAAAAACCTTTGTGAAAACTGAGACTGCTTTAGACAGTTCCTCCATACACCTTAGCTGTTCTTGTTCTAGACATTAGATATGCCCATAATGCCCCTTTTTGGGCTTTCTTGGGTGCCATGTCTAACCAGTCAACTCAGGTGTTGTTTTGGAGGGTGGAAAGATAAATGCAGAGGGGCAGGAGAGCAGGGCAGCACAAGCATAAACAGGAGAAAGCATGGAAGAGATCCCTAACAGAGGAACTTCAGCCACTATAATTACCAGAGCCCCAATTTAACTGTGCTACACTGATTTTTGCAAAAGGAGCTTCTTATCTATTAAAGATGAAGCTGAGAGCTTCAGTTTGCTGGCCTAGTTCCTTTCTAAGGCTATCTCCAGAGATGCAGCCTTCCTGGTGACTTTAACAGCACCATTCCATCAGTTTCTTCAAATCTTGGATATTTCACTTCATATTACCTCCATTATCAAGTTGCTTTGTTCAGCAGCTTTGAAATATTATATAACACCAATCTCCCTTGTCCCCTTGAATACAAAATATTACTATTAATCCTTTTGTAACTGTGAATCTAGGTTATGTAATTTCTTCTACAGACTTTTTCTAAAGTTGACACAAAATGCAGAAAATGTCTTTTCCTGATTTAAATTTTAGAACTTGTTCCAAACGAAAAACTACTCTATTGGCCTTTAGGCAGTGTATCAACTGAGGCAGATGTATTTAAGCAAAACATAGGATGCACTGAAACAGATAAGGTGCTGATAAAGTCTTCTAGGCATTTTTGAATCTGTAGACCGAAATCATTATGGAACTTAAACATGTATCAAAAATATAAGGCTGAACTTCGTAATGAGGAGCTTGGTGGTTTTATGCCATGGTATTTTACAGACTCTAACTTCAGTGTTTATTGCTTCTTACAAATTATTTGGAAGTTACTCAGGTAAAAAAAATAAACATTCAGTCTAGATGTCTCTGACACATGAAATACATGCTCAATTTTTGTGAAATGCTGTGAGAAAGTTAACAACTAGACTCTCTACGTTCACATTCAGAAGCATTATAAGCAAAGTAATTTAACCAGAGATGATAAAATAAATTATATTCTTTTTAAGGTTATGCACCTAAAAACTGCTAAATGAAAAGTGACTTTTACTCAGTGGGCAAAGCTGTTAGATGAATTTCAAGTCCTGCAGACTAAAAAAAGAAAAAAAAAAGAAGAAATGTTATCTTTCTCTGTGCATTGAATTTAATTCATATTCCCATTCAGGTCTGAATAAACTCAGTGGGCATTCTCCATTTATCTTCAGTGAGCTACAGATCAAGCTCAGGAATCATGTTACAGCCTGAGAAGAGATATTATTGTACTGCCATTGTCTCTGCTGATGTAACAGACCTGCAGCTGAATAAGCTTCATTTCTGAAATTTCATAGACTGATAGACCAACTATAATACTTCTAATTTAATAACTGAGAAAAAAATCAGAAAAGTCCATTCTAGAAATGAAAAAAAGAGAAAAGCTATATTTTATCTCATTTTATTTTATTGTATGGGACCTGTTGTGGGGAAACAACTCCAAACTTCCAAAGTTTAACAATAAAAGGGCTGTAAACAGCAAGTCTATCTAGAGCAGACTGCCCAGCACTGTGCCCAGAGGAATTTTTGGTATCTCCAAGGATAGGGATTTCACAATTTCAATGGGAAACCTGTGCCATGGCTATGTCACCCTCAAAGTAAAAAAGCTTCTGCTCTGTGGAAGGGGAGCCTCCCGTGCTTCAGTTTGTGCTCACTGCCTCTTGTCCTGGTACTGGGCATCACTGAAAAGAACCCACCACTCTTTTCTTTGTGCCTTGTTCCAGATATTGAAATATATTGCCAAGACCCCCCTGAACCTTCTCTTCAGCTGGGCTGCACAGCCACAGCCCTCTCAGCATCTCGAGCCTTTCTCCTGTGAGGACAGGCTGGGAGAGTTGGGGTTGTTCAGCCTGGAAAAGACAAGGCTTTGGGGAGACCTTAAAGCACCTTCCAGTGCCTGAAAGGAGCCCACTGGAGAGATGGAGCAAGAACTTGTGGTGACAGGACAGGGGGAATGGCTTCAAACTGAGGGAAGATAGATTTAGATTTGATATTAGGAAGAAATTCTTCCCTGTGAGGGTGGGGAGGCCCTGGCACAGGGTGCCCAGAGAAGCTGTGGCTGCCCCTGGATCCCTGGCAGTGTCCAAGGCCAGGTTGGATGGGGCTCTGAGCAGCCTGGGATGGTGGAAGGTGTCCCTGCCCATGGCAGGTGTTTGGAACCAGACGATCTTTAAAGTCCTTTCCAACCTAAATAATTTTATGATTCATCAGAAGAACAAGAAACAATCAAAGTGTTCACTCATCATTGTGCAAATTAGCTACTATGGCTCCACTGCCTCTTCAAATTAGTCTGCTACTTGACACAGGTAACCCTGGGAAAAAGAAACACCCTTCTAGGAAAAGCTTCATAATTTACTTCCTCTCATGCTGAATAGCCTTGAATAGCCACAAAAACCATGAGACAGCATGAGAAAATATCAGCCACAGCTATACCACATATTCTGCTGAAATAGAAAACCCTGAAGTTGGGGGTTTAGCAGCAAATAGGAATGTGATCACACTGCTCAGCAAACAGGGAAGAGGTATTTGCCCCTCTCCCCTGTACAGCACTTCTCACTATCCCACTGCCTGGGGAGCATGAAGACACTCCTGGCCTTTTGCTGCTGACTTTATTAAAATCCTCCATTTTCCAAGCTTTCACCTGTAATCTTGATAAATGAGACCTTACTGGGTATGTTCAATGAGTTCAGTAAGATCTATGGCTAATCAGGGCAAGAGTAACCTGTAAACACTAAAAATGTCATTTTTTAAGGGGAAAAAAAAAAAAGAGAATGCATGTTGCCCTAGTATATAGGAAATTTGCTGGCTATTTAATGTTGCTGCTATGGTCTTGCTTCTAACACAATTTTTTAAATAGGGGCAAATATTTCTCTCCACCACCCTCCCTTTTTTTTTTTTTTTTTTTTTTTTTTTTTTTTTTTTTTTTTTTCCCTAAAGAATTGGGAAGAACAACAGCAAATGCCAATGCTTATAGAGATCTAGAAAAAGTATTTTCATGATTAAATTATTAACCAGGACTTTCTATACTGGGAAGGTGTGACTGGAAGTATCTAGGCTGAGACAGACATTCCTCTGCTTAAAATTCAGTGAGAAACATATGGAATGTGATACACCAGGATGAATTTTGAAATACTTATACAGAATAATGTGGGAGCCAACCAGCTGCTGTTTAATTTAGATTGTGCAGTGAATAACCAGTGTCACCTGGCTACAGCAGCGAAATAAAAGGTTAATAAAACTCACTACAGCCAAGTATTACAAGAAGGAAACTTTCCTGCATTCCTCTGTCAATGTAAATATTGGTTCTTTCAGCCCCTTTGCTTAATTGGAGATTTCACTACTAGATACAACAAAATATGTAGGTTTGAACCAGTTTTAGAAATGAAATTCTAACACAATGTGAACTGAAATAGAGAGTAACTTGATTCAATAAAAGTTACAGGAACTTGCCCACAATGACAGTGCATTTCAGGAGACTGCCTGAATACATAAAAGTAATTTAAACTTAAGTTTTTTTTCAGTTACGTGAAGAATTAACAAATTTGAAAGGAATGTGTGAACACATGTTAGAATTCCTCACTCTTAATTGAATCACTGGGCTGCAATTAAAAGCCTGGGCCCTGGAAAATAGGTATAAAACATAGCATGCAATGTTTTTTACATCTATTTTTGGAAAAAGCAATGTTTTTAAGAATCCCCACAGAAAGTAATTTTCTGGCATGCACAACCATCAGACATCACATCTCTTTGCTTATGAGGGCATGTTCATACCAAGCTTTCACATTTGCTGTGGTTGATTGCATTCAATCCAGCATTTCCATTGACTTCTAAGGGCCCTGGAGAAGGCCATCAGTGACCTAATGTTTTCTATCTCTTCTGTTTAAGTTTCTTTGAAGCTAAAAAAAGATTTTTCAGTAGAACATCTTTTCTCCTTATACTTCAATTATATTATTCTAAGCCAATAATACTTTACATTGAAAATATGTACAGCTGTGATACTTCCAGAAGCTGTGACATTCTGTTAACACATACCTTCAATTTTATATTAAAGACCTTATTAAAACTTAGCCTGATTTCTCAGTGTTAGATGCTAAACTGTGGTTACGAGACTGAGTTCTGTGTTTTATCCTAGAAAATGTGCTTCTGTAAATAGAATATTACTGGTTATTTTCCAGTTGTTCAGTAACTTAAAACACAGCCCTACGAATTTCTGCAGAACAGCAAACTCAACAAATTGGAGTACTTTTGGTTTTTGTCACTAAGGAGACTATGTGGTCCACAGCAGGATAACTGAGAAAAAGGTTTGCTGATCTCTGGTTTAGATATCTGTTGAATGACAACAAAAATATGGTCTTAGACTTGCAAAGTACTGATAATCTGAACTAAAGCAGACCAGCGTTAGACAGCATTTGACCAGTGAATTCATATGACACATGCCATGATGCTCCCTACATAAACTGAACTGATATGCTCTGAGGATACAATTACACTTATGATCCTAAAATACATAACCTTGGAGAGGGTTCCTAGGAAGGAAAACAAGAAAAATGAGTAATCAACGTTTCCACTGGGAAAACAATCTCACTTTAGTCTGCAGTCTCCACCAAATATTCCCACAACCAACTTTAGCCTGCTTTGGAGGTTCACAAACAAGTCTAAAAAGTACTCTTAAAAACCCCAAACAAGTAAATAAACCATAACCAAAGCAAAACCAAACAAAACAGATCACATATTTATTTTACCACCTAATGACAAGCACGAGTACTACATTACTTGGCAAAACTAGAATGTATTTATGAATCTGTGAAGCAGATTTCTTTCTGAGATCTCAGGAGCTGGATTTTACTTTTAACTTCTTATGACTCAGTCTCAAGTTTGTATTCAGACATATGGAATTGGAGAATTCATTTTTGTCTGGTCTCTAGTATGCAAAGTTGTACTTTGAACCAGCCACAAGAAAAGAGACCACATAAGTGGCTAAAAGAAGTGGTATTACATTATACTGAAATTACTGGTACACACAGAATTACGATAAAGGCAACAATTAATGGAAGATGCCACTGAAGTCCAGTTTATGCTACAATAAGTATCAGAGTTTAGAAAGTTTCCATCTTAGTTTCCAGCACATTTCTGTCTTAATATTTGCACAGCAATATTTTCTTTTCCATCCATGACCCGTCTCAGAATTTTTCTGCTTGTTCGCTCTTTTCTGTTGAGAAGTACATCTAAAATACTTAATCCAGATTTGACCCTTCTCAAATTTAAATCTGAGCTTCCAACTGGTAACAAATTTTAAAATGCTGATTTTTTTTTTCTCTCCCACTAAGACCAAATAAATTGCTCCTTCAGTGTGGCTGTTCAGACCCAAAGTGCTTCTCAAAAACCTGAGGCAGTCTTTAGAAGGATTAAAAAACTATAATAGGATAACCCCTCAGAAATCAATAAACAAACATCTAATAATGTAATGCACACCACTCAACTTTTCTATATCAGGTGAAACATTTCTCAGTAATTGAATTTACCTCAGATCCTTTAGGAATGTTGATGATCCACACAGCTGCCTGAAATTAAAAATTGGAATATGATTCTAAGTAATTTTATTTAATACACAATAGAAATTTATCACCGAAAGACTTGTGTCAAGGGTCCTACAGCATCTTATCTAAAAGGATTGTGATGAATTTTCACTTGATTCAGCAGTTGCCTATGTTTTTATTACTAAAGCCTCCAAAATACCTGGTGAAAGCACCACTGACACGATGAAGTATCACACAGTGTGAGTGGTGCTGCACTCTAAAGGAGGCTCAGGCTGGGGCATATCCCCAGTGCAAAACTCTCTGGCCAATTCTCTGCTGACCTACTGCTGCTTTCTCTGCACTTTAACATGGCACTGAAGACCCTGCTCTCTAATTCCTAACCCTGCAGCTGGATTGGAGGTGAAAAGAAAGTAAAATGTTGTATTTTGGTTTTTCGTACTTAAAAGAATATTAAATTTTTTCCCTATAGAGCTACTACTTGGAGATAGGAAAGCAAGGAACAGCCTGGTAGGATTGTACTATTAGCTATTGTCCATTGAAATAAGTTTATGCCTTTTTTCCACAGAAAATGCAGTTTTACAAAAGCTGTTGTTTTCCACAGCATCAGCCTTTCCTTGCTGCTGTATACAATATATTTTCAGAAACTCTCTTTTAGCAAAAAGATATATTATTGTAATTACCCTGCTAACTGAAAAGAGAGGCACCAGAGGTATCAATCAGCTGATGTGAACCAAAGGAAAGACCCTGATGCCAGCCTATTAGCCAAGACTTTTATCCCAGTAACTGTGTTTCATGGCTGTGTGTACCTTTGGCACACAGAACGGGCTGTTTGAGAGAGCTGCTCTGTGAAATTCGTAATGATTTTTGCTCAAGGCAAGAGGGATAACAAACAACCACCCTTCAGCAGCCAGAAAAGGCAGGGGTGGGCAGTGCCCAGCCAGGAGCAGCAGCAAACCTGTGCAGTGGATTCCTACAAAGACACAGCCTCAGGTTCAGCCACTTCCACAGGATGGATGTGACCACTGCACTTCAACCTGGGAGTTGAGCAAAACTAACAAGGAACAAAAACCTTATCTGATGCTTTTAGAAATGAAGTCATGGCCTACTTTTACTTCCTGACCCCAGGCAAATGATTGACATTGGAGCAGACTGTGACCTGTTTAGACTGGTTTAGTGTGTCAACTGCCACCTGGTTTTATGTCATTGAACATGTAATGAGGCTCACTAAATAAGGCAGACCTAACCTAGAAAACTGCATCAGTCTTCACTTATATTTTTAGGGTGATTTTTTTCTCAAATAAATTTAAATACCAACCTGAGTCATTCACTGTGAAAGTCTGTACAAGCTTTCCTGTGCTATCAAGAGAGATTAAGGATTCTAGCCAGTTACTTGGTGTCTCTATTCTTACTTGGGTGATTTTTCTTTCTTTTTATTTTTTTAAAGTTTTGTTAAATGAACTCTCATATTATGTGTTGAAAACATGCAGAGAAATGGCATGCCAGAACCAGAAGCTTCTGTGTTTCCAGGAGAGAGAAAATACCAACACAAAAAGGGAGAAGTCACATGCCAGCTCTGGCAACTGGCTGATGCTCTTCCCCAGTAACAAGTTAACATCAACTATTTTTATTACTAGCACTGGACCCGGGTGAGGAAACAGGAATCCTGCTGCACGTTTTTCTAAAGGTGACCAGGGCACCTGGTCACTTGTTTCTGACAGGACTGTCCCAGCCTGATGCATTTCTGGATGCCATTATCACCCTGGAGCTCACCCACAGTGCCCAGGGGAAGCTGAACACTTGCTGCCTTTCCTTCTCCACACTCTAACACGGAATCAGCCTTGTCACAGGGCAGGTTGTGGTAACCCTGGCTGAGGACAGGCTCTGCCCTTGCATGAAGCAGCTGGTGGGCAGGACTGAGCTGAGGGAAGTATTGTGGCCCCACACAAGCCCCAAGATGGGCCATGACAGTATGACTCCAAGGCCAAAACCAAGCTTCACGCTTGGCTTGCTCTCACAGAGATGTATTCCTACTGCTCTTCCTAGTAAGCTCACATGAGAAGTAGGGCATGTGTCAGCTGAAGCTTAACCCTTTTAAATTTTTTTTTCCCCTGACTGAACACTTCTTTAAAAAGGATGATGATTTAGTCTCATTTTCGATGTTATTGCAGCACTGGAAGGTCTTGGATTAGGCTTTTGGATGTTCAGTCGACTTCTGGATCTGCTGCAAAGCAATGGCTTTAGGCAGTGCCTATGTTTTGAAAAATATGCAGATACTTTCTGTGAGTTGTTCAAACTGCAGTGCTGGGTCTAAACTCACTGACCTACTTTAACTTGTTTTTTGAGTGGCTGAGTTTCAGACTTATCTTCATTTTATCTGGATGTCAGATATCGCTCAGTTTTCGGAATTATCGTGCCTGGCTCTGCGTGTAGTCGATCTCTTCTCTGGGTAGGTGGTTTCCTGCCCTAAATTTTCATTGCTAATTGTAGTCATTCCTAATGCACACAAAAAACACTGTTCCAGGCTGCAATATCACCAGTGCATGCTCTCATCCCCGAGAGGCCTTCAGACATCTGGGGCATTATGCAGTTAAGTACTTTCACATCTGAACATATTGAAACGAGCACATGTTAAAAAAATAATACTAGCAAAGTGTTTGTTGCCTTAAAACTGAACAGCTGGCAGGCTATCAGAGCACCAAGTCCATTTGCAGGGATGGAAACCAAGTGTTTGAGGAGAGATCAGCCACCAGGAGTCACACATGATTGGGCTGTCAAATTGCAAGAGAGAGACGCGCATCTTTGAAGGCTCCCCATTCACAGAGGCAGCTGCCCAAGCTCTGTCAGATCGTTTCATTTGTTGGAAAACATGGCCCCAGATCTTGGTTCCTGGTGGGCAGATGTTGCTATTCCCGTGTGGCGCTGCCATTCCCTTCCCGGGAGCCGTCTGTCGCCATCTCCCCGCTGCGACACGCGCCAACTGTTACAAGTTTTCCTTGCGAGGAACTCTCCTGCTTCTCTGCAGACGCAGTTATGCAGACTTAAGTTTCACCCCCGTGAAAAAAGAACAGCAGTTTCAGGCATTCAGAGACTTCCGCTCCCTTCGCTGGGGGAGTTTCAGTCTCTGTCACGTCTTGGTTTGTGGAGTGGCTGAGATTCCCCCCAGATGGTGACACTGATGGCTGGCTGTGCTGCCATTTCCCCACACACCGTGCTCTAGGAGAGAAGGGGCTGTGGAACCCTTAGCTGGAAGCCAGCATCAGCTTCTGCACTGTCTCCTTTACTGTGCTAGTGTCTTCCTCTGAATTTCTCCATGACAGCTCTAGCAAGTTCACATTTCCTTAGACTGCCTTGACTCTGAGTAGCTCATAGATGTGGGCACAGTGTAGATGCCACACCAGTCACAGTATTTTTACTTTGTCCTAGCAACACCTCAAGACACTGTGTTGGTGGTGATCCAGCTGGCTGCCAGCTTTTATTGAGTCATTGGCGGAGGAGAGCTGCCATCAGCAGAAGCGCTCTCCTCACGCCCCATCTCCTCCTTCCTGAGCAATGCCCAAGTGCCCCTGAGAGTCCTGGCTTCCAGAGCCCTCTCCTGTGACGTGGCTCAGTTCTTCTGTCCTCCCAGGACAGGAGGAAGTGCCCACACCCAGCACCTGTTTGGTTTTAGTGTGTGCATCATACCTGACCGGGTCAGAGCAGCAGCATGACCCAGCCAGGGCAGAACATCGGCACACTTGGTGCCAGGATAAGAGGGTGCAAACGGCTTTGACACAATCCAGGCAGGCCCAAAATAATCCCAGCTCTTGGCAGAGCTGACACAATTAGTATGAGGAGACTTCAGGCTAGTCAGAACTTGTCAGCAGGCACGATAGATCTGCTTTTTAAAAATGCATTTGAAACGTTTGAAAAGTTCCTCTTCTTCAACTTGGGGTTGTTCTCCCCCCACCCTCCATTTTTGGATTTACCAAAGTATGTAAGGGAATAACGCATATCTTGCATGCAAATTCCATATATTTTCCAGATGTTTGGAATATATGTGGCTCTCAGATGCCACCACCAAATGCCCTGCCTGGGTCCCTACGCTGTGCTCTGCCTGAACAAGGAGAATTGCCTCCTCTGAGCGCACAAGACATTATTTATCCTACTCCCATCATGGCACAGGGCCACTCCAGCAGGGCATGGTGTGGCCTCATGGCCAGTCCTGTCCCAGCATCTCCACAGGGAGCAGAGGTGGCCTGGGAGCAGCACCAGCTCTGCCATGAGGGAGGCAAGGGACACTGACAGCCTGTCCTGGTGCCAGGGCCCTGCCACACGCACCAACAGCCCTGGTTATCTGTATTTTTAAACAAACAACTTCACAGAAGAAAATATTGGAAATTTAGCACCGGCAAGGACTCGTCCTGGCCCATAACCTGATGGTCAACACAAATGTGGTACAGCAACAGAGCCTGCTCCTCTGCTTCAAGCTACACCCGCCTGTGCTTGCAGAAGTAGGAGTTAATGAGTTTACTTAGAATCCCCCTCCTGGTAAAATCCTTGCTCCCTACATTGCAGCTGTTGCACCACGCCAGATGCAAACCCTTGGTGCACAGAAACCGTGGTTTCTGTTTTGTTTGTTTTTTTTTTTAAATAGGAGCATAAACAGAAGCTTCTTCAGCAAACCATAAAGTTTTAAAAATATGCATGTTATGAATGCTTGCCCACTGCTCCTGCAGACACGTTGTTTCCCAAAAGGGCTGCACGGGGGGCACGGGACTGGGCAGCTACAGGCTCTGGAGACAAACCCTGGAGCTGTGCCTTCCACTGGGTCATTGCCTTCTGTCCTGGAACCAATTGCTTGTCTACAAAAACAGGTGATGGTCTGATTAAAACAAAACATAAAAGGATCTATTACCCCTCCTTTGCAATGCTTGCACGTTCTCTACATTCCCCAGTGAGGGTGTTGCTAACTTGGCTTTAAAAAAAAGATCTTCTCTCAAGTGGTAAATGGTGCAGGTTCATTGGGAGCACACTGGATTTAGATATGCAGATTCAAAAGCCCACGGTTGTTTTTGCAGGAGACCTCTGCTTTCCCTGGAACAGAGACACAGGCTCAGGCCCTGCCCAGGCAAAGCCACATGCAAGAACCAGGAGCTACTCACAGGAATGCCTGAGATCAAAATTTCATGGACTCCATACTTGCAGCACGGCTGCATGCTGGACTTCTTTTAACTTGATAAGAATCAATCACAACAGAGTTTATCAAATCATTTCTTGTTTACAGAGCCATAATATACTTTGATATAAAAACATAAGCCCCAGAAGTGTTCGCAAATGTAATGTTGTGTTCTTTTCTTTGTTTGAGCTGGGACAATAACAACTTGCATTAAAACCTTAGGAACAGTTCAGTGTGACACTGTACCATTAAAAAACCAACAAACCACCAATAAAGCCACCATGGGAATTATAAAAGATGGGGCTGGCACTGGGAGATGAAATTCACAGGCACGGCTGAGTTTGAAGTTGTCATGGTACCACTGCTACTACGTGTGAATCACAGCACCATCAGACCACCCTCTGAAAAGCAGCAGTTTCGCCTGCATACAAAGCAAGCAAAACCTCAGAACAAGCTGTTCTGTACCTCCCAGGAACTCAGCGTTCACTCTGATCTAGTTGTCTGGATCCAAAGTTTAAAAAAGTGGCGAGATTTTGGAAAAATTAGTAATTTTCTGCAAGCTAGGCTGGACTCCACCTTGCCATGACATTATGGAGTTGCAATTCTACAACCTGTGGATTAAGTCAGAAGGACCAGAAACAAGTACCTTGTCTATGGCAATAATAAAAATTAGCAGAATCCCTGTCAGTAATCAATGCTTTTATTGCTATTAGCCCTTTTGTGCTCTGCTACACATTGTAGCGTGGATAATCCATCACTATCTTGTTAAACTTATTTTGCAAATTTTTACTTGAATATGTGGGCTAAGGTTTGTTCCCTTTACTGCTATGCTCCTAATAATACTGTGCAGCCAAGTGTAAAAGATCTTCTGTCTTCTCAATTAACAGACTATTAAGCTTTCCCCTAAGAGTAATAAACTCCTGAAAACTGGCAGGGGCAGCAGTCCACAGATACATCTTTTTCCCCAAACTGCAGGTTTCTCTTTTCAGATCTGTGTGGAATGTTCTAAGCTAGATTTTGCTGAGGAGACACACAGAAGGTATATTCACACTAACTAACATGCTAAACAGGTGAAAAGTGATCTGGTATACAAGTAAATATTTCAAAATGTTTATTTCATCAAGTATTTACTCATGCATAATCTTTAGGGACTCTTTCTCAACAACAGATATTTTTCAAGTAGGGCCACAGGGTCTCTGAGCATCCCTGGAAGAGACAGCTGGAAAAAGCAAATATGTTGTCAGGATGGCTGGCTTCACTGACTTAGAAGCACCTGCACTGTTATGAAATAAATGTAGGAGGCCATAAATTCCAGAACCCTTGCTCTGAACTGAGGAGTTGGGGAATGCAGAAACTGAAGATAATGGCAAACTCTCCCTCCCTGCTCCCAGATACATAGTCAGGTGTCTGGGAAACAACACGTAGTTTACCTATATTTGCAACTAAATGCCCTGTTCTGCAGTCCAAGTCTCGATGTTCCCCACACAGAAGGTGAGCAGGGTCAGGCTGCAGGGGTGAGGTGTTACCACACTCATTAAGTTACGCCACAGGAGAGCCAAAGATCACACCCAAAAGCAACAGGGCTGCTCTGTTTTCACAGTGCAAAAGTTAAGGCTGGGCATTCACAGCTTACCAGGTCCAGGGTCAGAAGATGTTCTTGCATAATTTTTAAAAAGGATGAAGAATTCCTTCCTGAAATTTAGGATCTGAAGACTTGGAAAGAAGACCATCTGCGCCTTCTCTCCCTAGTTTGCTGTAGGAGCAGCCAGGATCATCTGCTACCTGTAGCTTGGCTCCCCTGGGAGTGTGCAGCCCCAGTGAGAGCACAGCAATAATATGGAAAACATATTAAAACAGGAAAAACAGAAATGGGAAAGGAGGTCCTTTCACAACTTATAGAGTAGGTAAGGTTTTCTAATTCATCAAACTCTGTTTAAAACCACGGCTGGTTTGAAACCTGCCCAATAGCCATGCTATACTAGCCACAATTTGTTATTTTCTTGTCCCTTGCTACCAGAAACCAGGAAGATTCCCTCACATTCACTACTAGGAAGTCCCATTGCATTTTTTTTCAGCTTGCTGTGATAAGATGGTATTGTCAGCACTAACCTTTAACTAAGCAAAGCCTAGCCTTGGGTTCCGTGTGGGGACCACCCCCACACCAGGATATACTTCTCTGTTAGTTAAAACTAACTCAGTATAAACAAAGGCAGGCACCTGGGGACTCTGAGTCAGCTCCCTCCACATAGCCTTTCCTGCTTTTACCTCACTACGACTCATTTTTCAGATCCAGATGACACTTCATTTTTTTTTTTCCCCTTCTCCGGGCAATTTAATAAGCAACTTCTTTTTCATCCCACCTTTGATCTTCCCTTTTCTTCCTTCATACTTATTGGGTTCATAGATTTGTTTTTTTAAGGTATCACTCGACAACCCCACAGCAATAGGTCCCCTTCTGTTTTCTGATCCTCTCCATGACACAGGCCATAGATATTGGTTTTTTTTTTAAATTAAGAAACAACACACTCCTGAAATAAGGATAACCAATGTCCAGCTAAGGAATTAATTAAACAAAGCTTTCTCCTCCTCTACTCTTGTTTTATTTACAATTTTTATACATTTCATATAGAAATGGATTGACTCAGCTCCCAAAAACCATTTCAGTACCATCTGTAACCAGTGTTCCTTGACTAGCTCCAAATCAAGCTTAGTTGCCATTTTGTAGTTCCATACATCCAAATTATTTCCTCTTTGCCTCTTATCTTCCCCTCGTATTGATCTTCAAAAGCTCCTTCAATTCTCACCATAAAACCTTTCCTTCCAGTCCAACCTGTCTCCCTTTTCTCCTCCTTCCCCCAGCTGCCTCTTCAAGTGGGAAGTCATCTTTCTCCAGCGTCAAGGATAAAATTCACCCCACACAGAGGACTTGGTGTCAGGTCCACTTAAGTCTTCCAAAGAATTTCACCTCAGATGACTTTCCCCTCTCCTCCTCCTCCAGACTCATTCCTTTCACAATTCTTTTCAACAATGACCTCAGCCAGATTCCTCCACTACTGCTAACTTGTACCAGCACTTAATGTACTTTATGTGCCTGCAGTGGTTTTTTCTGAGTTTGTAATAGGCTGCAAATTCCTTGAAGCATGTCTCATTATATTTTTGTATAGCTCCACTCACTCTGCCTCTACTTAATAAATAATGGCTTCTCTACAAGAATGCTCACTACACACCCCTCCTGCTTTAAATACCAGCCCTTGCATTGTCAGCTTTCTTAATTTTTCTTTTGTCTGCATGAGTCATTGTACCCATCTTCTGTGTGTGTTTATGTACACATTCATGCTCATTGACATTTCTCTCCACAGGAAGAAATGCTTAAAGTAACCCTCTGCACCAAAATTCCTTATTTTGCACATAAAACTAAACATTTTGATTTAGCTGTAGAGTGAAGCCTTCAAAGATTTTCCACTTTTATATTCTTCCTAGAAAAGTTCCCCTTCCCTCCCAAAAAAACCCTAACCAGAGAGTATAAAAGTACTGTTTGTGTTCTCCAAGAAAAGCTATTTTAGACATGAGACCCCATGTTTAACTTGCCCTGCTGTTGCTATAAGAAATATATGGCAGACGATAAACAAACAACATGCTAAAAATACACAGAAATCTTGAACACGGGAACTAAGCCTAAGTGAAAGAGCTTTATCTTGAGGAGAGCACAGTGAGGTGTAGCCTGACTGAGAAAAACCCTGGCTCCCACAAGTACAGTCACAATAAGGCACTTTCACTGCTGCAAGGTCTTATTTACTTGTCCAAGCCTATTAGGGGTTAGATCTGCTCTACAATGGCAAGCCTGGGGTCAGCTTTCACAGGCTCCAGGTGCAAATTACAGCCAGTGCCCTGTTTCTGCTTCAGTTACTCACTGGCTTCAGAAACCTTTCTTCCATTTTCTTCATTCACACTGGCTTTTAAATTTGCTCATTTAATGCACTGCAAGTGAATTACATTCCAAAACGTTTCTCTTGCAAGTACATTTTAACCTAGTTTTACTCAAAGGTCTCAGGTGAGATGACCCAAGCAGGGCAGGGTTAGAGAGTGTGATTTAAATAACTGATGCAGACAGGAAGCTGCATCAGAGTTGTGGAGTTTACTGTCTACTCTGTGATCTGTCACTTGCCAAGATGGTTCTGACCAACAGGGTACCACATCACAGCAGTCCCATCATCACCAGGGATGTTGCCATCTGACAGGAATCTTCACATTCAGGTGCTCTAACTTCAAAGGCCAACCCACATTCTGTGCATTTTAACACACCAAAACTTGAGATATTGCAAATTATACTCTCTTGTCTATCTCAGATATATGTGCAGCTGATACTCCGCTAACATTGAAGTCTCTCCCAAACAAGAAGTCTTTTTTGTTGTATTTAGCAGAGAAATCCTGACATATAGCATGACGATAAGCCCCACCAAAAATTTCATCAAACCCCACAGTCAGCAGCAATGCAAATCTGGGGTTCCTCAGCAGTAATTTGTGGACCACCCCTATTCTCCTCTCTGTGAGGATCGTGGCAGGAAATACAACCCATCATGACAGGCTGCAGACAACCCCTGAAAGCAACACAGCTCTCTGTTTTGTATAGATGCTGTGGAAAGAGCCACCCTTGCTCATGGCAGGAAAACTGCAGAAATTGCTGCAGTGCCCAAGTAAGCAGAAATGAGGTAGCAGCTGTAGCTTCTGCTGTGGAAAAAGAAAACACAGCAAACAGAATTCCTACTTTCACAGGAGTCTTACCATTTTGGGTTTGTAAACTGACCTTTGTTTTCTCAGATGCTGCAGCTGGTACCACAATACTCCTCCTGAGGTCCTTTTCTGTATCTCCCTCTCACGCTGGACTCTCAGCAAGCCCAACCCAGCCATCCTTCCCTCCAGACTCAGGATGGATCATCTACCCAGCTGGCCACTGTGTATCCCCTGACCCCACTGAGCAGCAGTAGCCACCGTGGCCAGCAAGGCTCCATTACATTGCCCTTTGTTAGTACCTCTTTTAATCCCTGTCAGGTCTCAGCATTTTGAATATCAGATAAAAAAGGGTATCTCTCTAAGCACTCCTTTGACCAACATACTGCTACAGCTGTGAACTGTTGATGCATTTCTGAACAGAGGTTTCTGTGCTTCATCACCTTCTGATCTGGTCCTCACTCCAGGGACTGAATTCTGCCCCACAAATGCAGTTCTCATTCATCTGACCCTTCCCCTCCTGATTCCCACTCCAGAGTAATCGAGCACAGAAGGAGAGTGAACTCCATGCGTTCAGAGTGAAACCACAAAAACCAAGAAGCTGTGCCCTGCCCTACAGATGTTTCCACAGTTGTCAAGAGTTTGATCTCCTATGCTGAACCCTCTATTTCCCTGCAAGGCATAGCATTCCATGCCACAGGCAGCCACATCCACATCAAAAGGGACAGCACCGTCTCGGCTCCTGTGGAACCGTGTTTGCTTTAGGCCAACTGGGCACAGGCTCAAAGGGTGACACTGGCACAGCTGCACCATTAATGCAGGCTAACAGGAATATAGAAGATGACTGGAAACCAGCTGCAACTTCTGCAGCCCATAATGCACTGCCAAAAATCTCCATATCCCCTTGATCCAAACTGGGAGATAGAAAAACTGAAGTAGGCAGAAATTTATACAGTGCTCAGAATCGCAGGTGACCAACATTACCATTTACTGCTCCAGGCGCCCTGGGAGCAAGGGACAACAGTTAGCCTGGGTCAGAGGAAACTTCTGTTCCATGCAGGAGGTTCTTGGGACTGTCAGGAGACATTTTGCAGCAGCATTGTACTGTGTTACAGGCATAATTTGAAATCAAACAAGGGATAGCAAGGCATATTGTTCCAGTGTAAGCACAACAAAAATGTTTATGTAAAAAGAGAGATTAAGATGACAGGAAAAGTGGAACAGTACCTTTCTGACTAAAGGGAACCAAATTTTCAAGTGCTAGGCAAATGTTGGAAGACAATGAAAAAATCTGTTGAAGCCACTGAATACATAAAAAGTTTTGGTTTTTTTTTTAAATGTAACTGACTTTATCCCCAGACCTTTTAAGTTTCAAAGAATGAGAGGCATTCAATACAATAGCTGCTGTCAGTTTCTAGACAATTATTCCTTCCACTTCTAAATTAATAACTGCAAATCTATGCCATGGAAGAATATGGGGTGATTCTTTGGGCTGTGTACATTTTCAGCAGGGGATTTCAGTGCCTTTTCTTCCTCTCTCAGGAGCTGCCACTGTTCTGTCTGTGTTGAGAGCAGCCACCACCAGCTCCCAGCTCTCTGCGTCAGATCTCATGCAAATGGCAAAATTTGGGATTGCTTCCCCTGGGAAGCAACCACTGCCTGCACCACCATAGTGCCTTCCCTCTGGGAAACACATGCTGGGACAGAACGGGAGCAGCCAACAGGCTACCAGCTGGACCATGCTGAGGACACTTAAAAAAAAAATAAATTATTTCCCTTCTCATTTTCCTTCTCCGACCTTGAACTTTCAGTTTTTATTCTGTGCCATTTTCAAAAGCTAAATTTTTTTTGGGGGAAAAAAGACTTTGTGTCATACACTTTGCTTCTTTCTGCCACAGTAAGCAGCATTCTAAAATGAAGGGGGTGCTGGGGGTAGGTGCTGTTAGATGTCATCACCTCTCTTCTCAGTGTGCAGGCACTATGCAGTGCCTTGGGTGAATACTTTCAGAGGAGAGACCAAGACACAGCTTTCAATACAGTCAATGCATAACGCAGTACCTTAGGCAAACACTTATTTCCAAGGAGTTGTCTAAAAATATATACTTCTTTTGTCTCCTCTGCCCTTCATGGATGATGACTGGGCTCCTGCATAGTTTAAAGATGAGCTGAAAGGACTCAAAATAATAGGTAAGAGGAAGGGGGGAAATGGCATGAGAGTTAACAGTTCCTTACACAGGAGACAGACATCACCCTATGCAAGGATTACCTAAACTGCTCTTTTCAGATTTTTAAACATATTTACATGCTGACCAACCAGCTCTTGGTACTTGTTCATAACGAAATGTAAAGCTTCTTTAGATTTTGGACTAGGAAATAAGCAAACATGCATCAATAATACTCCATGATTTAAGTGATGGCAACCATGTGCTGGGCTGCACCCAAAGCCCCGTGGGCAGCAGGGCAGGGAGGGGATTCTGCCCCTCTGCCCCTCTGCCGAGACCCCACCTGCAGTGCTGCATCCAGCCCTGGGCTCCCAGCACAGGAAGGACAGGGACCTGCTGGAGCCAGCCCAGAGGAGGCACCAAGGGGATCAGAGGGATGGAACAGCTCTGCTGTGAGGAAAGGCTGGGAGAATTGGGATTGTTCAGCCTGGAGGAGGGTATAGGAAAACCTTAGAGCACCTTCCAGTGCCTAAAGAGGCTACAAGAGAGCTGGAGAGGGACTTTTTACAAGGGCATGTAGTGATAGGACAAAGGGAATGACTTTAAGCTGAAGGAAGGTAGATTTAGATTCGAAATTTGGAAGAAATTTTTTGCTGTGAGGGTGCTGAGGCACTGGAACAGGTTGCCCAGGAAAGTTGTGGCTGCCCCATCCTTGGAAGTGTTCGAGGCCAGGTTGGTCTGGTGGAAGGTGTCTGTGCCCATGGCAGGGGGATTGGAATGAAATTATCCTTAAGCTCCTTCCCAAGCCAAGCCATTCTATGAGTCTACTACCTATGACATGAAGAGCTACACAGGATTTTTGTTTCCTGGATTTATCTAATTCTTGCTGGAAATGCTAATGAGGATTTTTAAATTATGACCATGTTGAACAGCAGAAAATGAAGGGGGATTAGAAAGTAAAAGGCACTTGAGAATAACATCTTGTAGCTTGCCACCTTAAGATTCCCCTTCACTCTCTTTCCTTCCTTCTCCACTTAAAATAATTGTGGCACAAAAGGTAAGACCCCCAAGTGACAGGTTCACTACCACAGACAGAGGACAGGCACACAGATACACTCGTGGGGACAGCACGTAGCACCTGAAGGGACACAGGCTCCCTGGATGCCCAAAGGTGAATCACATGCTGAGCCATTTGTGAGGCATGTGAGAGTCACTGAGGCTTCTTTAAAAAAACCCACCAACACCAAACCAAAGGGTTTTTTTCTGAGTAAAATGTGAATTCAGGAAAAAAAGAAATGTGCAATTGTATCAGCTACTGGAGGAACTTCCATCTTCCACAGAAACCCCAGCAAAGCATTTCCCAAGTCACGGCATACAAGAGGCTGAGCACCAGGGCACCCAACTCCAAGTCATCCTTAAATTTCATCATATTCTCTCTCAGTACCTGTGATGAGGTTTGGGCATGCAGTCTGGTCAGGCAGAACTTGAAAAACTTCAACATTTTGCTGGAGTTACAGAGGTGCAGATAGGCAGATGTAGAGAGGTAACAACAGACTCCATGTATCTGTCTCAGTGGCCACCCACAACTCATCTGAAGAAGTAACCCCTTGAGCTCTGTATGGAAATTTTCAAAGGAATTTGAGCATGCAAAAGGGTGTGACACTAAAAATCCACGTCAGCTGCAGTAGACACTGGGACCAGAGAACCCCACTAACTTACAGAGTAGCCCACTTTGCCTCCCATTTAGTCAGAAATTTTCACCACCTCCCCAAACTAGACTGGACGAAGGGAACCCAGATCAGCTGTACTGTGAAGGAGGCCGCAGTTATTTCTCCATCTCTCCCCAACACACCACGATGCACTGGAGGCACACGCTGACTTTAACTGTGGAAGCAGGCATCAGGTTTATCTAACTGGCATATCCACAAGTCAATTATGTTTGTTTTGCATTCAGCTAAATTGGGAGTAATTTAACCAGAAAAGTAATCTGAAAATAGTGACAAACCTCTTTTATTCATTAAGAGCAAGCATTCCTTAGAAAGCCAGATAAAGTGGGCTGCTGTGAGCTCAGATCAGCATATGCTCCTTCATTAGCAGCACTGATAGCTACCAGCAGAGAGGATTTTTATGCCCCAAGTTTGTGCCATGCTCCCTTGGAGTCACTCTGACAATCAAAAGGAAATAAAAATATTATCAGCAATTATTGGCTGCTTATCCTAGCCACTGCTCTAGGCTCGTATCAAGTCCCTACAGACATTCCCATGGGGTATTCCACAGCCCTGAGCCAAGCTGTGCCATACAGCAGAACATTGTCATTGTGTTCTTTTGTTTCAAACCCACGTTTTTCTTGGCAAGTTTACAGTCAAAGAAGAATAATTTGCTTTTCTTGTGTAAAGACATGTTTGCAATACTGCAGTAAGTTTCTCTACTCTAATAAAGGCTTCCACAATGCATGTCCCTGCAAATGATCTATCAGAATCCACACCTGTCCTTGCCACCCACAATGCTGCAGCTCGTGTCACTGAGGAGCAGAGAAGACTGGGGAGCCAAGTCCCATGAACACAATTGCTATCCCCCCACCGTTTGGAAATCTCTGAAGCAGAAATGAGAATTTCTTCACCCAGCAGCTGTTTCATGAAAAAAACCCATCAACATCACATGCAACTTTCATTCTGTGAGGAACAAGCTGGAGACCCGAGAAGATTCTGCGTGACCACAGTTCTGTCTGCAAGGAGTTCACTGGCGGTGTGAGGCACTTTTGAGTGAGTTCATTCTGAATCACCAGGCAAATGCTGCTAACATTCACTCAGAGGGGAATGTTTCTTGGGATATCACACCCGTTCCACATCCTTGTCACCCCACAGGCTGTTCAGCACACCAGACGCTCAGCTCCACAGCCCTGCTTGTTCTGGTAGACACTATCCAAGTTTTACTTGGTGTTACAGCACAACCGAATAAATATACTGAATTTAAAAGAGCCTGAACCCCCACCAAGTATTATAAGAAAGGTCAGAGATATTCAGGTGCTCCGTGGAACTGTCCTAGGGCATCACCACTCAAGAAACAGAGGCATAGTGTTGGCTTTGCTTGGTGGGCAGACTCAAAACCAAAAGAAACAGCACTGAGGAAAGCACGTATTTCAAGAAATTATTTCCAAGCTGCACTGCCATTAGAAGATTCGATTGGCTCCTCAGGGATGTTGCTTTTTTTAGGTGGCTGCATTTTGGCTCAGCCATTGATCCCTCACATCAAGCCTACTTACAGAGAGAAGAGTCTGTGCAGAAGCTGGGCCAGGGTCCTTTCCCTCTGAAGCACAGCTGAGCTGGTGGCATTACATCTGTACTAAAAGGTGACGCATCCAAAGAGAGACAGCATCCCCATCCTGTTCCATTTTGGATACCAAACAATTAAAATGCTCAGTTATATAGTTCAGGAAGGCCTAGTTGAGATCTATGAGCTCAGAATTATTGTTTTAAAATTATTTTAATGTATTATGTTTTCTGCTTTCCAGAATGCTTCCGAAGAACCTCGGACACACAATTTATTGCTGAGACCAGGAAGTGTGGGATGATTCATGAAAATAGCTGTTAGTGTTACCCAAGACACTCAAGATTTATCCTATGTGCTTGCTTGCAACTCTACAGCTCCAGACACTCTGTCTGGACACCCTGGAACAAAACTTTTCTGGAGAAACAGCACTTGAACTAATGCTGCAATCCACCATTTGCACTCATGTCATAAGCTGACTTAAAAACTCCAAAATATGATGGAAGTGCACTGTTAAACCTTAGTGTGGGCTTCATGGGCAAATAGTGTTCACTTATTCTATATGTTTGCTTAAGAACATAAATAGAATAAACTGAGAACTCTTCTTTGTGATACAAACCAAGATAGGTTTTAGTGGGAAAACAGATCTTTCTGCCCTGCACAAGGGACCTGAACATTGTTTTAACATTTAAAATTATTTTCACATGAGAATTCCCATTTAGAGGTTTCCAGTTTATGGTCACTGATTTCAAGTTAATAAGCAGAAGGGTATTTAAATAAAACATAATACAGAGCTTTGTGAAGTAAAGCTGCTAATCTGATTTAGATTGTTTCATTTCCAGCTCCACAACTCCCAGTTTCCAGTCAGTAGCCTTGCTGAAGGCTTTGTGTGCCCAAGTTCCTTGAGGTGCTTTTGTTGTCAGAAATTTGTATCAACAGCACTGATGCAAAGAGCCCACTAACACTCCAAGACCGCAAAGTACACATGAAATAAAGCAGATTTAAAAACCATCAAGACAATGCATTTTTCTCATTTATTCAAATCTTCTGCAGGAAGTAAACACTGAAAGATTTAAAAAAACTTCACACTGCAGTATGTACAGTTTTGTGACATCACATGAGGAAAATAATTTCTAATAAAAAAAATGAGACCAGTTAAATTACTGAAGACACATCACAATAAAACTGGTTGTGGTAAAATCCCGAATTCTCATGTATGGCAATGAAAATCAATATTCCTTTGTTTTACAGGGATGGAATAGTCCTGGTACAATATTTCAATTACGCAAAATGGAGTCCTGAACTTACATGACTTATTATAGTTGTATGAGCACTTCATGTTTTAAAAGTAGGTTTGCATTTTTTTTTTTATCCAGACCCTTTTGATTTGAAGCACATTCTTTCACAAAGCTAAAATACCACAGCAGAAGTCATGTCCAGAAGTGGAATACTGTTGTGTTTTGAACTGACCTGACTTGTTAAGACATTTTTTTTTTTTGCCAACGCACAGATGCACAGGGTCCCCCATGCACTTTTCATGCAGCAGGTAATCACAACTTTAAATAAAAGAATTTTTCTATACATTCTTCCAGACTTGCAACTGTATACATACATGCAAAAGTTTTTAAACCTATGTGATCATATTTACACTTATACATGGAATATACATAACAAAAAAGATTAAAAGGTTTTTTTCCTTTGCATTAGAACAATACAAAATATGTATTTTTCATTAAGGAAACCACTATTTACATCACCTTTTAAAAACCAATTTCAACATATTATAGGCGTAACAAGTCAACATATTTACATTATATATAAATATATATATAATATATACTTACCAGTTTACTCCTCTGTAAGATGTGGCAGAGAACAAACTGGTAATATCATGTCACTGACGTCAATGAGAGCTGTAATACTTTCACCAACATTTAACAGGGAAAATTTAAACCGCTCATTTCTTTCTTTTAAAAACATTTCTAAATTAAAAATTTAAAAACATCACTAAGAGTAAATGGCTAAGAAAAGTGAAAGTTATGGCTGAATTCCCTTTTGATCTCATATAAACTCCTCAAACTGAGCTGCCCAGCTATGTGGTATCAGTAGAGAAGCCCTCCAGCTCTCCACCTTTGATTCTGCAGTCATGCTTTACCCACCACCATCTCCTCAAGCTTTGGCAGAGGAGACACTAGAAACCTGGATATCTGAGTCCCAGACACTTCTCTCTGGAAAGAAAAGGTGTATCTGCGTGGCAATTCCAAGTCAACCCCCAAATCCAGCTGGCCTGGGCGCTCCACCAGGTGCTGGGACACCCCTCGAGCAGGGCACCGGGCACTCCACCCCACCACTGCTTCAGCCCCAGCCCTTCCCAGCTAAGTGGGGCTAAAGTTAACTCAGGTTTAACTTCCAAGGGACTGCAATTGCAGCTCCAAGCGTGGTATGGAGACAATTCCCTAACTCACTTCCTGCTCTGGGAGCTGGAGGCAGCTTTCCCCCAGCAGTCTCCGCTGGCTGTAACTGGGATGAGCTCTCCCCTCCCTTCCCCCCTGCTCCTCTGATGGTGAGGTCTCACACCAGCACCATCGGTCCTGCACCACTCTGCCTGTGCTGCTGCTGCTCCTGAGATCTGCCAAGAGCCCATTGTGCTCCAAATCCAGAGGCTGAAGGCCTAGAGGAGACAGGAGCTGCTGAGAGTACCGAGTGCCACTCAAGAGATGACCTTGGTTTGCAGTCCATTTTACAGAGACTGGTGGAAATCAGGGACCTTAGGAGTTGCTTGGAAAACGTGGCCAGCCCTACCAGCCTCTCTTGGGGCAACAAACCCAGCTCCTGCACCCCTCTTTTCTGATGGAAAAGCCCCCAAGGAAAAAAACAGCAACTCCTTTTTACTCACCCGTGCTACAAGACAAAAAATAACTGGAGAGCCTTTGGTCCTAAGGTGTAAATGCTGTAAATGTGGATGGGGTAGATTCAAAGAAGACCCTTCTTCCCTAGGGAGGGGGTGACACCAGTGATACTGGAGAATTTCATACAGGAGGAGACTGCTGCCCTCTTAGCAGCTGACTGAGCGTTCCCTTGGCATGTCCTGCCCTCTCTCAAGGGCCTCAGGGTTGTTACCTGCTCTCTGAGATTGCAATGTCTGCAAGAGATAAGATTCTTCCATGAACACCATGTCCTGAACTTAAATTCCTGTATATTAGAGTTTACTGACGTCTGTGAGAATGGCAATACCCTTTCACTAACATCAACTAAAAAGAAAGCTAAACCCTTAACTGGTCAAACTGTTAACATTTTAACTTAACTGTTTTATAAAACTTTCAAAACTAAATGTTCAAAAGTATATATTATCATAATAGACGACCCTAGAATAAATACAAAGGTCAGCACATTGCTCGATTCCAGTATTACTTTTTGTTAGGGTAAGAATCTCTTCCCCATTCTTCATCTCAAATTAACTTTGAAGAAGTTTTTTCAACCAGATAATTCCACATCCTCTCACACTGCATTTTTCTGTGGAGCCCTTCAAGCAAATTATAGCCCTGTATTTAGTCTGGGGACCATCTATTATTCTATATTGTATATATTTCCTACCTATATACACATTGTTTCAAGAAAAATAATCAATTAAGACTTTAAAAGACATTTAATGGATGGAACAAATACCATCTTTTTAATATTTCTGCTGGGTTGACTCATATAAAAAGAATTCAGTTCCACTGTCAATCCAAAATATACTTTATCTCATTAATGATTATTCTATGAGACATCTGAATTGTCACTGGGCCACTTATAAATGCAATATTAAAGACAAACAAAATTTTATTTTTATATTATACTTCAGACAATGACATTTAAAATGATATTAGATTTGTGTGAAGGTTTTAAAATATAAATCTTCTTTGTACAGCCCATTAATATATTATGCTTCACTGAAATAACATAAAAATATATCTTTAAGTTGCTCTGTTATTTCTCATAAAAACCAGGGGGAATGTTTTATATCGGATACTGCCAAATATTTGTGTTCCCTAAAATAAGGTATCCCCCGGAGGGGGGCAAAACAGAATAGTGGTGCATTTTCCAGCTGTCAGACAGGAGAAGTCCCTCTCAGTAGGAACCACACTGGAAAGGGGAGGAACTGATCTCAGGCTGGGGACAGGGACAAGAGGGGGATAACAGCTTGCTCTGTCTCAGCAAGCCAGGAGTCTGGGAGAAGGATCTCTGAAACCAAACCAGAGAGGAAAAGAGCAAAATGCCCCGTCGCTCATCTCTGCTATGCAGACATGAGATGGACAGAAACAGCAGTTTTGTCATGGCATTGGCTTGCAATGGTGAAAACAGACAAAATTAAACCAGAGTACAGCTTCCATTATGTGTGCAAGCCAACTGCTTAGCTGCTTGCTGATAGCGGAGAGGATTATCAGTGGAATCAAGAAGCCACAGGGAACTTTTTTTTTTAGGGGAGTAAAAAGTTCAGCAAAACTTCTGCTTGCCAATAATTCATATAATTTAGAGGAACTGGATTTTGTCCTCTTCCTCCCCCCAGAGAAATAAGGGCTGCAAATGGAGTTAACACTGACAGTGCTAAGGGGAAAGCAGAGCCACATGGCTCTTCCCCAGCCAGCAATTCCTTTAAGGTGTCTCGGCCTTGACTGCAATTTTCAGTTCCTCCCATCTCAGGCTGATATTGCCAGATGTTACAAATCACAGCACAGGTGGGGATTGAGGAAAAGGGCAGAGAAGGATTTCTCAGACATATCCCACTATCCATTACAGAACATGACAAAACCACAGTTTTATCCTCAGTGCTACCTGGAAAATGATTCTGAAGCCAGATTTTCTGCAGTGAAAGGGTAGTGCATTAAACCATGCATCAGCTGTTCAGAGAGTAATAAATATTGGCAGATTATAGATTCTTTTCCCTGGTTGTAGGAAGAGGCCAACACATTTTTCATTAAAATCCTATTCCATCTTTGAGTGAAAGTCTGATGTGCTGCTTTAGTACAGCTGGTATTCTTCCACAGGGAAGCAGGATGGTGCTGAACAGACAATTCCACTCATCCCCTTCACAAGCTTTCCAGCATTTTCCTCACTGAATACATGTAACTAAGCCTTCTCCGTCACACTACTCCAAGAGGCATTTTGGCTTTCCCCTTTTAGGCAGGGAAGTGACAGGAATGTGCCGACTAAAGGACTCATGCAGTACTTGCATGGCCTATGAAAATCTGCCTTTTTTATAAAAACCTCGAAAAAACCCTTAATCTTAACTAGTAACTCATAACTATGGCTAAGAACTCTGAGGAAGGCATTTGTCAACAGCAGGGCAAGGAAGAAAAATAGATTTTACACCACTGTTCTGGCAGGACCACAAACAAGATTTAAAAATAACAATACAAATTTTGGAAGCACTAAAAAATACATTTCAGTGCACTTCAATTATTAACACTGACGCAGGTTTTCCAATATGACAAGCTAATACCTTGGACGGACTGCTCCATTTCTTAAAAGTTATTCTTAAAATTTCACAAAACATATTAAAACATTCAAAAAAAAAAAAAAGTACACTGTCTCTATGCTCAGGCTTCAAAAAAATAAGGATTATTTTACAGGGAGGGAGGAAACGCAGCATTACCACCACCTAGGCTGTACGCTTACACTTTATGTTATACCAAAAGCTTGCAGATCCAAATAAGACTCTGATCAAAGAGTACTCATAACTTAATCTGATACATACAGAAACGTCTTGTACAAATTACAACCCTTCTAGTTTCCTTGTGACAATCTACTGTAAAGCAAATTTTATCTACATGTATTTTAAATAACATCACCAGAAAAATAAAAAGTTTATCAAATGAAAACATGTTTCAATTAGACCATGCTTTTTTTTTTTTTAAAATCATGCTCAATTTATACAGTAGTCAAGTTCATACTCATTTTTCTTTTCTTTTTTTTTTTTTTTAACAAAGATTCAAAACTGCTGATTGTAAACTCACTGAGGAGGCTGCAGTTTATTCTGGCTCTTTTTTGATTGTTCGCACTTTTTCCAGAAGTCCATGCACTTCTCCATTCACACCAGCGTGCTGATGAGAGGTGTTACTCCCCATATGGCTGTTGTAAGGGCTTCTTAAGTTACTAAAGGGAGTTTTAAGCTCTGCCTCAGATGTCAACTCCTCTTTGATTGTAACATGAGTTGAACTCTCGGTAAAGGAAGGTTCATTCCAAATTTCTTTGTCATGTGCTTCTTGGCTGCTGACAGAGTTGCCACCTTTCTGTAGCATGTAGTACAATATTGGATTGGTTTTGGTCAGTCTCGGAGAGTCCTTCTCATAGTCATTCTTGTCCATGCCCGTGATCACCCATCTGATGGGCCCTTTCTCACTGGGCATGGAACACATGCTAAACTGCTCAGGCTCGAGCCTGGACACTGTACTCCCCAAATGTTCAGGGAAGGGGGAGCTGGCAGGACTTTTTACTGCTACAGGATACTGAAATGTTCTGTGGTCTACACAATTGTTCTGTTGCACAGGGCTTCCCATCAATGATCTTACTGAAGAAATGGTGAATTCAGGTTTATTGATTGTTGCACTGGTTTTGTTTCCTTTTTTCTTGCCCTCTGTTAGTATGTTATTCCTATGTTGTGACAGATCTCTCTCACAGTTTTCTGAGAGAAGCAGCTGTTTCAACACATTAAAGCCTTTACTATCTCTAGACCAACTCCTATTTTCAGTTTCACTATTTGAACCATGACTTACAGCATATTTAAATTCAGCATCACTTCTGCTGAATTTCAGTTCTTGCTGGTTAAGCAAAGGCCCGTACACTGCCTCGGTAGGAGAAGCGTGATTGTTTGCAGCATCAGACACATTACTTTTCATCTTTTTTAATGGGCTTTCCAAAGGCTCAGCATGAAGCTTCCTCTTCTTCGGTACCGTGCAAAGACTCTTGGATTCAAGGTGTGTCAGCTCGTTGTTTCGGTGACTCCTGTCCAGCTCATCTGCAGGGTAATTGTCTTGATTCTGTCTCAGCAACCTACTTAGCAAGCCATTTTTGGAAAAGGAGAAATCTTGAGGTGAAAGAGGCTCAGATTTCAACTCCTCGGATGCGGGAGAAGTAGCTGTGTTTCTCTGCAGTGAATGAACAAACCCCTGGAATTTGTTACCCTTGCATTCTCTTACTTGTTGTGCATTTGAATTATAAGGAACATTTGATTCTTCAGATGGTTCAGTTTTTATTTTCACCGTCAATATTTGCTCATTCAAAGCCTTGTCTGTCTGTTCTTGAGAACTTTCATCTCTTAAAAGCATCCTCTCTTTCTTTTCACTTTTACCTTTATTGGGAGTTCCCAGCAGCAGCTGAAGGACAGTGCGCCTTTCAAGGAGATTTTCTATTTCCGAACCTGGAAGTCCTTGTTCAGCGGGTGCGGGCTGACAACTGAATATTTTGTTGTTTTCTTCATGCATACTCAATTTATTTGGAAGCAGAGGGCTGTTCAATCTATCAATCAAGCCCACAGGTTTATCCATGTTCCCTGCCAGCAGCTGTTTGCTGGCTCTTTGTTCCTCACTCGACATGGAAGTCTGCATGCCGCACTGAGCCAGGTTCTGCAGCAGCTTGCTGGCGCTGAACGCCGAGGAGTTCTGGGGACTATCGGTCCTGCTCAGCTTAGCTCCCTGAATTTCCTTGCTTTTGGACAGGTCTATCAAGTGTTTAGATGCGGGGTTCATCAGTCTGTCCGGCTGGATGCTGCAGGCGTAGGGCGGCGAGCTCCGCTTGACAGCCAGCGACTGGTGTGAGAGATTTATAGGAGAGTCTGCTTTTGCAGAAGCCAGCAGAGGCGGAGTGCTTAACGGAGTCATGCGGTTGGCACTGGGACTGTCAGTAACAGGAGTCCTTTTCCCAGTCTGTACAGTGAATTTTGCCACATCAGCTGTACTGTGTGGTCCCTGAGGGTCATTACTCTTGTCTACCTGTTCTTCACTCTTATGCCCAAGTAACAGCTGAAGCAGTGTTACTTTCTGGTGGGGATTCAGGTTAGAAGCTTTCGGAGTGTCTTTCTCTTCCTTGTTCCCTGGACAGGAAACTTTTGGATCCCAGTTCTGAAGCAAGGACTGAGTCAGGTTATCCAGTGATGCAGGTGGACCTGCATCTGGTTTATCTGTCCTCTGTTTAAAGGATAGGTCTATAGGAAGACAGTTAGAATGGGAGCTTTCGTCATCACTGCTGTCTTCTGTAAAACTGGGATTGTTGTCTGAATACTCATCAACAGTGGTTGGTGTGCTGCTGTCTTCAAAAATGCTGGCTCTCTCGCTCTGCTCGTGCCCTTTCACGTGCTTGGTGGTATTCTGGCTTTTCAGCAGATGTAAGAGCAAACTGTTGCTGGGAGACGTTTTCAGGTTACTCCTTTCCACAGCACTTTTGTATCCCATGGTTTTGGGAGGCGAATGCATGATTCCCACAGAACTCTGAAACGGTGCCACATTGCCTTTGCTAGCGACTGTTTTGGGGGATGATCCTGCTTGACCATTGAGATGGCTTGTCATTCCTTTGGCCAAACCAAACTGGCCTATGTCCTTCTGAGCACTTTCCTGTAATCTGGCCATTGCTGCAAGTCTCTCGCTTGCAATCTGATTGGCATTTTGTGCTTTTAAAGCATGTTCCCTGGAGTACTGCTGCAAGTGGGCTTCGCTGGAAAGGAGCAGGGCCAGCTGGCTGCATGCTACGCTGGGCTTGGGCGAAGCAGCAGGACTGGATCGTTTCTCTACCATGCTTGCAACAGCTTGTAACCTCGCAGCACACGACAGGGGCTCGTTCATCACCTTAGGGCCGCTCTGCGCCGCATGAGGAGATTCTATAAACCTCTCTTTGGGCAGGTTCTTAGTTATGTCAGGCAGGCTGTTGTCCAGCTTCTGATCCTTTGCTTTGCTCTTCTTCAGCAGAGTCTTCAGGTGACTGGATGCAACGCCATAGCACCTTAAATCTTTCTCCACTTGTAAAGAATCGTGGCTAAGGGAATACCCTTGCTCCTTAAGACTCTGTCTAATCTGCTGTGACAGAGCAACACTCTGCAGCCTAGAGCTGAATGACTGAAGCAAAGAGGCAAGTAATGTGCTATCCTGTTTGCCTTTAGGCACATTTTCAACCATGCCAGCCAACAAAGCTTCCTTTTTTCCATCTAAATCCACAATGGAATCAGACAACCGCCTTCTCTTTGCTGCATTCCAGTCTTCTGAAGACTGCAACAGTCTTGCTTTTTTGAGGTGCAGCATGCCAGATCCCCGATATGTACTTGTGTTAAGAACTGGACCATTACTTTGACAGCTGGGAAATATATTTCCTGAAATCTTAAAGTTTTGATCCTCCCCACTATGCCCAGTGGACTTTTTGTCAACTGCAGTACCTGAGCCTCCTGCTGCTTGATGCATTAGTAATCCCTCTAGGTAAGTTAGAACAACAGAATCCTGGTGCATCTCAGAGCCAAGCTCTTCTCCATGAGTCATGTTCAATAAAAGTTTCCAAAAAGGCTCTGGTTCTGTTCACTTCAAAGACTAGTTTTGCTGAATCAAGATGCAGAGTTAATAACAGGTAGATGTCTATTGTGTTTTCTTACAGACTTTCAGAAACAATAGAAAATGTATTATCCTAGGCAGGCTTCTCCCAGTGAACACTGTTTGGTGAGCCAGGTTTCCAATCATAGCAATCAGCTGATATCTAGGATATTTATGGACAATGTCTAGGAGGAGCACTCAAAACATGGTTCCACAGAAACAAAGTTCCATTAAGTACTCGCTGTCTTCTTTCTTCAGGAGGCCAGCTTGCTTTTCTTCCTTTTCCATCTCCACCAAGCACATAAGATTCCTAAGTCAGAAACACAAAAAACAGAAAGAAAATATTTAGGATAAGATATTATTGCATAAGACTTTTTTTCCTTAAAAAAAAAAAATCCAAACCAAACTCCCCACACATTGTCTTAGGCAGAGATTCAGGATATATAAACAACAATCACATTCCAGAAGAAACTAAAAATCAAATGAAGGACAAAATACATGGTAATCAATTTAAAGAACTTCATGAAAACAATTCTGAGACAAAGTTTTATACAAAAATTAAGCTTATTGATCATAAGCATAGCTACTAAAAGCCTTCACTGAATTTTGCTATTCTGCAGCTAAAAATACGGAATAGCAAATGTGAAAGGAAAATCTTGAATCACTCTAAACAGAGTTTTTAAAAAATTCCATTGAATTTTACTTCGTAGTTGTATGAACTTTTCTTCTGTAAATGTAAATACACAGGACACTCAGGCTACCACTCTAAAGTAGAATTAACAGGAAAAGGCAGGCCTAAAGTCAATGGTTTAGTTTCACATTGAGTATGTTTTCAAATAACAGAACAGGAAGTAGCATATATACGAGTACATTTTTGTTTGGCAGGGGGATGATACTGCTGGAAGTAGAAACCAAGTTGTTAGTGCTTCCCAGGACTAGGCACTAATGCAAAATCCAGTATGGAAACACAACAGGGGTGAAATGTGTTGTTCTTACAACACCCAACCACCACAAGTCATTAGAACAACCATGTGATAAGAGTGGTGAAACGGTTGCTTATGCTCCTGATGCAACACAAACCCTGGCACCAAAACCCTCCCTTTCCTGGAGGATTTTCACTTTTATATTCTTTCTGTACATGAAACATATGATGGCAAAACCAAACCAGCTCTTCCCTGAAGTCTTGTTGTTCTTCAGGAGTGTATAGTATCTCTACTAAACACTTCCTTGGATGGGGCAGTGTGGTACAAAAAGCTGTTTTAAAATGCACAGCAATGGTGCTTGTGCTGGATGCATCTCTCCAGTTTCACTGACGGGGCTGGTCAATGGCAGCACGAACAGCTCAGTCACCACAGCTCAATAATGAGATCATCACACCACACACGCCTCCTCCTCCACTCACTCAGTACTGAACTGGCATAAATATTCAACATGAGCAAAGGTGAGTGTCCTTCTGCATCCTGAACTCTGCAATTTGCTTTCAAGGGCTAAAACTCCATTGAAAACTTGTAAATACAAGTTTAAAAGGGATGTACACAGATGAAATCCTTGCCTCCTCTTAAAGTGAATGAATATTTTATGATTGATTTCCCAGAGGCTAGTTTTTAATTCAAAACCTACAGGCAACTAGAAATCAGAAAAGAATCAGATCTTAAAAAAGTAAAGAATAAGAACTACTAAATAGATATAATGTTAACAGTCCTTAATCTCCCAGGGCTAAGATTCCCTTATTGAGTTTTAAGTCATCTAGAAAAACTCTAAAAATGGAGCTATCTTAAAAAAAACACACCCAAAACAAACCCGAACAAAAAAATCTAACCGACAATGCATTGTAGTGTAAATGTGTATACCCATGCATTTAAATATCAAATGCAAAGCTGTTAGCTATTATTAAGGTCTCAGTACTTCTCTCAGAAATGTATGTCCAAATTAACCAGTATTTACCCAATTACCTGCAGAAGACACAGTGTTCCATCAAACATGAAACAACTTAAATGTAGAATCATCTAACTGAAAATTACCGATCATCTTACTGTTCCTTCCTCTGTACCTCTGGGTGGGCTTTTGCAGAGTTTCAACCCAAAAATAGAATAAAAATCACAAATATCAAATCCTTTAAAAAAAAACAAAACAAAACAAAACAAGATTTCCAATGAAAACATCAAACATCCAGCAACAGTAACAGCCATACAATTAGACTAATTTCCTCAATATTTGGGAACACATTTTATCTGGAGAATATATTTTTCCAGCTTTCAAAAGTAAACTGTTTATCTGCAACTAAATTTTCATGTTTCCAATGGTAATGAAGCTGACAGTGTGCTGTTATTAAAAAGGAGCAAGTAGCACTTGATACACTCTGTACCACATTTAAGACAATAAAATTGAAATTTTGTCAGGATTTCTGACTATCTGATAAAAGCAAGGCTTGCAGGTCACCTTCAAGACAGAGTCCCAAATGAGTGCACCATTAAACCAATATTCAGTACAACTCTACTCATTACACCTTTGGGTAATTCAAAAAAGACCATGCAAATCCCTCAGGTACTCCAAAAGCCTCTTGCAGGAGATGACACTTGTAGTCAGTATAGTTTAAATACGATAACCATTCCAAGAAGTGTTGTGCCACCTTTTTCATTTTCAAATTTTATTTTAATTAGCCGGTGCTAGGGAAATACTGATAAATTTAATGAAATTGGGTTGCTGCAAAGAAGCTTCTTTAAAGAGAAGGAAATCTGGAAAGCACTTTAAACATAAGAACAGAACATCAGCAATCCTTTTAAAAAGCCTTTTCTGATCTAGTGATGCAAGAGGTATTACTGTGTTAAAATCTCACATGACAATGTCCATCTGAGGTGTAGTCATGCCAAATCCAAACCAGCTTTGGAAATTAAATGTTCAGCAGGACACTGAGGCAACCATTCAGCAACTTCTTAAATACATACAGACTGTACAAAAGAACTTCCCAGGACCCACTGAAATGTTAATATTTTTTCTTGAAATTAAATATTTCAGAAATTACTGGAACAGTGGTAATGAAAAAGAAAAGAAAGTTAAGGAAAAAGGCAGTAGAAAGAGGAAGGAGAAGTCATACAGCAACAGATCTCTTTTATTTCCCAGTAAGGGCTGAAGCAACTGCTAAGATCTATCAATCTCTAGACCTAAATATTATATTTAATTACTGTGACAAAATAAATTGATGAGCTGATGTGCTTTCCTGACCACAACTACTCTAAATGCACTCTTTTTTTGTCACTTCTACTATCTTCTCCCAGACTTCTGTACCCTGAGAAATAAACTGTTTTGCAGAACCTCCAGGAGCACCCACCAATTACAGCTCACTAAGTCATGTTTTACCTAGACAAAACTAAAGCAGCAGCAGAATCCACAGCACAAGTGCTGTAACCTGGTGAGACGCTCCCCAAGAGAAGCACACCAGGAGAAATCAGTCCTACAGCCCTTTAAAACGTGCCTAGGGAGAAACTGTAGCCACAAAAAAGAAGATAAAATGTTCACTGAGCTGTATACGTCCAGAATATTAATTCCACTTTTGCAGTTGTTGAAGTTTTTCTTTGTTTGCAAACTATATTTATCCACCATAAAGATTTTAAAGGAATAATAACAACAAACTTTAAGATCCTTTGCTTACCACAAAATATTACTGCTAAAAAGATAATGAAATCTGAGAACACAGGTTCTAGTGTGTTAAAGTACATCAACAGAACCAATGGCTTTTTGCTCCTGAGTATTTGTTTTTGATTTTTAAGGAATTCTTTGAATGAATGAAAACTTCAACTGCAAAACCTAACTGGAGACTCTAAACAAACAGCAGACTTTCAGTTCACCCAATAGATATGCAGTTCCTGCTATTTAAGAAATTACAGCCAGTTTCCAATTTAACCAGCAAAATTACATCTATATTGTATTTTTCCAATATCCCAGACTAGTATTTCCTTTTATTATTTAGTTAAATCCTTTTGCTAAATGGAACAGAAGGCCACAGTAAATTAACAACACTAGACTAGCATTATTTGAGTAAGAGGGTTACGTAATCTATTGGATAACTCAAAAAACTTGGTATTACCAAGGTGTCTTCTTCTACAATCTTAATTCAAGATCACCAGAAAAAAATCCTTTAGAAACAATTAAGGTATTCATTTAGGAAACTGGCAATGGCTAGCAGATTGCCCACATGAACATTTATTAGAAGAGAGATTACCCAAACTCATGCACATTGTTAGAATGATTAATAGAGGTTGAGATTAGTATATATTCACACAGGTAAAACATTTTTATTAACTGCATTTTTGGGCTCTTTCATGATGATTAAACTCCTGTAGCAATTTTATGTTCTGTTTTTAAGTTGAGATGAATCAAAACATGCATTTGTAAAGCTAAAATCAAACTGGTCTGTGAAATAAAAATCTCCAGTTATTTAATAAATTTGGTGTTCTAATGCTTAGCTACTACTGGAAGAGCTAGAAAAATTCTCTCACTAGCTTCACTTGACTTCCCATTCTCATATTCCCAAGTGTAAAGGCTCCAGCCCACCACATCAACCAATGGCTCAGACTGTCATTTTAATTATTACAGATTTGAGGAATGCAGTACAGTGATTACAGTGGCAGCTTGGGATCCAGGGGTCCAATTACTCACTGTGCTGCAGACAGGCTGTCTGACTTCTGGTTTTACTTCTCTGTACCCTGTTTTCCCAGATGGAGTAATAATAGATGGAAACTTCAGAAAGATAATTGAGGATAAATATATTAAAGGCTGTGTGTTGCCCAGCAGCTCCAATACCAGCACTGAGTAAGTACCTAAAACATAGGATTTTAAGTGATTCCCCATCCTTATTGCTGCCTGCAGTGAATTGTTGAAGAGCACAATGAAATTAGGATCTCAAAAAAAAAAATTTCTAGATGCAGTGGGAATTGCAGCAGAATCTTGCAATGAACTAAGAGTGGGGGTAATGAGACTTGCTGTCCCAGAATTATTTTGCTATTAAGCTCGATTTGCACACCTTTGATTTCAGCAGGAACGATGTTTTCAAGAGCGGTGGTAAAAGCATTTCAGTGTTTAGTTGGCTCTTTTTGCAAAGGTTCTGAGCAGTGAAACAGCCCTGATCAACAACCCCAACACCAAATGCACAGAGCTGCACAAATGAGCAGGTACTTCAATGGTACTTAAGCACGTGCTTTAAGAGAATCAAGTATGCAAGAGCTTTGCTTTCCGAAATCCACGCTTTATTTGTGTCAGAAATCTGTTGAGATGAATGGAGCAGCTGAGACCTCTTCACAGTTTTGATACAGGCAGCCACGACATTTTGAAGGTTCCTGTTGCAAATGTTATTTAGAAAAAGACAAAAAAAAAAANGAAAAAAAAAAAAAAAAAAAAAAAAAAAAAAAAAAAAAGAAAAAGAAAAAGCAGAAATGATCAGACGGGGGAGCAAGACTCAGCAATAAGTGGGTGAATTCTCCCACGGCTGCACTCAAAAGAACTTGGGAATCCAGAAGCCTTTTTTTACAACTAATTCATTTAAATAAAATAAATCAGGCTCCTCTCCTGCAACTGTAGGGTAGCAATTTGAGAAAGCAAAAATAAGCTTATTCCCAGGAGCTTGGCACATTACTCACTCCTCGGAGGCCTGCTGACTGACTCCAAAAGACATTTTAAACACGGGAAGGACAGCCTATCCCTTCTGGACAGCTCAGTCAAGAGAGGGCACATGAGGAATCGTGTTGCAGGAGGAGCTCCTGCTGCTGCCAGGAATTCTGAAGGGGGCTCCCGAGACTCCGACCCCGGCAGAGCTGGCATTCCCCATCCTGAGCTGGGGCTGTTCCCTGCAGGCTGGCACGGAGCACACGGCAGCATCGCTCCCTCTGCGAAACGCCCCTGGGATAACGCAGGATTAGCAACAGCCACGGCTCCACGGCCGAATTCTGCACTTTTCCCCCGTGTTTTGTTAAGCCGTGTGCTGCCAGACCCAGCCCCGACCTGACTTTAAGTTTTGGACAACAGAGAGAGGTGTTGGTTTCTACAGTATGGGGACGAGGCAGCACTGGGAGACCTGATTATTTTAGCAGTTTAAACAGTAGGATTTTGAAAAATGCTACAGCAAACCAATTCCATGACAGATGATGAAACAGCTCAAAGGGATGCCAAATCTACCGTTTTACAAAAGCGCACAAACCCCAAAACCTGAGAAGTCTGTAAGTCACACAAAATCGACAGGAATGCAGAACCAAGAGCACAGCAGGCACAAGACACAGCTTTTCCTCTGAGAATAATACCTGGCAGACCACTGGACTGAAATGTTAGCCAACCTACAACTGAGTGGGGAAGAAAAAAACCCAATTGTTCTTGTGGTAGAGACTATTTAGATTTACTTCAGCTTTTAAGAGACCACTAAAACGTAAATGCTGATTACTGCTGTTGTTAATAGTAGCGCCAGAGGCACATAAGGGAAGGGGAGGCTGTTCCTTAACATTCCATTTGGGGTGTGGAAAGGGGGATTCAGTCACCTCATCTCAAGTGTCCCTCCACTCCTCAGATTTCACATGGGATTCACCAGTCCGGGAATCTGTGACTCACTCAGACCATGGAATCCCACCCCATGACAACAACGAGGAGCTTTGGGATGGTACGTAATATACATCAAGGGGGAAACTCAGCATTTCCAGTGTGTGCTGAAATGAGGTGTGGAAATGTCAGGGAGATCTCCATATCCACGCAGAGGGCTGCTCGGGAAGGTGGCGAGGCTAGGCTGTGCACCCTGCCAGGAGGGGGAAAGAAATTGAAAATAAGAAAGAAAGAAAAAAAAAAAAAAGCAAGCCCTAACAAAAAAACAAACCAACACTCTACCGAAGAAATAAAAAAATCCCTCATCCAGCATCACCCCAAACCCAATGAAACCCACAAAAGAGCTGAAGTACATGGGAAGGGGGAAATAGGGAGCAGACAATTGCCATGAAAGCTGCGTTTGTGAAAGCCTTAGTAGCAGCTCTCCAAGGTTTACAAGTACACTTAAGCACCATACACAGCCTAATCCAAATCTGGCCTGCACGTCAAAACCTCCTGCTGGAAGGTTCTGCAAAGTTCAGAGATGAAACATGTGTCGCCATTTTTCATGCTGTGACACTCTTCAAACAATAGTTCAGCCTACCTTAAATAAGTATTTCTTATTCTAACAAGTACAACAGATCACAGAAATAATCACTCCTAGATGCAGAAAATCCCATGCTGTTCATATAACTTACGATTCACCTGGTGTTTCATAGAAATTTCAGTCAATTCCTTACCCAGACTCATGCACATATATTTCTTCTTACAAATACTACTGGAGGAATATTTATATTTTGTTCTCTAACGGTACTGTAAAGGACACCTTCAAGTTCATTTGTTGATTATGGTCTGCTAACACTCAAGACACAAACTTTGAAACTCACTCTCTGTCAATTGCTAATTGTAAGGAATGAGGAAGAACAGACAGCTTACAACCACCACCTGTGAAGGAAGCAAGTATTTGATATCTAAACCTGTCCCATCAGTCACTGCTCAGTGGTCTTCTACAACTGATGAAAAAAAGGGCAGAAACTAAAAGATAATGCAGAGAAGTTACAAACCCACCCCACACCCATTAAGGACAGGGATCCAGAAATAGCATGTATCACTAAATCTCAACTAAGGTGGGTAAGGGTGTTGACCCAAGCTCAGAAATACAGTGACCAAAAAGGCTTTCGGTTAATTGAGTCTTCTTATTCAAGAGACCAAGAGCAAAAACCACACAGAAATCTATACAAAGACTTGTTTGCAGAACAGGGGAGTGGATAATATACAACAGAATGGACAGAGGATGCACCTTTCCAATCTTTGGTAAACCACTTGCCTATAAATAAGCAATTGAAAGGAAACTCAACCAGATTTTCATTCCCTCCGACACCTACAAAACCAAATCACTGATTATGCATTTAACTCCACGTCAACTCCCCAAGAATGAAACTTGATTAATATACAGTGAAGAAATCAATGTCCTCTCCTGGGCAATCATGCTTTTGAGTTATGATCAATGCATGCAGATAATGCATTTCCACACAACTCTGACCTTCTGCTTGTTGGAGGGCTCTAAAGATACAGGCATTTATTGATAGCAGTGCACTAAAACTGTGTATTTCTTGGAATAACTGTATGTTAGGTGGTTTGGCATACGTTAAGTCACTTTGTTATTTTAACCAAGAACTGGTTCCAGATGTCAAAGTGCAACAAAGGACTAAAGAGTAATGCACAGTATTTTATTGACAGTAATAGCTGTGTTTCATGTGGGACCAAGCATCTCATGGTTATAAATGAAAGCCACTTTGCAGACTTCTCAACAGAACAGGTTTCAGCTAACTAAACACAAATACACAGTAATTCCAGGCAAGGTGAAATACAGGATCACAGTCACATAGCATCCAACTATATGTAAAAGCCCCATAAATCCATGTTAAAAACCCAGATGATTTGTGGTTTGGGTTTTTTTTTCTTGGTTTTGAGTGGAAGGGACACTACAGCTTCTATTGTAATAGGAGACTTCAGCTTATTGTGGATGATGTTTCCAAAGATTGTTGTGGACATAGAAAAGGTTCATATAACTACATTTAAGTGGGAAAGGAAAAATCTGCATTAGCAAGATGGTCTCAACTAGCTCAATTCAAGTAAAAAATTATGATTTTTTTTTTTCTCTCCAAAACAGCAATAAAGCCAAGCGAAATTCAAGATAAAACATAAGAACCAACTTTAGTGAAACCTTGAGAGAAGAGGCTCATAACATCCTGTAAAGACAAAAGGACAAAGAGTCCTTATCTTATCACTATGCTGGAGTTAATCTAAAAACATTCCCTACATAAATCCCTAAGTAAAATATTAAAAGGACTTCAAGTCATATACATGTATACAGAGATGATCATCTGACCCTCAAACATAAAAAACAGGACTGCAACCCACTCCTAGCCACGAGTCAAATCAGAACAATTAAAATACCAACTTAACTCAAAACCAGTGAAAGTGGTATTTACTGCCACAAAGACATGGCAAAGACAATGGACAGCTGGCAAGGGGAAGTGTTTAACTACCCCTCACTGCAAGGACATATACTTTGAAATAATTTCTCAAAATTTATGCTGATAAAAATGCCATGCATTTTAAGAAGATAATATGCCATCACAAAGTTGTGGAAAGGAAACTTTTTATATCTGTTTGTAATGAGTTCTTCATGAAGAAAAGAATTGCAATAGCAAAAAACAAAAAAAAACACCCTACTTATTATTATATTATTGCTGCTTGTTCCATTACTGTCAAGAGAGTTGAAACAGTTGCTTATGCCAAATTAAAAACTGTATAAAGCAAAGCAACATGGATGTGACCAACTTTTGAAGAAAGGGTGTGATTTTCTACATAAAACAACATCATCCCAGAAATAAAAGACCTATTAAAAATAAATCTATCACTCCATGCTTGCACATAAGTATTAGCTAATTTGGGACCCTATTTCACAATGCCTGTGAAACCAACAGCCTCACTGAGGCTTTATGAAGCCCAAAGTGCCAGTGTTACACCAACCAACTCTGCTGCCCTGTTGGCACATGTTTAAAATAAGGGCTGTGCTCAAGAACCTGCTGAAGGCACGTGGCACAAAGCTCCTACAAGGCAAGCCAGACTGAGGACCTCGTCACAGCCCAAAGAAACCCCAAAGATACTGCCAAGTGTCTGTTTTGCAGTTCTCCATGTGGGAATGCAGGATTACGAGTGGCATGAGGAGGGACGAAGAGCAGGTACTCCTTTCACTGCTGAACCTGACTCAATGCCAAAGAAAAGCAACAGCCACTGGTGAGATGCTTGAAGAGAAAACCCCACCTCCAGGCAGAGCACCTGTGCTGAATTTAGGAGAGTTTACTGCTGAGCTAAAGATGTCTTTGTAAAAACCATCTCCTAAACAGAACTAAAAGAACAGCAACAACAAGTCAATGTCTTCAAACCCACTGAAATCTTAAAAGAGGACTTAAAATTTAACTGACCCAAATTATTTTAATTTTTGTATTTTACTAAGGTATCCTGTGAAGCTGGAGTATAAATCCTATTAAACTGAACTTAGTTTGTCCATCCCTAAAATAGATTTGACATACAAACACAAACACAAGGTCAAGGTCACAGATCAGCAAGAAAGATTACAAAGAGGACTGATGTAAGAGCTGGCATTTGATCAAAGCTCCTGGATGTATCTTTTTTTTTAGTACACTTACCAGAAATACCACTACCCTACATCTTCTTCACATTGGTACTTTATATGTTGTAAGTATTCCCTACCCTTAAGAGCAGCTGCTCTGTCCTTATTTATTTTGATAAGAGCTATTAGGCAGCATAGCAAATAAACTAAGGGAAAGCTCTCATGTTAAATGAAAAGGAAGTGAACTACACTTTTTGCCATCTTTTTCACTCTATTCAGCCATTGCTAATATATATTAAACCACAAATCTAAAAGGAAAACCCACTCAAACACACAGCAAGACCAGTGCTAGAGAGTCAGGACCTCAGGTTTTAACTTGGTGCAGTCCAAGATACTTATATTAATATAACAATTGTATATTTGGATGTGCATTTCCAAGCACAACACTCGCTTATTTATCCTAATTATCTGTGTGCACAGCATATATTTCTCAATTAACAACAACAACAAAAAAAGAACAACACAAGGTCTGTGCAGAACACAATCAAACTAACCTCTTCTCTAATCAGGACAACATTTACCTCTTAGAAAGCTTCACTAATGCTGAACGCTGAGTAAGTGAGAAGATTAAACACAGTAGCAACAGTTGAAAGACTCATTAAAACCCAGCTGCTGAAAATAGTTAGCAATGGAAGTCATTTACTCATCTATCCATCCATCCACGCACTGATACATTCTGAAAGCTTTAAACACAGGCAGGAGAGTATTTAGCTTTACAGGTCACATCTACCCCATGCACCCTTCTGATGCCTGAACATGAGGAAGAGGTGTCACACAATCTCACACGGCATTCAAAGCTGCACTGCTGCCACAAAGTTGAGATGCTCATCGTAATAAGTAGCAATTTAAAGAATAGTGTGGCTTGTACTCTTAATTATTAACCCCCACTTTCAACACCAGCACTGCTCTGATGTTAGTCTAGACATGACTGGGAGCAGTTTATATTTAGACAGAGAGATATGTCTATAAATAGGACTGTTTGTGTTAGTATTAAAGCTTTTACTGGAACCCATTTGGGGTGACCTGCACAGCTCGTAAGTGGGCATCTTGGACATTGCCAGTAAAACCTTCATGCCATCACACACCCTCCTGCACCTTGTTTCAGCTATTTGACATTTGTTTACTGATTTTCCTCCATTTTTGTAGAGGTAGTACATTTGCACCTCTCTACCTATAAGACTGGGTTGTGTCAGCTACTAATGAAAAGGCCTCAGATGAAAAAAAGATGGAAAAAAAAAAAAGGTATAAAAACTTCTCTCCTCTTTGAAAATATCTTTCACAAGAATTAGGTTGTCACCCTTTTAAGCTATAGTATTGCCTGAGCTACTAGGGCCAGATACAAATCACTCCTGAAGCCTGGGATGCAAGCTCCTCAGCACTGTGGCATAGGTGCTTTTAACTCTGATAGTGATTCATCAGATCTTAAAACAGTCACTGGTTTAAGATCAAATTGAATTAAGTTGGAGACCTCAGGGCAATACAATTCTGCTGTTCCTTAGTCCCCCTTTTCTAAGCACTTTCAGCAAAAGGGGAGAAAAAGGGAGGTTGGTAATTTTTTTTTTCCAAGTGGAATTTCTATCCTTACTACTTTGTGAAAAGCTGATAAAGCTTCTCACTGCACTGAGGAGTTAGGAAGGGAAAAAAAAAAATCAGGCAACGATTACAACAAACCAACAAAAGTTCCTTCCATATCCACAAACAAATCAGCAGCCTACTATTGAGAGCCAAACACACATGAAAATGTGTATATAGGACATATCACAACCAAAAACATTCTAGGAAACACATCAGCTTAATAGCAGTAGGGCTACCCAACATGTGAAACCCTAAAGCAAGTACATTTGGAATCACATAGCTTATTCAAGTTTACAAACATGCAAACTCAAATGTGTGAAAAAGCTTTTGCTTTAACTGAGCTGTATTACAGTGAGTAACTGTTCATTCTGTGTCATGGCAAGTCTTCTCTCAAGCTTATACTATAAAAACCCTCTTTAATCCTCATAACCAAACCTCTGATAAAACAAGACAGCAGCAGTTGTGGGTTTGGGCTTTTTCCCATTAAAGACAAGCTCACACTCTCTACATACATAACCTGGAGAAGCAAGAGGTTTCTGCTTGTCCTGAACTTTGGATCAAATCACCCACTTTTCAAGCAGCAGGGATGTGGCAGGCTGCTATCAGCAGCCAGTGGTGGTTTTGGCTGTGACACCATGTAGAAAATATCTGAAATCCAGTTCTTATCCATTCCTCTTTGGAGAGCTGGAACAGGCATCTTTCCACACAGTGATCCAAATGTAAAGCATTTCAAGAGTGCTGTCTTAAAAGGGGGTAATGACAAATCTCAATAAACAACCAGCCAATGCAGCAATGACAATAAATAGGACAGCTAGCACAAAGTACTTCTGGTCAATTGAGTAGTTGAGTAGTCCACAACAATGGATTATGTTGAAGAACCGGATGGTTGTCAATGCCCAATTCTGTAAAGGCACAATTTTTACTTATTTTTGAGAAAAAATATTGACTGTGGTTATATTTACATGTGTGAAATGTCAAATTAAGTTTTTAAAAATCTTAAAATACCATATCGATGAACAGTGTAGTAGTAAGTTCTTGAACTTTGTACTTTCTTTTTACATATTTATTTTCCCTTACATAAATAGACCTATGAATTTTAACAGGACAATAAAATAATGGCAAGGTTATGCACACATGGAGATCAGTGCATGAGAAAGGCATCTAAATGATGCAACATATATTAAAGTTGCAGACGTATGCTTAGGACAGATGGGTATCCATCGTGCTAAAACCCACTAACATGCCACCAGTTTAAGCATCATGACTACTAAAAGCAAACCAGTTTACATTTAAAATTTCAATATTCTATCATTCAGGACACAGCACAGGATTTCCAAGGTGTGCACCTTCAGTTATTTCAGTGTTCCCATTCCTCAAATTGTTCAACAAACAGCAACCAGTTGTTCAACAAACAGCAACCATATGCTGGAATTCTGATATCAATTCATTATCTAATAAAATTGTAACAGTGAAAGGCAGTGGGAAGGAGGTGGTGAATTTCTCTCCACAGATCATGTCTCAGCTTTGAGGAAAATAGCTCAAAATTATAGTATAAATCTATTCACTTAATGATTACTGATAGAATATGGTGAGAGTGGGGGAAATTGTCATAACAAAAGAACTAAAGTCTAAAATCTAGCAAATAAACAAGCAAAACTGCACCAACATATCTCAAACCACGTATGTATTTCCCTCATGTATAAAGTCATTATCTGATAGTTATTATCTATAACCACTCTATCAATTCAGCTGGTTGGGCTATGTATTATTTGCAGCTTCCCATGCCATAACAGAGATTTGGGCATTGTGACAGGTCACAACCCATGTCCTCTGTGTTATATAAAGCCATCTTTCCTTGATGTAACTGGAAGAGTCATTTCCCAGCTCAATGTAACATCGATAAGTAACTCCAGTGTTTTCTAAATCAATATATAGTAAGGCCTTGCCAATAACCTGAAGGTAAGTTTCACTGCCTGCATTATTACTAAACAACATTTTTTTGGTTTCTTCTCTTTTCCAGTCTATACGTAATCTTGCTAAAAAAGAATGGTTTTGTTCAAATTCTGTTGCTCAATTTCATCAGTGAGTGAGACCAAAAGTACTCCACTGAACACATTAATGTGATTTCATTCAACAGCAGTTAAGACTTGTGAGTACCTGCAGAATCTTACAGAACCACAAACAACTCCCAAATACCAAATAAATGCTGAAGCAAATCATACTGGAAAGGGAGGTACAAGCCAAAGAGGGAAACAAAGGAATACTAGAGGGGAAAAAAAGCCCATAAAAAACCTACAACCCAAAACATCTTCTCAAAGGGACTTCATGTTCTTAAAAGCATGCAATTTAAAATCCATTTGGTGAGAAAAAGCCAGAAGTTCTGGTGGGCAGGTGAACATGTCTTCAGCCTCTCAGGAAACTCAGCAGATTGCTACCTTGGCACCCCAGTTAGCAATCTCAGGAGATCAGGACTACACAGGGATGTGAAATGAACCATCTTCTGACTTGGAATTCCTGCCAGGGGTAAGGACCACAGCTACTGTGAATGAGACAAAGTTACCACTCCATGCCCTGGGGTGAGAAAAAATACAGGTTAATAAACTTTACAAGTTCAGGGCAGAAATTCATACCTTTCAAGTGTCAATGCAGGATCTTTGTGAATCTGCTTTTCACTCCTCCCTGCCAAAAATAAATACATGATAATCAGGATGCAGAAACGTATGGTGGAAAATAATTTTATTACTACAGTAACAGGAAAGTCATTCTGTTAATTCAGTATTAGCTCATGAAAGGGAGCGTGTCTTACTTCTTAACAAGGTATTAACACTAAAAGTTTTCTTCCAAAGTTGGTTATACTTGTGGTCGATTTGTGAGAGTATCAGAGCTTGACAAATGAAACTGAGCTGAGCAAGCTGGTAAAGGTAACCTGCCAGGAGAGAGGGGATAGGTCTTCTTGCCTGGTTAATACTACCCACTTTGTGAAAAAAAGCTGTCATCGGGAGATTATCTTTATTCTAACACTCCCACTATCCGTTTACCCACCATGACTAAAAAAAGACCCAAACAAACAACCAAAAAGAAACCATGAACAGGCAACACACCCTCGGCATTGCAGTCTGCTTCTCTAAAATCTTACTCATTTTCTCCTGCTATTATCATCATTACTCTCATTCAACCTTCCCTCAGCTCCCCACTTCCACAACCCACACTTGTGTAACATTAATGACATCCAAAGACCATTCCACACTACACAAAACACAGCTGTTATTGTAATCTTTCCCCTGAAGACACTCTGTTCATATAACCCTTTACTTCAACTTTTCAATTGTTTTTCTCTTGCTCTAGATTAAGTTTAAGATTTCTCATCTGAGTTCTACGGGCATTAATAACTTTCATTTCTATCCACATAACCTAACCACTTATTGTGTCCTTTTTCCTTACCCTTTTGTTTCCACAAACACTGGTTTTTGCTGTAATACTCAGGCACCTCTCACACAGGAAATTCCATTATGCTTCTGCACTGCTCCCCAGGCGAAGATCATCTACACTCTGGAGGCTCTTTCATCCTCTCCTCCAGCAGTAAATTACCAGAGCAAAAATTAATCCAAATCCACCAAAATACCTCCTGCAATACCACAAGCCAAAATACAAATGATGTATGTTGCTTGCCTTTCCTCACAGACTTGTTTGTTCCCTTTCCCTCATCATAGCCTAGATGAAGTTTAAAATAAATACATCTGCACCTGTGAGATGCTGACAAGTTCAGCTGGACAGCAATTAAATGAAGCCCTAGAGCAACACTGGCCTCCAAAATAAGTATGTTTTCTTTTCCTCTTACAGAAGAAAAAAATGCATTTATTGGTTTTGCAGTACAACAATACGTGCTGCTGTAATAACACAGTTTTCACTCAATACCTTTCTTTTACTACGTATGATTGGAAGGGAAGGAAAGAATGGTATACACTAAAAGATCAACAGAACACAAAGATTAATGATAGGGAGAAAAGGGTACAAAAGGCCTAAAATATAATGTAAAAGGGCTAAAATATAGCATCAAAGTGCTCCCCTTCTCTTGAGCTGCCACTTTTAAAAAAGCAGTGAAAACTCTTTCACTTCTCCAGCTGGTACAATGACAATATCCCTACCCTGATGCAATGTGCTTTCACTTCAGAGGGCACAGAGGCAAGAAAGACCAGAGAATGAAAAAATAGTGCTCCTAGGAAAGAAAGGAGATACTTCTTTTCAGAGGGACCATAGCTGTTTACTCACTTTTAATCATGACAACAAACGATGACATGGATGAGGAAACTTTTGAGGAGCAAGGTGAAGGTTGAGAGAGCACCTGGTCCCAGGGACCAGCTAAGGATAAACCCAGACCTCCTCTGATGAAACAAAGGAAGCTTTCTGTGTCTCAGCTGCCTTAATGAAATAACCTTCCAAGCCCAAACAGCAGACTTAATATTTCAAGTTCTCAATTTTTTTTGAACATAATTTCTCCTCCTCAAACCAGAGGTGTTTGATTTACTGGGTCTACGTCTGAATTCTGTTTTACTGCAAATAAAATGTAACCCTTGCTTCCAAAGTTGCTTCGGTATCTCTCTACTAAATCATGTAAACCAGAGCTTGCTAGTAGCACTTCAGAAGGTGAACAGTTTGGGTGACCAAGAATAACCAACCAGGATGCAAATTCCACTTGCCTTCTTTATATGCCACCAGGTTTATGAGAGCAAGTCTGTCTGTGCTTGCCATTTGGCATAATTACTATGGTAAAATGTTTTATATTCCTGTAAATTCAGACTACAACCCCACAGTGCTTACAAAGTAAGATGAGATGCAGAGACAACGAAGCAGAAAGGAAGGATTGTAGGGGAAAAGCAGGTATAAGGAGGAAGAAAAGCATCAGTGCCAGGAGAAGATAGTGAGGCTGTTCAAGCTACCTGGGACACTGCCTCACCAGCACGGAGTCCTGAACAGTAAAAAAAGAAGAGCAGAAACAAGATGATGTAGGACACTGCACACTGTAAAACATTACAATCAACTTGCTTCACTAAAATATAAAGCCAGTGGTGAAATTCTAGGTAGAATGGTCCCTAAAACACCAGCTGTATTTCTCCACCATGATGTAGGAAGCATTTCCACCAAACTGCTCTAAATATTGTCACAATGCATAAGGATGGAAAGTCCAAAATATTCAGGGGTTTACACTATTTTTACTGTGATTTTGACCAATGGAACAAGAGGAAGGATTGGGAGATCTAAAACATCTTGACTCTAATCTGTTGGTGAAAAACAAGTGGGAGGGAAAGAGGGAGAAAAACCAGTAAGTTTCTGCATATCCATCACCACTCGAGACCAAAAGCTCCATTTACATCAGGGGATGGGGGGCTAAGATTCCATAACAAAAATTAACAGACTTAAACCATTCTTGCAATTCACTTCTATATGTAAGATTTAAAGCGTGCACTGAATGCAACTTATTTTTGCCAGCTGCTTGGTAAGACATGAATCATTAAAGAACACGGAGTAACAAACTCACTCCTTTTTGCTAATGCATCTGAAAACATCTTTCTTGAATTTTTCACGAAGTTTTGCATTTCACTTCATTTACTTTACTTAAAGCAAGTGCATATTTTTCAAGAGCAAGCATGATCCATGCTCCTCACAGATAATGATCACAAGAAATCTAATAGTATTTACGAGTCTTTCTAATGCACATCCAGAAAACCCAGACTACTTGATAGGGATATGTATGCACAATCTTTGCCACTTCAGATACTAAAACCTCTCTTGTTTAACATTTCTTTTTGTTTAATTGGCAAATTTGATTATGAGCGTAATTTTTGCATAGTAAAGCTCATCCAGCCGTTTTTAATTTCAAATTGGCTTGCACTCCATCATGACTAGATGAATGCTACAAAAACCTTTGACATCATGACCTCATAAATCTTGGAGAACAGAGGAAATTCTCGTAGGAGCAGGGAACTGTTGGTAAGATACTTCTTCCACCGTTGACTGTACTCTGTCAGCTGTAACTATGTGCAAGTGTCCACACTTGCAAATTACACAAAACATGCATCTGAACTACCCTTCCATGAAATTATTTTCTCTGGTAAAATGACAGTCATAGGTAGAAAAGCTGAGAAGAAGAAAATGTTTGAAGTTGACCAAGCATCAGGGTTGTTTTTTTTTTTTTGATGAAACATTCAACAATAATTTAAAAACTTAATAATAATTCCAATAAAAAAATAATCTTGATGTACTCCACACTACCAAGGTGCAGAGTATAAGCAACATCCTGAGTACAGAAAGGACTTTCATAGACTTAGCCATTCACTACATGAATCTGGAAATAAAATCCCAAACTATTTTGGATTTGAGTGAACTGCAGAATTAAATTCCATACTGCTTATACGTAAACTGAGGTCATTAAAAAAAACCCACTCACAAGCAAACTAACAAGTAAGAGGCATTTCAGTTACCAAAGACCTATTTCAATCTGACATCTAAATATCTGATGTTAGATGGCTGCTGCTATTTACAGACTGATCATAGTAATTTCACTCCTCTGTTGTTCACCAGGACCTCTCATTACATGCACTGTGTGGGTCTAAACCAGGTTGGAGGCTACTGGGTACCGTCAAAACTGCAAGAAAAAAGAGATTCCATCTTGGAACAAAACAGAACACTTTAGGAACATCCATGAACATATCACAGCAGTGCTTTGGAATACTGCTACTCTACACATGAGGAACAGTGAGGACAGGAGAAGATTAAGCAGCTTGCCGAGTAACCCATGAACTCCATATCCACAGCAAATGAAGAAAGATTTTCTGAATTTCAGCTGAATTACAAGACACTCTCTCTCTCCACAGTTTTTGGACGTTTGGGTTTTTTGGGGTTTTTTCTCCCTACTAGTGAAACAAAACAACAATTGGGTACATTAAACTTGAGGAAACAACAGTGCTTACCACTAAAGGAGTAGGAATTGCACACTACAGTAAGTGCCTTTCTCTTCCAAAAGAAGAAAAATTACTGGCACTCCCATCACCCGTAGATGGAGATGTGTGTCAGTCAAATACAGTCAAAATGGGTGTTCCACTGTACCTGCTGAAACACTGTTCTCTCCAAGAAAACACCGTGTCAGTACTGAATTAAAGCATCACTCTCAGTACTGAACTGAACAGATGAATGATGGCACTATGATCAAAAACGTAATTCCACCAACTTCCCTTATTTCTCAGGGATCTAACATGATAAAGCAGTCCTAATGAGATGGGCAAGAACTATTGCATGGATTGGAGCTGCAAAGACCACTGCACAGCAGAAGCTCTTCTGATCCACTGCCCGCTTTCAGTCTCTTTCCTAACCAAGAGCAATATGCTTTTTACCCTGAAGCAAGGATCTCTCATAGCAAAGTACGAATGTCTGTACAGATACATAAGCACTTCCTTCCCAAACAGGTCCATTTTTAATTCCTTGCTTTACAAAGCTGTTAAAACCTGCCTTTTACCAGCCTAATTCAGCTGTAATCCACTCACAGCTCAGATGGACCAGAACACAGGGTGTGCCTTCATCCCAGGTTACACCAGTGATAAGGCAGAACTGCAGCAGCCCGTGCCAGCAGCAGGGCAGTGAAGGAACTGATGCTGCAGCTGCAAGTGAATCCAGACAGCTTTTTTTGGATGTGATAACCTGCTCGGTGGTGGCCAGCCTCTGGAATCCTGAATTACACCAAGCCCGACTGAGCCCCCTCTGTAAATCTCACTTGTAACTAGAACTAAGCCTGCAGAAACAAGTTTGCTCCCCCTCAGTAACCAATATTAGCATTTTTCCTGATGAGTTTGTACAAACTCAAATTCTAGCTTCAAAAGCTGGAAGTTTCCAAACCGACCAAACTCAGGAAATAACTTGGCTCCTACACCTGTTCATTTACAGAACTCACAGATACCTGCCACACTCTCTACTCTTTGCCAGAGTGAGAGAAAATGGATCAAGCAGTTGCCAGTGGCTTAAACATCTAAGTCTGGGAGGAGGGGAGGCATTCCAAACCTTCTAACTGCTAATAGTCAGTGCCACCTATGGTTAATGTTGCAGAAACAAAGGAAAAAAAAAGTGTTTGGAACTTTTAAGAAGGTTTTACAAATGGCTTCAGGAGAACAGATTAGACAAAAAATAACTAATATTTTTCATCTATTCCAGATCATTTGCCCCAATTGCACTAGGTAAGGTACTAGCATCAAAATCAGGTCCAAATTCTTTGTATGATCTTACAACAAAAACATCTAAAAAACACAATGGGAGTTTTAAGTGCAGCTTTCTATTTTCTTATCTTACCACACTCGTCTCCTGAAGTAAAATTAATCTCGTTTTTATTAACAGCTCCATTTCAACCATTCAACCTGGCTCTGTTGCTGCAGATGCTTTGTCCACTGGTCAGGAAAAAGACGCCAGAGAGTATTTCATCAGGCCTTGCAAAATCCTCCCCCATCACCCCACCAAAGTATCAGCACCACACTTTATTTTCAGGGAAAGTTAACCAACACGATAGACACAATAATTCCCTCCAGAGGTTTCGCAGCAGTCTCAGTTCAGTACACGAGGCCATTAATTACACAACTGCCTTTAGCATTAGCAGGATTCTGGTAGTGACAGCACTGCTTGAGTTAAGGCTGCCTTCAGTATCTGCACAGAAAATCTATTTACTTGAAGTTATGCAACACCTCCACTTCCTCTCTTCTTTACTATGGTAGAGCATGGTAACAGAAAGAACAAGGGTGGAGATGGGGAACAAGCATTTCACAATCTCAAGCAGGGCACAGCTACCTTTCAAAAACATATCTAATCTGGAATTCACCTCTAAAATCTGCCTAAGTTGATAATAACACTCAAGCACCAACTCTTACTTAACACTTGATTAAGTATTTTCAGAGGAAAAGCTATGTAATAAAGTTAACTAATGCTGGAATCAACTGCATACCTCCAATATAAGCATGAATTGTTTTTAAAATCCAATTTATTTGGGTAGGGTTGTGTTTGGGTTTTCTTCCTCATTTGGTTTCTTATTCATCACCTCATCCACAATACAGCAGTCTACCCCAAACCAAGTTGTATTGCAAAATTCTCATCAAGACTCTAATGTCATCAGTCATGCTCATTCAGTAAAGTTGGCAGTAAAAGTTTTAATTTGGCAAACATCCTTCTACTTTCCATTAAAAAAAAAAAAAGGAAAAAAAACCACCAAAACTAGGAAAAATCACAGTGTACCCATGCTGATATATTTCATGGCACTAAGAAAATCAAGACAAAATTTAAAATAACACATCATCAGTCCTCTCTTAACTATGAACTCAAGAGTCTACCCCGTATCTCTAATGATACGCTGAGAATTGACAACATACAAAACTAAACAAAACCCCCAACAACTCTCAGAACTGGCTCTTCTCAACTGAGGAATTGTAAGAAATCTCAAAGCAGTCACAGGATTCTTGACTGGTAAAATGTTTTCAAGGACTTGGATTTAATCACATGTCATTTTCTTTTCCTCTGATCATTTATTTAAAGTCATAGGTTGAATTATTTATGAACAAAAGTTAATTGCATTGAAATGCAGTAATGCCCTGTATTTATCTAACACCTTCTTCAGAACTCAACCTCCTGTCACTAACTGGTTAAAATCTACAAAAAATGATACAGAATTTGAGGTAAGAATTAACCATTTCTGTAGCATTACTGAAATTCACTTCCAAAACCTGGTTAAATATGGTGAAGTCCCTGGATCCTCCCATCTGCTGTGTGAATTGTGCAACTGTTTCAACCAACTTTTAGTTTTGCTACATCTGTTTATGTCAAAAAAAAACCCAAAAAAACCCGTAATTCAGAGGGAAGAATAGCTTACTCACAAAATACTTTGTTAGAATAAAGTTTTGACTAATTATTTGCAACTAAAGTCATCATATTTGAGTTCAAACAGTCACATCACAGAGCCTCCCAAACTGAAGTTCTTCGAAATTTTCTTAGCTGCCTGAGGATCTCGAAGATCAACAACTTGCATGTATAAGGCTGTATTCACACTCCTTGCAAGGTGCAAAACATAAGCTCAAGGGTACACTCATATAAATATACCCCGCATCCATAAAGTGTTAATCTTAAATCAGCAAGGCCATATGACAAAAGTAACTATTACAGTGCATGACTGCTGCTCAGCACACAGCATTTTCCAAGTCCCTCATTTCCTTAAAGCAACTCATTTACTTGTCACCTGCCAGGACAAAGAGTAAAGAGAGGATTTCACAAATACCTCTGTGGCTTGTGTGTGGTGGTAACACACCAGGAAAGATGGATTTTCATTTTCTCATCAAGTTATTAGATTAGGTTTACACGCCGATTTAAATGCCCAGGAGGAGTCTGCCACCTGCCCTAAACTTAATTAGTCAGGAATGTCTGCATGACAAGAGCAGATACTTCAGATGTTTCGGAGTGACCACAAGCAAACATCCAAATAATCACCACCACAATTTCAGTGATGCCAAGAACGAAGCACTAAGCACAGCCTTCTATGAAACAGCCTGAATTTTATTAATGGAGTGCTTCATACTTCCCACACAACTGACAGCAGCTGAGCATCTGTAAGACCACAGAATCAACTACGTAAAGTCTACAACTGGGTTAAGGAAACGAAGAGCCCTAGATTTCACACTAAAATAAGGGTGCATATTTATGCATTACTAAGGGGGGTGGGTAGTGGTGGGGGTGTGTGTGTGTGTGAGATATCAAGACTCAAATCCTGTAAGACTTTTCCTCAGCTTTGTTCTTGTGCCGTTTATCATAGCAGCACATCTAAGACTTGCAGGTTTTTATACCTCACATACCCCCCCAACACACACACATGTAGGACCAGCACAGCAGATTGATAACTAGGAAAAAACAACACATTTTCATTTAAAGAGGCAAACAAATCCATGTTCAAGTATATTTCACATTTATCATCTTGCTGAAAGATAAATCAAAACCCCCTTAAAACGTTAATAAGAATTTTATCTGTGTAGGTACGTAGCAACTACTGACACTGATGTGAGTAACTGAATATAATACAGAGAATTCAGTTAATCATCTCCTTACGTTGCCATTGGCACATAAATTTGTCTCATTAGCAGGGGCTACTTAGTTCGCTGTAGTAAACAAAGCTGCCGATACGACAGCCTCGCACACTTTTCATTCATTCACATATTTTTCTTTCCTTAGACTTCTAGCGTGTGCCACAGCAGAGCCGAATGTTAAACATTCCTGGAGTGTCACAATATGTAATACAATAAAACAGATTACAACCATACCTTTCTTTCACAGCAGTGGTGCCAAGCACAGGTACACTGTAGCAATCAATTTGTTCTGCAGACAGTAAGGCTTTCATAGAATACTAATGCAAAATCTCTTTTCTTTCTCCTTCGACTTGACTCCCCAATGCCTGGGTCCCGACCAATACAAGGAGGAGGGCAGAATGTCTTCTGCTGAGATAACCACAACTACTAATCAAGTATACGTGTACAAGGGCACAGGATTAAACCTCCACCGGGCTTGACTCGGGCACCGAGAGCAGCTCAACACATGCACAGCAAGGTCAGAACTAAACACGCACACACGCACGCGCATCTACTTGAGTGAACTAATTTATCACACTTTACCACTGACGGCTTTCCACCTCCGGGGAGTAAAATTACATCCTGGTGAACTGACGAGGTTCAGACACAACAGCTTCCCACAACAAATCAGCTCTCTCGGAGAAGGGAACCGAGCTCGGAGGTGAACGCTCCTCTGCCGGCTCCTCAGAAACTCCGCGCACGCCACGCGTGTCCGTGTGTTTGTGCATGTCTGTCTGGGTGTGTGTGTGTGTTTGTGTGTGTAGGTGTGTGTGTGTGTGTGCAGGTGTGTGTGTGAGTGCAGGTGTGTGCAGGTGTGTGCACACACGTGTGCCACACACAGCGCCTGGCATTGGCTAAGCCAGAGCCACAGCGGCAAAGTTCAAAAACAGGCACCGACTCCCCTTCCAGAGAGTTCTCTTTCTGATTGTATTTATCTTTACCTCTTAACATAATCAATCTATCAAGTCTAATTACTCCAGAAGAAAGCATTTTATTATTGTCTAACATAGCAAATGTCAAACAAGCTGTTCGTTTACCTTGAAGTTTATTAGCATAGAAATGCAACATGAAGATGCTCTCAAAACATTGTCACTTGTATTCACAACATTTTCGAAAACCCACTTAGCAGGTTTTTAGTGCCTGGCATAGTTGGATACTGTTTTAGTTCTTAAAATAGGCAGGGCATTATCTTAACTGTATCGCCCTTGAGCCGATAGAAGACTTTTTCTTTAAACATCCAATTTGTATTTAACTTTTCTCTCTGGTTCTCTTTAAATGAAGACTTTTCCCACATTCCAGTCAGCTGTACATATGTGGACACATGTGTTTTCGTAAAGGTTCATGTATGTGCCATTCAAGGAGTGAAAAGTGAAACACTGAAATTTCAAAGCAGGGATTTATTTTTTCCCCCTCAAGTTCTGCCCTGTCATGCATCCTTCCTGGCATTTTCCTTCCAGTACAGGCAGATGAACATTTTCCCAAAAACACCAAGATGAACCCTAAAAATTACCATCGGTGGGGTTTTAACAACACTGCTTTTGCACGTGACCTGTATTGAGAAGAAAACACTACACAAATGCTCCCCTAAATAACCCCCAAAATAATGCCTGGCACTTCACCTAGGACAAATTAGCAAAATATTTCTGAAATACCAGTGGCTTCACAGAGACACCAGCAAAAAGCAGCGCTAATCAATACTGATGAGTTTGTCCTTGACATACTGACCGTGTCATCGGGCTATTGTCATGTGATATCATGTCATTTCCCCACCTGGCTCATGACCTTGTCCTTTAAATGACCCAAAGCTTCCCTCAAGTAGCAGGAGGCCCCTCCCCGCTGCCTCAGCAAGGTCGAACGGGTCAGCGTGTCCTCATCTATAATCCACCACCATTTGTCAGCAGGGAGGCTGGAGGAGGCAGGCTTGCTACAAGGGGAGAATGCCCAATTAGGCAGCTGTCACACAAAGCATAGGCTGCAAAATTATCCCCTGTCAAAAGAAAGAGCAGCTGCGGGTGCCAATTACAGCAACCTTTCAACCCTTTAGGTACTGGAAACTACGCAGAAGTAAATGAAGTACAATTAGTGATAACAAATCGATGAATTAGGACAGTAAATTAGAAATTACTAGCAGGTGAGCTTAGGTCTCCCATAATATTAAGGGCACAGCACACCCCAGGCAAGGGCAGGAATATACAGATTTCACAGAGCACATCAGTTTTGTCTTATCCGTGTCTTCCTTGTGTGGAGCCTGTTTCCCTCTGTCGTTTTCTTCTCACAAGCCAGACAGTACAGGGAAAGGGGAAAAAAAGGCAAAGAGAAAAGAAGTTGTAGCACCTGATCTTTCCTCTTTATCCTGGCAAATGCAGTTTCCTCCTTTCTCAGGAGGTCCTCAGAGCCAGCACAGTCTCTTTCTAGTAAGCACACTCCATCTGACATTTGCTGCACCTCAAGTTCCAGTTGAATAATGTTTACCCCGGAAAAAAAAAAAAAAAAACCGAGAAAAAACCAGAAAAAATAAACTCCCTAGTAGATTTTATGTCAGTTACTCTTGAAGCACTTAAATCTGAGTTAAGTGCTAGACTTTTGATGACAGGGCAAGACTAATTTCTCCACATTTCAGTTCTCACACAAATCATGCAGTGGCATCTCTGAGCATACACAGAGCCTAAAGTTTGCAAGCAGAGTTTCTACTCCATGATTTTTTTGCCTTTTTCCCTTTAGTGAACAACTCACAAGTGGTTTTTTGCCCTCACTATTTTATTAAGCAGACAGCCTGGGAAGTTACTGTGTGCTGGCACCAAAAGGCAGGTCCTACAGACCACAGTAAATCCAGCTTCTCCTCCGGTGCATCAGGTCACCCTTTTAACAGGAGAGGGCTACCCATGGATACCTGGAGCTCTGCATGCCCAAGGCAACCATGGACGGGTGGTCACCTTACCAGCCCCTGGCATTTGCAGAATAAGAAGCCTAGAAAACAGAATAAGGAAAAGAAAAATAGGAGGATGGGACTAAAAGTATGAATAATTAACATACAGCCACATCAAACCATAGTTGAGACAGTGGTACCAACGCCTTTGTATTTAGGTCCTTTGAGTCAAAGTGACAATCAAATTAGAAGAACAAAATTCAAATTCTGAGATGACATCTCCTCTTTCCAGCCAGCTCACAGTCATTTCAAACTAAGTGAAGTTGCCATTTCTTGTCAATTCTCTCATTTCTCATTGCCTAATCCCAAATCCACCTTTAATATGTTCTTATGCCTTGCAACCACGTTGAGCACTGAGGACGGGAGTCCAGGTTCCTCCCAGAGGCAGCTCTGAATAATACCTGTATACTTGCACTATAGTTCATACATGTACTCACACATGCATACACATATTTATGCTAATACATTCATCAAAATATGATATGGAGCAGAAATTAAGCCACTGATCTCCAACAAGCAATTTCCTATAGCTATCTCTTGATCTTTAGCCAGTGAGTATTCCACTGTTTAATGAAAAAAAAATCTTGTTGTCATAACTCTGATAAGACACAGGATAATAGAACACTAACTATAAATAGATGTAAAAATGCTCATTTAACAGCAGTTGCAATAATGCTCATCAAATATGACATTTTCTTCTGAGTAGCATATGGAAACCGTAGAGTACTGAAAGAGTTAATGTGTTTAGAATTCAGTTTCCATCATACTTGGGTGACTATCTCTTTAAATAATTTAAATCCTCTCCATCAACTACAAAGCTGTTTTGAAGCCATTTAGCTTTGTTCTTTACATGTGTTCTAATTAAGAAATGACCTTGTCATCACACACACCAGAAATCCTGGATTATTTCCTGCAGCAAAAATCTACGAAGCCAAAAAAAAAAAAAAAGACAAAAAGAAAAAAAAATATATACACTTCTTCCTTTAGTGAGCAACTGAGGAAGTTGTTGGTTGGCTGAATGCTGAAGCAGTTTCACCGCATAATTTTTGTGTGTGTGTGTGTTGTTGAATGTCACAGGGCGGGTTAGTGTGACCTTGAGCTGCATCAGCAGCACAGCAAGGGTCGAGATGCCTGCAGGCGCCCTTGTACTGGATTTGCAAGACAAAAACCTTCAAACTGGCTGAAGGACATCTTAAATCTCTTCAAAGGTTTTCCCGAACTAATCTGGGCTGCTCTTAGCCGGATCTGTGCCAGTGTGAGAGGCAAAATTAAAAACAAGGTCTTTGACAGGATGTTGTGTCCTCTTAACCCTTCCCGTGCAGGCGGCAGCATCGCGGGCGCTGTCACACGCACCGAGGGAGGCTCATCCCGCAGCAATTCTTTCATAACCAAATTATGTAAGGCACCATTTCCTCGGAACGGGGCTCTTCCTCCCGCCGAGCACCCAGACGGCTCCCCCGCACTGCCAGAGCCCATCCCTCGCCTCCCCCGCAGCTGGAAATGCCATTTTTCCGGCACTCTGCGGGGACCCAGCTCGCAGGATGCACAGAGGAGCTCGGAGCCTCCGCTGTCTCCACCAATATCCTGGGTGAAGATGCTTTTTCCAAGTGGAAGCAGTAGCACCCATCACGGTGTGTTGTCCATGGTTAAGGCCAGGGAGGTAAGGAGGAGGGGGGTCAGGAACACGCAGAGGGTTGCTGTGGCAGGCATCAGACATGTTTTATGAGAAGAAATTAAAAAGTGACCACTTCTCATCCTAACCTGTGATTTCCTTCCCAGTCATCTGAGCCAAGCAGGAAGCAGAGCAGAGGGTATTTACATGCGACTGGCCTACCAAGAGTTGGAGAGCATGACTGTACACACAGGGGAAACAAAAACAAATAAACCAGCTGCACGGCCTGCCTGTGACTGCTCATCATCTCACAAGTGACACAGAGGCAGAGATAACCTCTAGGAAAGGCCCTAGGAACACATGGTTACTCTACGAAACCACAAGTTTACCCAATGGATTTAGCAGCTTTATTCAAATACAACTATCAGCACATCGAAGGGATGGGTGCTTTCTTCAGAAGTGTATTTGCAGACAGAATCACCAACTCCATCTCCCATAACATTCTGCCAAGTAGGAGCATGCTTAGTTAGAAAGCAACATGGATCCCCACATCTGGACATGGAGAAAAAGGCATCACCACCTTCTCCCCGTCTGCTTTAGTGGTGGTATGTTATTGGTAAGATTAAACAGTCAATTTCTACAAGGAAAAAAAAATACAAATGGGTTAAAATAACCTCAAAAGCTTAATCAAAAGGAGCCAGCATCATACTTCAGAACTATCTTTTGCTGTTTCTAGGATATCCACCACACAAGTCCTTGAGGAGAAAAGGAAGGAGTCACTCGTACCAGCAGAGGGTGTTGTGATTCTTCTCTCCTTGAGCACGGAAGGCTTCCTTTAGTCTGGTTTTGTACAGTCATTTTCTAAGCACTATAGTCTGTTACACGGTAACAAAACACATTTAAGTTTACTGAAGAAGGACACAGCTTTGGCAGTTATGTCACAACTGCTATAACACTACCCTTCACCTACCACTAAAATAGATTCACTCCCTCACTCCCAAGAACCTCAGCTCTTCTCACAAAGCACCCTCCTTGTTAGAAGGCTTTAACAACTTCAATCATTAATTTTCAGTAACATCAGTGACGGTGCCTTCTGCATCAGCAGAGGAGGAACTTGCACCATACAGATGCTTTTCCACAGGCCTAGGGTTTCCAAGGCATTTGTTACACCTGGACAGAAGGCCACGGTGTTCCCATAGCACCTGGTTGTCAGAACCCCCTGTGATTACCCAGAGCAGTCTCACAACTGTTCTGCCCCAGAGGCCCCAGCATCTCTGCTCTGCAGCCCCAGGGAAGCAGGAGCCTATTACACAATTATTGCAATACTGGGTCCTGTGCAGTGCTTCCTAGAAAACTTTTCATTTACCCCAATTACCGGGAATAAGGATTAGAAGAGACCAGTAAAAGTAGTTCCCGTGTTACATGTTAGCCTAGCAGAAAACACTAAAATGAATTTTCATTGTATGACCATGCAACATCTGTGATTTCTTAAGTTTCTTCAACGTGTAACAAGACAAAAATATATTACGGGTTTTCCGAACACCAAGTGTTGTGAAAACCCCCAAAACAAAAACCAAGAACTCCTATTGCAATGTTCCAGCTGAGCAGGGTGACTCAAAGATGCAACAAAAGCTTTCAAGCCACGCAGTCGCTGCTGCCAAGTATGGGACACGTTGTGTGGCCCTGCCAAAACTAGAAGCCAAAAGCCAAAAATACCAATTAGCAGCTTTCTTCCAGGGCCACAACAGTTCAGTAAAAACTTTCCAAATCAGGCTGTCCCTAGGAGGTTCAGACAGAAGCAGTGAGTGCAGTTACACGGCACCTGGCCACGACTCCAAGCCTACAGCAGCTCCCGGCACACCCATCCACCCAAACCACAGCCATTGTGACAATGTCACATCTCTGGAGCTGGACAGTCACTCATTTCTACCTGTCTGATGAAAGTGGTCTTGGTGGCTACAATTTCTCACGGATGGCAAGCTGCAGAGGGTAAAGCTGTTCCCTGCCTGTTCCTACCACAGGCATACTCACACCAGCACACACAAGCCCTATCCCTAAAGTACAGGATGAGCATTTTACAGACCACCCAAATAGGCTGCCTGCTCGATCTTAATTCTGCTATCTTCTAACTGCTGATTCTGAATACACAACATTCATATTCTTTAAACGTAAGACTTATTTTGTACACCATGTACCTCAGTGTAGCAGAAAAAAAGAAGGTGTAAAGATGGCAGAAGTTAATACAGCATATTCTCTTTCCACTTGGATGCCATTTTTAAATCAAAAAATATCTGCTAAGGATGCTACTGACAAAAACATTCTCTTGGGACCATACATCCCATCAGCATTAGCAGAAAAAGTTGAAAAATCATGTTGTGACTGACCACGTTTCCCAACATTTCTGGCCTAACTTCCCAGCAGCACCCAAAGCAGCCATTGGTCTGGCAGAAAAATGAGAATTAATACCACTACAAAATATTATGTGTATCTACTTTGTAATAAGCTTTATCTGTAGTGCATTAGTTTGAAGTATTTTTGGTATAGCTGGCCTTCTTATACTAGTATGCAATAAACGACTTATACTACTATAAAAGAAATTAATATTATAACTACTGCTTGACAGTAACAGGTAAGGGCAAGAAGCATTGAATAATGTAGATTAAAGTAATCAAATACTATGATCCTTTCCATATTCTCCATATGGAGAGCATCTAGAGGAGGCCCACAAGGATGGTGAAGGGGAAGCCACATGGGGAGTGGCTGAGGGCACTTGGTCTGCTTCACCTGGAGGAGACTGAGGGGAGACCTCATTGTGGTCTTCAACATCCTCATCAGAGGAAGAGGAGAAGCAGACACTGCTCTGTGGTGAACAGTGACAGGACCCAGGGGAATGGCATGTATTGGGGAGGTTTTGGTTGTGTATCAAGAAAAGGTTCTTCACCCAGAGGGTGGCTGGGCACTGGAACAGGCTCACAGGGAAGTGGTCGCAGCACCAAGCCTGAGAGAGCCCAAGAAGCTTTTGGACAACACTCTCAGGCACATATAGAGCTACATCCAGCTCTGGGCTCCCAGCACAGGAAGGACAGGGACCTGCTGGAGCCAGCCCAGAGGAGGCCACCAAGGTGATCAGAGGGATGGAGCAGCTCTGCTGTGAGGAAAGGCTGAGAGAACTGGGATCATTCAGGCTGGAAAAGAGCAGGCTTTGGGATGACTTAATTGCAGCTTTCCAGTACCTGAAGGGAGCCTACAAGAAAGATGGAGAGACTATTCACAAGGGTCTGGAGTGACAGGACAAGGGGGAATGGCTTCAAACTGACAGTAAATACATTTAGACTAAATATTAGGAAGAAATTCTGAGGGTGGTGAGGAACTGAAACAGACTCCCTGAGAAGTTGTGGATACCACATCCCTAGATTGTTCAAGGCCAGGTTGGAGGGGGCACTGAGCAGCCTGGTCTAGTGGAAGGTGTCCTTGCTTATGGCAGGGGGGTGTAATGAGATGATCTTTAAGGTCCCTTCCAGCCCAGGCCATTCTATGATTCTACAGTACAAATGAAATAACCTTATTCTGCTGAGACCTCAATTAACACCCAGGCATCTTCCACAACTTGCTAGTAAAGCCCAATGTTTAATTTAGGTCTCCCAACAACTCTCGAATTCTCATCACAGCAATCTTATGCAGGTGCTTTGTCAAAAACAGTAACGTCCAAACCTGGCACACCCTTCCAAAAAGTGCATCTCAAAAAGCAAGGCTGACGACCTGCCCAGATAGCACCATTCATTTTTGAGGGGTTCCTTTCCTCCTTCAAGCATCTCGGATATTAATTTAAGAACATTATCAACACTTTATACTACATACACTCACAAATATGTTTTATTCTAATCTTTAACTTGTGTCCTGATCATGAATTACATGAGCATTTGCAGAAGAATAAGGACTGTATCTGTGTTTAAGACTGTATTTTGCTGAATCAGGACCCTGAACCTTAATGCAGGTTTTTCTCATTGCTGTGCCAGTTTATTTTATTCAGTACAAAGCCACCAACAACCTTTGAGTTCTTCTGCTCAAGGTCATTTTTAACATTCACAAGCACAGCTTTTTGGCTGTCTGCAGAGCACAGAATTTTTTTTAAAGTGCATCTCAGAGCAAAGTGATGTCTGGAAACATCTTTAAATAGTGAAAAACACCCTTTAAAGTTGCCTTAATCAGTTGCCTGTTAATAATTCTACTTGGCTACCTTTAATACCATAGGCTCTAATTTCGTCTCCATCTCTGCACCCACCCATATCTGGAAGGTATAAACATGATATAAAATCAGTTTCAACTTCTGCAATCTCAACGTCTAAGCTACACCTCCCACTCTTAGCCTTTGAAGGCATCCAGTACAGAATCAGGTCCTTGTGCTCCTTCCCCTGTTCCGCCAGACACAACATTTTCTAAATTTGCACTTAAAAGGGGGGGGTAGGGTGGGGAGCTACCTACATTCAACAATAATTTGCAATATTAAAAAAAAAATCCAGAAGTTTGTTTATATTATGCTTTATAAAGTTAAACACAATTCTCTGTTCCTCAGTCATCTTCTTTCATCACCCCAACTAACCTCCTTAAGCTTCTGTATCACTTCTTTCGTCTTATAATTAAGGATGTGGGATTTAAGGGGGTAATATAAGGAAGCACTTACTTTATTTACACTTCTCATTGTGCTGTATTAAATACTACTAGTATTTTGTCAGTACCTGACTGATAAAGAAATATCACAATCCCAGGAAACGAAGACAACAGTATGTTTTGGGTTTTTTTGTGTTTTTTTTTAAAACAAATATATCAGTCTCTGCATCATCACTGAAACGCTACATCGCCAATGTTCACCTTCAAATACTCTTGTTTAAATACTCTTATTTTGTCTGTGCAAATCTCAGTACAAAGCAAGAAGCAGCATACTGATTACAGAAAATACAGCTAGCCATGAAAATTGAAAAGATGGAAGTATCTGGCAGGCAGGCAGGCATGTGTTGTACACATGTTTTGTATACACTGTACTTCCACGTGTGTGCAGCTACATTAGACATGCACGCTTCATCCTGGTACCCCAGGCCATTGAGAAGATTAAGAAGCTGACAACCAGATAAGCCCAACAGAAGAGTGAATCACACTTGCAGGGTTCCAGCAATGACCACACAGTAATACTGTTTCTGTGTGTCCAAAAAAACAGCTGAAGCCAACAGCAGTCAGCAGCGATTCCTGGTTAAGTGTATTTGAGTACTCAGTTGCCAGCAGCACTTCCTTCTCCAAAACAGGCTTCATTAATTCCTGGGTTCTGCAGTGGCTCCAACTCTCTTGCTCTCCAGCTAGCAAGGGTGTCACAAACACGCCCATCTCAAGTGTCCTCTTGCTATGTTTTAACTTTTATAACAGTGTCAATTTAGAATTGCAGGTGTTTTGTGCTATACTCAAGCCAGAGATTCCCACTTTACTGCATACATCTAAATTTGCAACATATTGGGCTCTCTTTTTTTTTTTTTTTTAGCCTTAAAAATCCAATTGGTTATGAATCTCTAAAACCTTTCTGAGTTTCAGGACTCTTGACTATTTCTTAGCATAGAACTCAAAAGTGGTATCAAATCTCACATTAAAGTTAACATAAACTTTAGTAGAAGAAAGTGAGATTTATCCTGTTCCTAGTCAAGCCATAAGTTTAAGTAAGGACCACTTCCTCATTTACTTAGGAAACAGTAGTGTTTTAAAATAAATAATAACAGAAATAACAAAAGTAATGGAAAGAAAGTTCCTAGGTAATTATCCTGAACTGCTCTCCTCCCTTTCTCAGAAACACTAGACAGATTCTTTTAGAAACAAAGCCTTTGATCTGCCTTGTAGCAAACATAACCCCTCAGCCCAAACACAATGCCTCTACAAAATGAATACACAACAGCTCCATACTCCCAGCAATTTTTTGAACTACAGCAGGTTCTGCCAAACTACTGGCTTAGGAAAATACAGAGCACATGAAAATTGTTCTGCTTTTTCAGAAGCCACATTAGGTTTCTATTTATTGCATACCACAAAACATAAGTCCAGTTTCTCAAGGTGTGCAATGGTCCATTCAAGTTTGTCTAATTCCTAGTATTTTGCCAATTGTTACCACCACCACCCCCAGGCTGGCTGATTTAAAGAATCAGAAATATGAAGCTTTCACAACTTTTTTAAATGCACCCAGAGATTTCAAAACATTTACAAAACCCCTGTCACTTTTCAATTATTTTCATTTACGGATGACTAACAGTATGTCTGTGCCAAACACAGACATAAAACGCATTCTTCAAGAGGCATGAATCTACATAAAAACACAGATTTGCCAAATTAAAATACTGTGAGAACAACTATTTACCTCAAACAAAAACAAAAAGCAACTTAAAATTAATTTGTCAGCTTTCCAAACTTTCATTAACATCACAAAAATTGTTTGAGTTATTAGAAATGTACATAATGTACATAATCATAAAAAACAACATTATTCCATTGTTTCATCTTTCCTGCTGTACAACTGAACCACTATTGAGAAACCGTGGAGAAGCAGAAATGCAGCAGTGGGAGAAGGCAAACTGAGTCCTAATTTCAAAAAGATAAAGAAGATGGAATTTCACTACTCTAAATATAACTTACATCATTTATAAAATAGTTGTAGAGATAAGTATCAGATGTCCACCTACAGGTTGTCTTAACTTTCTGTGGTTAATGGATCAGCCATAACAGGGAGAGAATTGACACAAAACCCTAAACCTTTCCTCCCTGCTATGTTTATGTGTCAGTAGTAACAAGCATCAAAGTATCAACAACCAAGTACTGTCCACAGAAAAAATAAAAGGACCCAGTTTATTTGCTCACAAGAGCAAAATAAGCATTATAGTACTCTCCAAAAGCATAAGATGACCAACAAAAACAACTGTACATAAAGTCCACCTACACAGATAGCTCTATGTTGTGTATCTCCACATCACCCAAAGGATCTCCCATGCTCATGAGGCAGCCTCCTCCTCTCATCTGTCACACTGACATTTGGATGTAAAGAACAGAAAAGAACTGTACATGGGAAGAACTGCTCAGAAAATTTCCTTCCCTTAATTCTCTTCTTATATACGAAGTTTTCCACAGCAGGAGCAATTTGGCTGTGGAATATTCATGCTCACTACCACCTGACATCAAGGTTCATTTCTCTGTGAAAGAGTCTCCAAAGGATAATAAAGTAAAAGCCTGAACACTTGCAAGAAGCATGCAATAATGCGGAGAAGCAGTAAAGATTACTCCCGCCCTAAGCAAAGGGAATAAATAGATAATTGTGGAAAAGAAACTACTAAGATCTTCCAGAAGCCTGCTACTTAAGTACACGGGAAGAACCTGGTCTTTCAACATAACAACCATCAACATGTAATGTGCATCTTTCAAGGCAAGCTCAAGTCATATGAATTCATATAAACCTTTTTTTATTTTGTGATCCAAACCGGAATGCCCGAGCTGCAGCCTGCTGGCCAGATCCAATCCACTGCAACAATTCATCTGGCCAGCTGCCCACTCCTTGCTGTCCTCCCCAATGGCTAATTAGATATAGGAAGGAAGCAGGCAAAGGCTCGGGGAATTACCCTCACATCTGATTTCCCACCGCTATGTTTCATAAGGACCTGCAGCCTCTGCTCTATCAAAAAACCAGGCGGAAATTACCACGTGTAGTGATGGTGCTCATGTAACTCCATATGCCTGTTAATAAATGTAATTTTGCTCCATGTCTGCTAGCACTACCTGTGCCAGCACAGCTGTGGGTTGCCCATACGTTTCTATACACATCTTGCCACAGCTACCCACACCTCTACGCACACTGTCACCTGCAGTCCAGACCCTGTGCCACCAATGTGGCTCCCTGGAAAAGCTGGATGCTAGCCCTCCAAACCAACAGGTTTCACACCAATCCAGGCAAGGAATGTCTTGAACTGGGGTGAGTTTCTCCCAGAACAGGCCCAGCTCACGGAGGAAGGCTCTCCGTGCTCCCTGAGTAACATCTAGCTCTAAGTTGAGAGTGACTGCTAGCTGCCACCACAACTCCATCAGGCCATGCATACTAATGCTCTTGGACTGCTGCCATATCATCCATATATGCTTTATTACAGCTCATCTCTTTAATGTGCAAGACATTTATCTTTGATTCTTTCAAAATGAGAAAGGAAAAAAAAATCCTGATACTGTAGAACTTGTTTTAGTCCTGTTCAGACCATTTAAACTGGGTCACTGTAAGCTCTTCAAGCAGATGTTTCTTTGTCACCACATACAAGCAACAGCACCACGTTATTTTTTGCCTTATTAACAAAGTTTTCTGGATTGTAAGGGCTAGAATTTTTAATAATGATCAGGTAAGCTTCTAGCCACAGTTTTTCCATTTATCAGCAGGAAGTTGCAACACTAAAAATACAGGAAGAGCAGGTTAATCACACAAATCCACCTACCAGCCTCAACAGTAGCCAGTCATGAGCGGGGACGACAGATGGGTGATGGGACAAACACAAAACTTGCAAAATTGAGTCCACAAATTCAAAAGCAGATCAATGACCATGACTGACACAGAAAAATAAGTATATCTCGAAGACACCAACCAACCATCCTCAGAAAGATGAAGCTCTTCCCATTCCTTAGGTACACAGTGAGATCAAGGAATGCAGCTGAGAAACAGCATCATTTCAACAGCAATGCAGGCTCATTGATATGTGCTTTTGGAACAAAGGTACTGCACTAGATTATGTTATTTTAAAATAGCAAAACCCTTTCCCAACATGGTTTTATTTTGAGGATGAATTGTATGACATGTCCTGCAAAAACATGACCTGTCCTAGAAACCTGAGAATTAGTGGTGTGGAAAAAGAAGAAAACAAACTAAACCAACACAGTTGAAAAGCATACTTTAATTAACTCAACCAATTATTCATAAAAATTTACCAACCCACATGAAAACAGGATTTGCTAGTTTTTCATAATGATAAAGAACCTTCTCTGTTCCTGTTCTCCCCATGCCTAGTTTGTTGTCAAAAAATGTACAGCACAAAACATCCCCACACTCTTTTAAAAAAATTCAAAAGTTTACCAAGCAATGATTACAACTTGCCGAACTCAATAACGTCCCTGTAAAAGATTTTACCCCTTTAGTCAGATGTAAGACATCTTAACTCTGGTTCTGTGGATGTAAACAAATCACTGAGTAGTCTTCTACTCTCAAAATAGGATTCATTTAAGAAAGAAAGCGTTCTTGGCAGTTGTTCCCTTGAGAGGGAAGCCATGCCAGATGATGAAGCTGCTTCCCATGGAGGCTGGCAGGTAAGAGGTGAGCCCTGGGACCTGCTTGTCCCCCCTCCAGAGCAGCCACGAGTGCAGCTGAGAACCCGGGCTACTGCTTCTCTTGGTAACAGCCAAAGAGAACAGCAGAAACCAAACTGCAGAGTTACAGCTCTCCATCGAGTTTTGTCTCACATAACAAAATTTTTGCAATAGGCATGCATAGTTGCAAAACCCCCAAAGAAACTCAAGAGTTTTGCCATGCCAAACCTGGCTTTTCATCACTGGATTTTTCTTTTGCTTTTTCCCAAAAGTTTATGGAAAAAAATTTACTCTAGGAGAAGGTCAGAGAGGGAGTGTATTTTAAATAATCCACACTAAATAAGAAAAAAAAAAAAAAAAAAAAAAAGGGGATGGATACCGCTTTTGAGGGCAAACAGGAAAAATTACTGGTTCTCCTTTATGGTCTAAAGAAGGATGAAATTTCAACAAAACACAAAAAAGGTGATATGTGACCTCAGACATTTGTAATGAAGAGGTTAAAGGACCCATGTTGATTTCTCATCAAGAAAGAAGACATTCTGAAATGACAGATTTTTAAAGTACTAACTGCAAACACATTAAACAGATCAGTCCTACAGAAGTATTTAATGCTAAGGGTGGTAGAATGAATTACTGCAGGTGGTGACTGAAACAGAACGTTTATAGAAGTTCAAGAAAGACCAAAATTAGTTTCCAAGTTAATGATGGAGCAGCAGTTTCAAATACAGTCACTTTGCTTTTTGTTCATGCAAGGTAAACCTTATTATTACATGCCATCATTTTAGTGCACCTTCTAGGTCTTTAATATTGTACACCATTTGCCTTTTTTAATAAAGTAGGTTGTACATCCATTTCATTAAGACGTAACAGTGATTAATCTCAAGAAGGAAACACTGACACCATACCAAACATGCAGCACTCATACATGGATCAGACTGGCCTTCCCAAAAATCGTATTTTATACGGATTCAGGCCACCCCAGACCTCAGATATGAGTGAAAGGCATTCTGAAAAGGATGAGCCCTGGTACTACAGCTCCCCCAAGCTGAATACCACGTACCCAGCCAAGTCTGACGTCTTTGGCACCTCATTTTCCCTCCCTCTGTTACACAAGAGGAATCATTACACAGTCCAAGGCTATGAAACTATTTCAGCATTAATCTGTGCCTGCAAGACAACATGAACACAGACATCCAGGGCTACCCTGAGCTTGGGCACTGTCAGAAGTTTGTCCTAAACTCTCAAAACATTTGATGTTGCTTCTATCATTTTCAAGACCTGACTGAAGAATCAATCTCTTTGAATATGCCTTGAAAGAGATGCAGAGGATATACAGCAAAGTAAACACTGCATAGGGATAAGACATAAATAAAGAAAAAAAAAAATTAAAAGAAACAAAAAACCCAACAGAAAGCACCCAGCCCAGATTTAAAAGGAAAAAAGGCAGGGATTCAGAAAAAAAAACCAAAAAACCAATCCAGACAAAAAACATTAATCAAGCACATCATCCCAAACAAATAAAATAAGCAATAACAAAATGAAAAGCAGAGAGATTAAAAACTAAAAAAGTAAATCAGATTTAAGCCACATACTTCTGTCAGCCACGTTACATTATTTCCTACATTTCAATCAGCACGCACACACTCACCCAAATAAACTGAATCTTAATCCACATCAGCTTGGTTTTGCTACTCAGCTCCAGATCACACACCCTTGTCCTTCCCAGAATGGAGAGACTTTGTTAGGGGTTGGTTATACAGCCTAGCTCATCACTCTGTGCACTTTTTTTTGGATCAACAGAGGCACCTTCTCTCAAACCTCTCTGGCAGCATCTTCTTCAAACCCTTCGAAGTCAGTGCTTGGGTCACTCACAGCCCCAGCACAAGAGCAATTCCTCAGGGGCTGAAGGTCAGAAATCACACATGAGGATGGGGAGAAGACTTGTGGAGGGCAGGGGAGCAGGAAACAGGGGAAAAAATACTGGAAGAATAAAAGGAGGGGAAAAAAGAAAGCGGTGTTTCCAAATATGAAGTACCAATTAGGAAAAAAAAAATAAAAAGTGAGAACCACCTCTTTCAAAATATAACTTAAGGCTTTAAAATACATTAAAGGTGAAGAATCAGCCTTACTAGTCAATGAGCTATCACTTTGCTGGGTATGAATTCAGCTGCTAGTACTACCTGAGCTTTCTCCGCCCCCACCCTCCTCCCCCAATCACTGTTTCATTGTGAAAGAATTTAATTATTATTTTCATTACCAGATGCATACATTATAAAATGAGCCTGCACAGAGACAATGAGCACTTTAAGAAAATAGGTGTAATAATGAGAATGATATGTTTACATTTTTCTGCAATAAAAATGAAGACATTCTCAACAAGGTTACTTTTAAAAATATACTTGAATAAAATAATTCGTAATAGTCATAACACTAAATGTGACACTGCTCCTTTTCTTCAAAAAGGATTAGTCCAGTGCCTTGAATTTTAAAACAACTTAAACTCAAATTAAAACAGGAGTTTCATTAACTTCTCTATCCAAAACTTGCAGAAAAATTTAACCTGAACACATTTCACAATGATGGAACATTAAAGCTTTTCTGTGTTGTTCTTGAAAAAAAAATAAATAATTTTTAAAAAAACTGTTTCAGAGACATCAATTATACTGCATACTCAGGGAAAGAATACTGCAGCCACCATATAATATGCTGGTATTCCAAATACACCACCAAAAAATTCAAGACAAAAAAAAAAAAAANAAATGAAACACAGATACATGTGTTTATTTATTTAGGAGTTTTGCAGCATAAACAAAAATCTCAAAGCCATGAAGCAATAAAATCACATTTGTATGGATACAATAAAAACAACACAACGGTAACATCTGCATATTACTTATAGCTCAAAATGACTGACTTAGTAACAACAAAAGCTGAGTTCTTGTGCTTTATGTGACCCCATTTAACAACACAGGGCAACACTCCAATTTCACCCAGGAACCAGGTTCGATAAATCACTTGCTGCTCGTGGCCCACCAAGCAGGCAGTGGGTGATTTAGAGGCAGGCACCAGGGCTGTCACCAGCACGGAGCCCCTGCTCCCAGTAACAGTGTCCCCGTGGAGCTCACCGTGTCACCACCTGTCACACCCGCACACGCTCACCTGTAAATCCCTCACTGCTGCGGGGCAACATTCCACAATCCAGCTCTTGGAAGGTTCCCCCTGAGCTGGGGAACCATCCACGTGCACTCTCGTCTCGCCAGGACTGTGCCTCGTAGCCGGGATCCAGCCCTGGTGTCCACGGGCACCGACACCAGAGGAGCACAGAGTCGTGACGGGCTGGCTCCTGCTGCCCGTGCAGAGATGGCACGAGGGCAATGCCCTCCCAGTGCCTCAGCATGAATCGCTGGCCCTGCCTGGGCAGACCTCCGGAGGCCCTGGAATGCCAGCTTCCATTCTGGAAAGGTGTCGAGTCTTTACTCAAGTAGGATGGAGAGCATCTGACACTTAACCACAAGCCATAATAACAGAGCACCCTTGTCTTCCCATTCTCAGATGTGGATGCCAAGCCAGGATTCACTTGACCAAATGGAGGTGTTTACAGTGTAGGTGTCTGTATCTGAACAGGTCATGTTGGTCTCCCTTTACAGCCCATGAGAAGAACCAGGCTCTTTGACTGAGCTCCTCCTACAGAACATGTCAAAAGGAGGTCAAATGAATCACATCCTACAAGTGCCTGCTTCTGCTCCCCGCTGACAGGAGTTCCCCAGGATTCCTATTTCTCTTTGCTGGATACATTCAGGGTCTTCCCTCCACTTCCACTCAAGAGTTGGACCTTAATAACACAGGTGAGACAAATTCCACAATGTCCTAGCACCAGCTTAATCCTCCCAGTTTAAAAATGAGTAACAAAGCACTGATTGTGTAAGTTCCCAGCATCTCCCACTCAATCTAGTGGGTGCCTGCTCCTAGGTAAGACCAGTCCTTCACATACCTCCTTTTACTTACATGACACGAATTAGTGTGTTTATTTCAACATTATTTGTCAGCTTGCACTTATTCCTTCAGTACTTTTCCTCTCAGATGTCACAAGAATTGCCTGATTCTGGGTAGTAACTCTTCTCATTACCACAGAAACTTCCTCTCTTTCTTGAATGTCTTTAAAAAAGACTTACCAAACGATCTCTCTTCAGGTGTAACCTATATATTCTCTTCTATTTTATTTCCTTAAGTTCTTGATTTCTTATGCCTTTTTTCTTTTGTTCTACACTTAAAAATATTATCCAATATCTGCTGAAACCTGTGAATCTTCATTTGACTTTGAAACAAGCCACCTACTCAGGTTTATCACCTCCATTATCTCTTATTTTTGCTTGTAGAATTATCATTTTTATTAGATAGACAAAAACTAAAGCAATGAATATTCTCAAATTCCCCAATTCCACTTCTGTTTTATTTCCTTTTCTTTCCCAGAAACAAGTAACTTTTTTCCCCCTTATTTCTAACCTCTAATTCATCTTATTTCTTTTCCTAAACCGTATTCCCAAAGCTCTCCAGAATCCAGACTGACAGGAAAAGGGTTAAAATGCTTTCAGGAAAGGGAGGTAAGTAATTTGTTTTCCATCTTGTCCGAAGCAGACATGGCAAGCTGAACTCCCTCATCCTGTAGGGCCAGGCAGTCTCTCACCCGAGCAAAAAGAGACACGATATTGATGTACTGTTAGAAACTGGTTCTACACTGAACTAACGAGCCTTCGTTGCTTAAGGCTGAAGATGAAATTTACCTCCCCTCTTCTTTCCTCGTATCCTTCTATAACCAGAGTCATCTTGGTTGGCTGTTGGGCATTTGCCAACAAGCCTTCAGACATCTCACAGCAGTTGTAGAACAGAGCTTTTCCAGGCCAAAGTTTTGACTGTATTTATATTCCAACAGATCGTCGCTCCAGCTTTGGCATGCAGTTGCCATGAAGCACTCCAGACAAAATCCCTCCTCTTCAAAACTACTTTTGATCCTGAACATTTTGCTTCAACGAACTGATCAACCTCATTGGAAATGTCACAGCTAAGAAAAAAACACCAAACACCTTTCCCCTGGGGCAAAGTGGGCCCTATTTCAGCCTGTTCAGCTGTGAAACCTGGGGATGGTGCTTTAAGCTTAAAGCACTTGGTGATGGTTTTAATGGTTTGACAAATCTCCTCTCCCAGCAGGAAGGAAGCTTTCCATGCCTGGCTGTAGAGTCTTCCACAAAGGTGAAAGAAAACAGCACTTTTCTAAATTTATCTTGCTATACTTTCAAACTGGTCTGTGTGAGGAAACGTCTTTTCCTTTCATTTCATGCAAAACATTCAATTAAATTCTCTCAGGAAAAAAGCCCTTATGTATTAAGGCGTTTTTCTTTCACATATATTTCACTTATCTTCTCACATGACTCAAGTGGAAAAATCTTGGTGTAGTGATTATAAACTCACATTAACCTGCCTTTCTTCAGGGGCAAAGGAGAACAGGAGAAGCACTGAGCCGTTCCTCATCTCCATAGGCAAAGAAATAAGATAGGCCTGGCTCTGAGCCCGCCCAGCGAGCCGACTCCACCAGACCAGGTTGGGAGCACATTCCACGGGCAGAAGTACATCTCGAAGAACTTCCTGCCAATGGCTACTTGACATTAAAAACTAGGATGATCTAGGTCAAGTATCCCAGTTGACATTAATTGCTATGTTGGATCAAAAAAAAAAAAAAAGCAGGCAGCTTCTCAGCCGGAGCTCAAGTCACATTAGGCTTAAAAGTAACCGAGGCCAAAACCTTGAATTGTACCCAGAAGCCAAAGGGAAGGCAAGCAGCTGTTGAAGAGCTGCCCGAGCGTGTTCCCGCCACTGCTGCCCAAGGAGCGGTGGATCCGCGGCCTCTCGCGGGGGAGTCCCAGACAGCCCCGGACACGCCACCTCTGGAGGACACTTCTTTGTGTCCTCTCCAATGCAGAAGGCTGGGGGCCTGCTGGCTGAACCTACCTCAGGAAACCAGCAAATCACAAACCAGATAAAAGGACAGGCGAAACACTCCAGAGGCTGGTAAACTATAGTAGCACTGGCCTTTAGTGATTTATCGCTGTTTGCTGCTTCTTTTTACCGCTATGTACTCTGAAGGCAAAGCATGTGCCAAGTCCAACTGGAAAGGAAAGATTACCTGGAAAAGCAAGTCATCTTTTTATTGACCAGAGCACAAGACCAGGTGACTCTCAGTTACCCAGAAAATCCAATGAGTACTTCAGAACACCATGCCTGAGAGTCCTGGCTGGACAGTAGTCTAAGCTATTGCTGTTGACAAATTGAAAACCAGAATAAAGGATTTAAAAACCTGGAATGTTCATCTGGTATCAAAGACCTCAGATGATTTTTATTTTTTTTAAGGGAAGATGATTGATTAGGACAAGTAGTAATTTTGAGAAAGCACTTTACTAATTCAAACAAGAAAGAATTAAAATTCGCGTTTTCAATCCCAGAGTTATCATCACGGCCAATGCCAAGAAGGTCAGGTTCTGGAACAACTGCTACCATGTGAAGGGTATCTCCCTTCCAGATATTCTTCCAATTATTTCCAAAAATGTCTTACAGTAGATGAAGACAATTTTCAGGTACATAATGAGTTCATGAAAAGAAGAAACAACTCCATGAGACCTTTCAATTAATATAGCTACAACTGAAACAGAAAACAACTATGGGCTCATCTTACTTATCCATACATCTTGAACAACGCAACCTTCTATACAACAGGCATAAAAGGAACAAATTAATTTTTAAAGAGCAAAAGATGAAAATATATAGCTGGACTCCATAACTCATAGCAGGCTTCCAAACTGTAATCAATATTTTCTTTTGCATTTAAGAACTGCTGAATCTTAATGCTTTTTAGACATCCAAGTGCCAGAAATAATAATTATAGATAACTGTATGCATTTAGAGTCTGACTATAGTTTTTGAAGTTCTCTGCAAAGCCAATATGGATTAAGTGCCCATTTGTATTGTTATAAAACTTCTTTACAGTGCTGTAATACAATACTCAAGCAGCAGACCCTGAGCTAATATTTAGCATACAACCTGATAACCTCATGTAGACCCAAACACAGCTGGAAAACCTAAAGTCTACAGCAAGTCCAACAATATTTGTATTATTTTATTCAAAAGTTTAAAAATACAGATGTCAAAATAACTTCTCAAAGCAGGAATAATATTTGGGAAAAAGAACTTATCAGTCAATTGAACTAATCAGCAATTACAGCACGTGCAGTACTATGGACCATTGACAGCCCATTTAGTCCAATGACAACATAAAAAGGCTTTCTTTCCCCCACGTACAAGCTCTTTAGCCAGTAAAGATAGCCAGCACTTTGTCCAAATTTTCCAAATAAAACTCTAAGGCCAAATACAAAACTGTGTCAAGGATAATCTTCTAGAAAACTTTGCCAGTGCCATTTAAAAATAAATAATGGAAATCAAATAAACAACAACAACAACACAACTGCAACATAAAACACGCAATCTAAAACATATTCACTTGAGAAGCTGGGGTGCTTTTTCTGCTTTACAGACCAGATCCAGGCAGGGCATAAAATGTTCAAATGTTATGACAGTCAAAATTAACCGCAAATGTACTCGCAGGAAGAAGTGCATAGCTTTTCTCCATGTAAGCCAAGGGGAAGCATCACAGTCTGCTTGTACTACTGGGAGAAAGTCTGGTGACTCTCCCAGCAATTACGGACGAGAGCAGCTCTTTCCCGTGCCCATGTGGACATTAGGAAAAGGTTGTTCACTGAGAGGACGGTCAGTTCAGTGGAACAGGCTCCCCAGGGAGTGAGGATGGCACCAAGCCTGCCCGAGTTCAAGGAGCCTCTGATGACACTCCCAGTCACACGGTTTAGTGTTAGGTAGTGCTGCAAGGAACAGGGACTCAGACTCAAAGAGCCTTATGGATCCCCTCCAAATCAAGATATTGTATGAGTTTATACACGTATTTTTTGTCATCAAAATGTTGATAACCTATTCAGACTTTTCAAAGGCTTTATTTAATTTTTTTTATTTGGAAATATCCAATAGTGTTTTTTCTACTCCTTCATTCACAGAAGGATGTTAATACTTAGTGAGAGGTCTCCTGCAGTCTTCAGAGAAAAGCTCTGGAACACCATGTATTGAACAGGGGTTACCTACAGAAATTCCCAATGCAGACAACTGATCAGCTGCACAGATTAAAGATTGAAATGAATGGTCTTTAGAAATTCTTCTCTGTTTTTTTGAGTTGGTTTTGTTTGTTTATATAAGTTTCAATTACCGAATGCATCCAGAAGTTACTGTAGCAATATTTGCCTTTTCATCCAATACTAGGCTAGAATAGTCACTTATTAACCATAGCAAAGTTGTATTTTACAATGAAAGAATGTGAAACGTATGAGTCAGGGCTTCTGTTTTTATTCTGTTTAAACTTCCTTTAGCAAAACTGGAGTACAGTATCTCATAAATCTGATTCAGAAACATCCTCTACTTAAATACCTGATTATGTTTTTTCTTTACTTTGGAGAAGTGCTAAAAATAACTAAAACTGGAAAAGGAAGACAAAATAAGGAGGGCAACACTGACACAGTCTCCCAGAAGGAAACAGTCATCTTTTTGTTCAGAGAATCACCTAACATATGGTACTCCTTTTATTTATTAACTTTTATTTAACCCATCTCTTGCTGCAGTTCTTGATTACCTGAAAGGAGGCTCAGGTGAGCCTACTGAGGAGGAAGGCAGCAATAAAATATACAAAAATCATCACTGCCAGTCTCCTTTACTTCCACTTGTGCTCTTGCAAAGCTTTCCTTAGATATCCTTCAGCTCTCCCAAGCTCTGATCAGTAACACCACTCTCTTTCCTCATCCTGCAGCAGGCTCAGGAAATGAAGATGGCACAAACATTTATGCTTTTAATATGATAAATAACTGCATCTCTTTGAAGCTGCTCCCATGAGGGCAATACCACAGTCCATGCCTGTACCAGTGAAGTGGCAGGAGCGAAACTGAGCTGTAGTATCAGTCTGTGTACTTTATGCCTAAGGAGTCACTCTTGCTATTCTCTTGTATTTCCTTATCTCATTCGGTGAATATGCCCAAGCTTTCCCTCACGTGTTCAATGCCAGCCTTTGTGCAAGCAAAATTTCTCTCATTATTTGACAGTGGTTTAAAATGAAAATTCATTAGTGGGGGTTCAACAACTGCCACTGGTAACACAAATCCTGACTGTATCATTCATTCACACAGCCAGCAGAGCTTCTGCCTTCATAGGATGAGCTCAAATAAGAGGGGTACTTTCAATTGCTCAGACTAAAGCACAGCTGAGGTACCTGTTGCCTTCTAAGCTCCAAGTCTAGCAAGAAGAGACATAAAGATAAAAACCAAAACAAGGGATATTTACTCTATTTGTTTCTGAATAAAGACTGTCTGGTGAGAGGGCTACCTGTTGTCTTACCTGGCCTTAGTTTTGTCCCTGTCTGCTCCACAGACAGGCTCATCTCATGCAGTGCACTGCCAGGAAGATGTTACCCCTCTTACTAGTTCTATGCAAGCATCTTTTTCCTGTATTCCATTGTTAAATAATGCCTCCATGCAATTACAACCAGGTGTTAGTCAGTGTTAGACTGAAGTAATGCTGGCATAAACCTGTGGGACCCTGGGATGGCTCTCTTGCCACAGACTTCCCTTCTGGATGCTCTGGCCAACTTAATAACCCACACATTTTAGCCTGTCAAATTTTAAGTCCAATTCTTACCCCGTTTTAGTGTGTGCATGTGGTTTTCTGCTCCAAAACACAGTGGAGTGCTATTTCCAGCCACCATTTCTGTGCTCCTGTGTTACAAAACAATCATTAGCATAGGAAATGAAAACCACAGTCAGACTTGGGGGGGGTGGAGAGAAAATCACTTGTTCCCTGGATATAATCTACTCCTTCCAGCTAAAGGAAACAACAATAACCAAACCACCAACTCACAGAAGACCCTACAGTTTCACCAATTTTCACGTTATGCTACCCCTGGAATCAGAACATGGTATGGAGTTAAGGGACTGACTTCTCCTTGGAAAAGGCACATTTACTGAAATATAGCTATTAAAAGGACCAACTAAAATGAATGTTAGTGAGCATATTAGAAACAGTGTTAAGTGGTCACAAACTCAACCTTTACCTCTAAAAAAGAGCGCACTTTGTGCAGGCAGTAGGGCTATTTCCCCTAAATTTAGGCGTGTTCCATTTAAGCCTGATGTTCTCTCACCCTCAGTGTCAAAGCTTATGAGAGCAGGAAGCCCTGACAGCAAACCAGGACAGGTTTCTTTCAGAAACAGAATAAATACTTTTAAGCATCAAAAACATGCAATTTGGAATGTTAAAAGAGATGCGAAGAGCTATCCCTTTAAAAAGCCTCTTTCAGGACCAAAATATTCTATGTTCCCTTTCTCACAGCTATATGTTCACATGCTCTAATCTATTTTTAGAATGTCCTTCCTAGATTAATTTTTAAACTCGAGTCTGGACACTTTTCACCCTCTCTCTGTCCAGATATCCCTGTTGAGTCTGTTCCACTACTGGAGGCTGCAAGGACATGGAAGTCAGCCCGCCACAGGTTTGCATCGCACCCTTTCCCACTAAAAGAAGAAAAAACCAACACAGGGATAGAGACCCTGGAGAGAGGAACAGGACAAGAGCCATAACTCCCTACAGCAGGCATGCTATTATATGTACTTTCTGTCACAGTAGGTGATGACTTAAAGCCATCTCATTAAATGCTGCAAGGCTTAAAAAGAAGGAAAAAAACAGCTGTTCCCCAACTTCCAAGGCAAAGAGAATAAATAAGCATACCTGCCTTCATCCATAAAGTAGCCAGCCCAGACTTAGGCTTGACAGTATCTCTCCAAGAGAATAAACCCACCACAGACTTTACAGGATAAATACATAACTAACCCTTCTGGAAGTTCTCTTTACCAGATACAATTCTACAGCTTTAGCTATGTTAGCTCACAAGTGTGACAATTTTAACCCAAGTCTGTTTATATGCTTTTATATAGAAGGGTCTTGTACCTGAAAGTCTGTATACATCACAAATCTTTGGAAAGGAAACAGATTTCAAACAACCACTGATGTCAGTGTGAACTATTTAAGGAGTAGTAAGTTGCTTTAGACTAAGCCAGTTCTTCCCATTCCACTTACAAACAGCTGGGAAAAACAATGTAATGGTGATTAAAAGGAGGGGGCTGGGGGGAGGTATTTAACCAGTTACTTTATGTAAGATGATCACTGACCAATTTCTGTGGACTAAAATTTAATCTGACAGTAGTTCAGATTGCTGTTATTTACGTGTGTAGTCCAAAGGAGTGGTAAACAGCACTTATAGACTGAGAGGAAGCTGTGCCCACAGACCACAGCGTATCAAAATATCCAGTGCTGGTCAAATCCAGCAGGAGACAAATCTCCCAGCCATACCATGGTCACTGAACTCCTCAAACAAACCACTTCTGCATTTCCAGACAAAAACGTGTTCTCCACATTGCACATGAGCCATCTGCAAAGACTAAACAGCACACACAAGGTAACCACAGAGAGCTAATAAAAGCACACAGAAGGTATTACACCTTTTTCTTCTCTTCTGTGATCTCATTTTAGTAATTACCAGTTATTTCTACATATCTTAAAGAGACTCACTTGTAAATAACAAATACAAAAACACAGTGCTGGAACACACCAGCACACATACAGGGAGTCAGAACTCAGGAAAGTGAGTTTACGAATTATGTTTACACATTTTTAATATAGTCTAATGATTAAATCAAAAAGGAAAATAGTAAGGATATTTGCCCTTATCTTAATTAGCAAGGCTGTTTATGCAGGCTGAAAGGTAAGCATGTGTTTGTTTCTCCATCTCATTTTTATGTATTACAACTGAAGAGCACTGCATTATTTGCACTCTTGAAATCATAAGAAGCCTCCAAACAATTTCTACAGAAATTATACTTAAAAATTTCACATTTGATCCATCCAAGCAAGACCTATTTTACCCAGAAAGAATAAGGCTCTCACTTACTGGGAAGATTCAAAAGCTTGCAAAATAAACATAATTTATACCCTTCCCAAACTTCTATCAATACATTTTTCCCCCTAAAATTTCTACAAGTAAATCTCATCACTAGAAGTTCAATTATGTCATAAAGTGGCCTTTTGCCCTAATTCTTCCAAACAAGAATGCATGAGGTCATTTCATAGATATCTTAACTGCAGAATCTAAATTGGGATTGCAAACCAACAAAACACAACCCCAAAACCTAAAAAGCTGACCACAGTAGGTGCTTCATCTCTGACAGATGGAAGGGATTCAGGAACTGTAGAAATGGTTCCCATCCATTACTTCCCTCTCAGTCTTAGAAGTATTTGTTGTTCCCAGCATCACCAGCTCTACTATACCTGTTGTTACATGCTCTTTCACACAGTCTCTCTCCTGTCTACTGATATCTGCAATATTCAGAAATATTGCAGCATCTTAAGTTACTCTCCTGAATTATTTAAACAACAACTCCTATTTCTACAATCCAGGCCATCTTGCATGAGTTTTCTGAATCCTGAAGATGATCTCCATGGGACATGGGCAAGTTTTCAGATTTAAAAAAGAAAAAATTAAGAAAAAACACACATAGGACAGCTGCAACTCCAAGCAACTCCCTTTGCTCAGCAATGAAGAGAAGAGAGTGAGGAGACAACACAGCCTGGCTTGTGCCATGCCCCTGCAGGGAAGGGCCCTTCTGCAGAGGAATGGAGCAGGTCACCATGGTCAGCAGCACGGCCACAGATAAACCTGACAAAGTCCACCTGCCACAGCACCAAGCAATAAGCTAACAAAAATTAGATCAGATAGCAGACCTCCAAGTGTTTATAGCCCATGACTCAACTTTCCCTCCTGTACAGTGACCTTTACAGAGGACAGGAAAAGGAGGCGAGCATGCTTATATGTTAAATTCATACAATCCATTATCCAAAAGAGTAACTGATAGCGGAGGCTCTGAATCTACTGAAAAAGCAGAACAGCAGTGGCCTACAATATCCCCAGAAGGCCAGGACAGAGGAAATTTGATTGTTTTTGTGCTCCTGGTATCTTGTGAAGCATGTGCAATTTTTCTCAAAAAATAACAACAAAGTCATAAGGTAGAAGACACAGAAGTAGTGTGATCATCAGCACAAAAAGGATATTTTAAGACCTGCTTTAATGCTCAAGTTCAGTTTTGCAGAGACAGAATACAGCTGACATTTGCCTGGACATGACATCAGAGCTAGAGGAACCATACAGCACAGCAACCCAAAATACTCAGCATTACCCCAAAAATAGTGTCCAAATACCGTTCACTTTCTCTATCACATGTATATAACACATACTCTGAAAACAAAACCAGAGCAGGGTAAGGCAAAAGTGAAATTGCCTGGAAAGCCTGAAGGGCACACTGAGCAGACCCTTTTTTCCACTTAGGAAATTCACAGTAGAATATCACCAATGGTAAAACTTGAGGTCCAGAAGGTAAAGTTCAGCAAAGTGACCTTTTATGCATTTCAGATCAAAAACCAGTTGGGTCATATGCATGCTGAGATAGCCTTGGGCATATGACAAACAAGCTTAAAAAAAAAAAGTTGGTGAGCAAGCACTCACGACAGCTGTGTTCAAGAGCTATATCCAAGAGACACAATCAAACTTTCATGTTTGATATTGTAATCTAAAGACGAGCCAGAGTTCAGTAAACAGTAAATGTGATTCTGCACAACCTTGTTATCTTTTCATCTCAACAGTTAAACCTATGTGAGGGAGTGCAAAGAGGTTACAAAATACTATCAGCACAGTTTATTAAATGGTCCTTTTGCATTTATTTTGTAGCAGGAGAAAATTTAAGGTAGCAGAAACTTAAACACCAGTAAGTTAGAGGACAGGACTGATTCTTTAAAAATCATTTGGACCTCTAGCACTACACAGAAGCAAGAGGTAATTTTTCTTCATGAAATTTTGCACTCTTATGTGGCCACTGCTTACCAGATTGGAACAGTTTTGCTTTTAGTATGTTAGCTAAGCAAAACGGAATGGCAAAAGTACATAGATTCTTCCCTTATTTTCCATAAATAGGACCCAAAGTAACAGATTAAGGGGATTTTCCTGCGGGTTTTGCCTTCCCCCCCATAGCCATACACCTCCAGAGATCCATTTTTCTGTGAGTTCTAGGACTTCAACATATGATCTTAGAATTGATCTTAGAATTGAGGTGACATTTTGAACTTACAGAACTCAACAGCATCACTCCTAATTTCGAAACTGAAGGATTTCACACTTATCTGTGGTGTTCCACCTCCCCAACTCCCCCAGTCCTTTTAGATCATTCATTATATTCTGGTTTTGAACTTTAGCTTCTTATCCTCTTCACATCTCACCCAAAGAGATTTTGCTGCCCACCTTTTGAAAGCACCTTTAGAGCACTTCAATTTATGGTTGATATTATAAGTTCAAGACAGGACAATAGTTTGGTTTATCTTCACACTTAGGAAGCAAAGAATAGAACATGAAACCTTCAGCTCTTACAAAAACGGGAGAGCAAAGGTGCTCTTGGGTTTGAGTTACAGGGTATCTCCACAATCCAGAAACAGTCAAATAAGACTATGCATTGAATTAATGAGCATTTGAAGGATATTCTCATTGTTACATAATTAATTTAGCACACAAAATTCAAGTAATTCAGAAGAAAGTTAGCTACATCAACAGCGAGGAGCCCACATCCTTTTCTTGTTAGGTGAGAGGAAGTACAAAACCAAAATATAAGGTAAAAGTAAGGTAAACAAAATAAGGTAAACACAGCCAGCAGTCCTTGCTGCCCACATGGATCCAGAAATCTGTGCAGAAAGTTGTGTCCACATTTCACATAGCTTTGTCCTTCCCCACCAAACTCAGTCCAGTACAGGACTGGCAGAACACCCTTCCTTAGATCCCCCCATCCCAGCAGGGATGTCTGATTCTCCATCTGGGAGCTGCATTCCTAAAAAAATGCCACGAGATAAAAAAGGTGTGGGAAAAAGTTTTTTGGGCGTCTTTTTGTTCTGTTTGGTATGACAGTTGTCACGTACTCATCTCTTTGCCAACTACAATAACTAAGTGGAGGGGAAAAAAAAAAACAACCCACTCAGGCAAGCAATTTTTTCCATAAACGATAAGCAAAACAACTATAGTCAAACAAAGTTGAAGGCTACTGACAAGAAAATAGAGGCCTAGGCCCTGTTCTTTCTATTGCCTGAGAAATGAAGGCAGAAACCAGTATCTTGATGTTCTTCCCTGCTGCTTCACGCTGCTTTTTCACTGTATTTCTGCAGCAGTGGGAATAAAGACAAAAGAAGCACCAAAGAACAAAGCACGAATCTCATTCTGGCAAAAACAGGGAGGGGGAACAAAAGACACAGTGGAAGTGGATGGACTACTTATAGCAATTATTGTCAAACATTTTTGCACTTCCTTCCTTAATGTAGCTCCTTTTGTACACAAAGGCCTCCAAATAGTTCTGAGAGGTTCCCTTTGTAAAACGAGGAGAAAGGAAAACTGTAATAAGACTATGCAATGAAGATAAATTTTCCCAATAATGCAAGCTACAGGAAACACATGGAGGTCAAATAAAACTATTATTTGCCTTTTCAAACACTATTTTCTTCAGCTGCTAAATAAAAACATTATGAAGCCATTTTACACAGTAAAATTTAACCTTCTATTAACCTTCCATATTAAGTAAACAAACCTTTCTAGCCAATAAGCATCATTGTGAACTCTCCGAGATGATAAGCAATACCTTAATTACATTCATTTACATGACTTTGAAATTGTTCCAGACCAAAGTCAACAACTACAAGGTCAAAGAGTATGGAAATCTAAAATAAGGAGAAATCCATAGTCGGCCAGTTCACAAGGATGGTGCAGCATCCTTTCTAACCCAGTTTGCAAAGGGTCAGGGATACCAACCAAGTACTCACTTTTCATCAATTACATTTAAAAAGCAAGTCCTCTGAAACACCAAAGACCAAGTCCATCTTTCTTTTTTTTTTTAAAGACTATTCAAAGTTGAAAGCAATGGACACTTCAGAATTGTTTTTGATGCCTAATGGCCAATCAAGCTGTATGAATACCTCATGTAAATGTTTTTTAATATTCTAAATGAAAGCCAAAACACAAAAGATACTTTAAAAAAATATATCCATACAACTGACAACTAGCAAATATTTATACTGCCTTCATACTTGGCAATGCTTAAACTGACGAGTTTACAATTTTTAGAATGCTAAATGAAAACCTTCATTATTTCACCGTGCAACACTTAGAGCAGGAAATGCTAATAATGCTTGAACAGCAATTATAAATGACTGTTGCAAGAAACTTCATAAAGTATGTTCTGCCCTGAAACAGCAGAAAAGTAGACACAGAGTCCATCCATTCCCAAGATATTAGATAATGGCTCAGGTATGATCAATAGCAATCAAATTAGCCAAAATAGAGCACACATGCATGCTGCACTAATGGATCATTTCAGGATTACATTTTGCGTATTATAACAATGAAATTATTAGAAATATACATATACAAAAATCTAAAGTACAGCTGTTGGATTTAGGCAGTCCCATAACAATACACTGCAGCTGACAACATTTTCTTACTATTAAATTAGATAAATCTCCCTGCACCCTACTTTACTAGCCAAGCACTTTTTATACAACTCTCAAGCCAACAACCTTCTGCAATTTAAGTATGATTTAGTGCAAGAGAAGCAATGAGTATTATAAAATTTATGCTTGTTCACCTTCTCTCCCCACAGAGAAGGGCAAGACGTTTTTTCATGTAAATATGCATTAGATCCAAATCATTTAAATAGATATTATTCCACAGAGAACATGATGCTGCATATGCCCATTTCAGCTCCATGTTACTAAATAAACTGCAAGATAATGATGCTGCCTTGCTCATCCTAAAGGACACTGAAAATATTTCTAGGCATTTCAAACAGAAGTAAAAGGAAGAGGCTTTCAGAAGAAGAAAGAAAAACTAGGGTGGCTCTTACAGAGCTTCCTAAAGTGAAGACAAGTTACTGGCAAATCAGGAAATCTCTTCAGGAACAGGTCACAGCTGCCACAGAAAAAATATAGCTCAGGTACATGGAATCTTTATAGTATGAATAGCAAATCATTGCTATCATCCACTTTCATTTTCTTTTAAATAGAGAAGGGAAAGATAATCGCGTTTGCAAGGAGAAAACCAAGAAACTTTAGACAGGTGACTAATTCTAAAAGTTAATGTAGAAAGGCTAAATGCAAGGTGCCAAATGCTAATTTGTCTCTAACATGTCTCAGCTATATTTAGCTACAAGTGCCACTGCTTGAATGGAAAAAAGACAGAATAGGGAAAACTTAAACAGTGTCTTAAAAATGAGAGCTTTAAGCATCACTTTCAGGTGAATGCATGTATCTCCCTGCTTTTCACAAAATGCACCGGAAGTTAATCAGCATGTTACACAAAATGCATTTTAAGTTCGCCATTTATTTCTATATCATGTATATATTAAGTGAGGAGGACTGTCATTTGACTTGAAGCTATCACATACCATTTGGGCCACAGACAGTTATCTTACAATACAGTCTGACCTCTACTTGATTTTAAAATAGGATAATCACCTTCAACTGTGTATGAACCTTGAACATTATCAAAAACAGTTTTATTGCATCAACGATTTATTAATAGTCTTATATTAATAGTAATGTAACTTTGACTTTACAAAGTCATAAAGATGACGAGAAACACAGTCAAGACTTATTGTGCTACCTATTTTATTTTAGGCTTCTAAGGCAACCTCATGACACAATCAGAAAAACTACCCTGAAAGTAAGAGCTACAAAGGAAAAACAACAGAATACGCATGTATCGTCCCAGTTCAACAGCAGAGCAGGAAGGATACAGACAGCATAATGAGTTCAGACAAACGCTGAAACCTTTCAAGTACCAAAATTGTCCTGTAGCCAACTGTGCTTGGAACTGGAGAAGTGCTCGTGCGGAGACAGGTAACTTCTGGACAAGCACACGAGCAGCGACTGCAGCAAGGAAGAGGCGTGAGCCTTACGGGGGAACGCGCTCAGCCAGACTCCCCTTCCGAGCAAAGCACTGCGAAACGCCCAAAGCCTACAGGCTCACACTCAAAACAAACCTGGGGAAGGAGGGAATGTTCCTCCCAGAGTGTTTCTGGTTCCAAACACTCACTGTGGTACCGCTGCTGTGCGGTGACTTTTAGAGCTGCTGGCCCCGCTGCACCACAGTTTAAACAAAGAGCGGCTAAGAAAGTACAACATTCTATAACTGGCATTTACAGCACCGGCCTTGGACTCCTAATCTTCACCAGACGGGCACACAAATCAATCTATCAGCTCATAAAGGTATGCTTTTTAACCTCTAAAACAGATGGGATTGGCCAGAAACGTCTGGCATGTCAAACTGCTAATCACGGCTGCCCTTTGCACAAAATAACCCACTTAAGTTGAGGCATGGTTGCACTGTAACAGACATTAGTCTGTGGGAAACCCATTTAACTGTCACATACTCCCGCCACTCTTGCTCTCCCTTAATTAAGCCTAATGCCTTATGCTTTGACCTTTTGTTCTAGCCTATTAACCCTATCTAGTACAAGTTCAAATATGTTAAACTTAAAAGTTTGCTGTGAAATATTAAATGCCAAGCTCCGGAAAGAGTGAGGGATGCTTCTCTACCCTGCAAGTTGCCAAGCCCTTTTCCAAATTTCGAAGCACTATGTTAGTCCCCAATAACAAAATAGGTCCAAACACTAATCAGTTTCATAACAAAAGAAGTGGTTTCTTCCACCAGCATAGCCTACTTTTTCCTATTCAGAGGAGAGAGGAGGGTGAGGAAAAAAAAGAAGCGAAACTTCTGTTTGCAACTTCATATCCTCAGGCTTTTGGGTTTTTATCCAACAAGAAAAGCACATGCTATCAGCCAAGATCATACTGCACTCATTTGCTGTTCTCTGAAACCCATCATTAAAAATAAGACATAATTGGTTTACAGTGACCAATTTCTCCTCAATTAAAGGCTGCCTCTGCCAACCCTCCTCACACTGAGTCACCATCTTGTTCTGTTGACAAGATAGTTACACTTACTATTAGTCTGTAATTCTCATCTGCATCTCCAGGTGAGTTGCATCCTTTGAAGTTTCTCAGACTTGCACAGACTTAAACAAAGACATAATTTATACATTCTAGCTACACACTTTCCCTTTTATGCTAGCTCAACTAACACATGGCTGCCTTCTGCTCCACTATCTCTTAATTCATGAAGGGTACACTGCATCAACAAGACCAGCAGTTACGTTTCTAAGAGCAGTACTCTTTTGGAGAAAGTCTACCCTAAGGGTCCAGAACTCTGACTTAAACAGGAACTCTAATTCCAGTGACAATAACAAACCTCTGATCAAGACACTACTGCACTCCACGATAAAGCTATTTATGTATGAAATGCAAGCTTGGTAGACCATCAGAGGTATTCCACAATTAGTGTTCCTAACTAGTAAACAAACCTATTCCTCACTCCAAAAAAAACCAAAACTAATGATAAAGCCCATAACTGCTTTGTAATATTGGTTAGAAACAGAAAACAGAATGCAAACAGTGTTGGCATTACCAGCCATGTATACACTGACAAACATGTTCTCAAATCTTTAGCTTAACCACTTTACTGACAAGCTGAATACTTGGTGCAACATCCTTGTTTACAGCTTATGCTTCTGCAACCCTGACTAAATAGAACTCCTTTTAAAAAGGGGCAACAATCTTGAACCAAACCTTTGAATTACTTTAACTGTTTTTGAAGATGTGAAAGATTTCAAAAAGCTTGTTGCTACAAAAGCCACTGTCTACTAAGTTCTATTAAAGCTATATAAGAGACCATCTGCTGCTGATCACAACAATTCTTCAGCTTTAAATTACTAATTAATTAATTATGTTTTAATTCCAAAGTGCCTGTCTTACTGATTCTGAGACCAGCAAGTAATACCATTAACTTTCCTGTAAATACAATTGCTCAGGCAACTAAGATACACTACAGTAACACTCAACTCTTTTTTTTTTTTTTTAAAGTCAAATAGAAAACATTGTGGGGAAAAAAGGGATCTCTCATACCAATTTCTGGTTATCTCCAAAGCACTGATTCTGGTTAAATCCAAATCCCTACAATTTAATAAGTGCATATATTCTCATATTTTCTAATGATTTCACTTGGCAATATTCTATTGTGTTGGAGATGCTTAAACTGCACTACATAGACCAATACTCTATTCAAGTAAAGCCAAGCAACACAGATTTATTTTAAAAAAAGATAAAAACACATCCTTGCATCTGTGTCATTGCAATGGATATGAGAAGTTCTGCAGGCTGGGATTTGGTATGACTGCCTCCAGCTTCTAGACCTTCCCTACTAATGCTCACAAAAGTTGCCACTGGAGGCAATGCAAATGAGTCCTAAGAGAGACCAGAAACAAAACAACAACTGCTTGTCAACCATTACATGCCCAAATTGTATTCTTTATGCTCATCAGCATTCTCAAGTTCTTAGGCACGCATGTAGGCCCACCGAGGACAGTGGGGCTACTCAAGTGAATAAAATGACTCACAAACCAAAGTGCATATACATAAGCAATCACTGGACAACACTCGGGGAATTATTCCCTGGTATCAAAGAAAAATAGGATTTAGGAAATGGGAACCAAGGGAGCAGATCTGAACAAAATGACAGTGATGCTAAATGTCTACAAGCCATTGCAACGTAGTATCTAATAATGATTTTACTGTGATGGTCCCTTGCCACACAAGCTCAATTTGGATCTGTTTTATTTAAAAAATAAGAGAGATGGTAACACAGTAAGTGTTATTTAATCTTCTCTTTCACTCAGAAATTACATGTAGATCAAACTCTTCACTATTTAGCTACCGCCCAAACAAGCGGGCTGAATCTTCAGAACTTAACAGCAAATTACATACAAAAAGTTCAGATGTTACAAAAATACTTATTTCTCTTTAATCAGCACACATATAAAAAAACTCCAACTCTTACAGAAAAAGAGAGGAATTACCTTGAACATTTATCACTTCAAAACATATTATAATCCTAAAAGGCTTACACATGGCACACAGATGTCTGACAGCTTTGGCAAGACAAAGAACAAACCCCAAACCAAAGAGACAAGGTAAACAACCCAAACAAATTATTTACCTTGAATGTGGTTCCATTAGGAAAGATCTTCCTTCAGGAGCCCAAGGATGCATTAATTTTCTTCCTCAAAAATTTCATGCCTGATCTGAAAAAAACAGGAAATCATCCTATGAAAGTCTGCAAACCATTCTTTCCTACTTAATATGCCTCTACCTACTTTCTTACTGTTGGTGCAACAGAAAGCAATGCTTTATTTTGCCCAGTACAAACTGCAAATAACATATTTATTTCAGAAGAAAAATGCAATTCCAAACTTCACAGATCAAAATCTTCCAGGCAGAAGCATGAGTAAAACTAGTAGAAACAACTCATGTTGTCTAGACTTGTACTGACTAAGGGGACATTATTTCTTCAAGAACAAAATCCACATTCAACTCTAAGCCAGAGTTCTCTTTTCCTGCCTTTCATTCAAGAAACAGCTGTCACATGAAAGCCCTCCTTCCTATGTAGTGGTTACTGCTTAACACTTCAAACTTGCACCCATGAACATCAAAATCAGTTTTTAAAGAGCCTCTATTAATTTACATATGCATAAGGAAAATACAAGAGTATAGTATAACAGGTGAGCATAATGCTAAACATCACAAAATTAGTTAGAAAAAAATAAATCAGTAGAAATTGTAATATTTGCTTCTGAGAGATTTAAGAATAGTATATAACACTATTTTATTTTAGTTAGAAAATGCTATCCATTACAACCACAACCTTCAAAGTTCTTCTCAGCACTTGTCTATTATTCTTAAGTGAAATTTTGCTAAAGGTTGCAAACTTACAGCTAGCCTAGATCATTCTTGTATCTACTATTTCAGCCTTGTTGTTGTGACAAGCCTCACTATTAAAGGTCATCAAGTTACCACCCAAGCAGCAAGCTTATTATGCATAGAGTTAAATTTGAATACAATAAAATACACTTTAAAAAATGAAATAAAATAGACTTTCTCCACCACTTAGCTGATCTTTCCCCTCCCTCCTCCTGCTTGTCAATGGGAGAGTTCCTCTCCTTATTTCAACACCTTTAGCTTCTGTTACCACAGAAAATGCATACAAAAGCTTTTTAAACACAGAATTCCTCTAGCACCGAGGACCCCACAAGTGGGAACAACAGAGGGGAAGGAGTGGGAAGTGTGTGGGTTGGGGGCACATCTGAGCATTTCTCCCTCCACAAAACCACTTGGGTTCAAGCCAGATTAGACAAAACATCTAACTCTGACCACTGCAGTGGGCTTGCTAACTGGGAAAAAAGATACAGGTGTTGATCAATGGGTCATCAGCCAAAAAAACACCTATTCAAAGCTTTCAGGTACATGAAATAACAGCAGCATGCTGGACTACTGCCAGCACCAAGACCCAACAAAAGATGCCCAACAACGGAGCCAATTAAGCTGGAAAATAAGTAAATACCCTGGAATACCACATGCAGACACTATTTTAAATCCTTCTTCCATATACATCACAAAGTGAAAAGGTAAGTTGCACCACAGACAGGGCACAATCCTCAACATTTGTATTCAATTGCGGGGGGAAATCTACCATCACACTAAAAATAAACGGAGAAATGACAGGTACAGTGACAAAGGTGCTAATAAACATAGTTCAAAGCCTTCTCAACTCCATTTTACTGAAAGGGTAAACAAACTGGATATGCAGTCTTTTGTGGCCAATACAGGAGGCCCCACAGAGCAAAAGAAGCACTATTAAAAAAACATACTCATCTTTTCAAGTGTCCTGAATTTGAGAAAAATAGTTAACTCCAGTATTACTATTCTATACTATAGACGTAGATAAAATGTTTTTCACCACTGATAAATGGGTGAATTTAATCATTCCTACTTCCAAGAGAAGACAGATTGCTATCTAGTAAGGAAAAACACAAAACAAGGCAGAAAAATCCACTCCATACAGTATTGTCATCAAGGTTCAATGTATAGATGGGATTTCTTTAGGTCAGCAGTTATCAGTCTTCTTTGTACTGTTCCAAGTGACTACAAAAGGTTTGTGAGACTTCAGTGAAAAGACAACAGAATTTGTTATTTCTGGGGAAAAATCCATATTCCTTCAATATGTTTTAAAAATTGAAGAGAAAAAAAACCCAAAACTTTTCTAGAATGATATTTTATTCCCAAACACTTCACATCTGGACCACTTGCTTTACACACCTTATAGCTGATTTGAATAGAATAATAGAATGTTGATTTGTTCTATATTATGGACTACCAAATGCAGGATAGGTGATGACACAAACACCACCACGAAGGCCATCTCCTGGGGCAAGAGCCATCATTTCTTTCTACATCTGAGGTAAACCCTGCTTTGACCATCACTGAAAAGGCCTTTTCAGTTCACTTTCCCTCTCTCTTTTCACAGTGGGATGGGTCACAGAGGAGAAGCAGAAAGCAGGTGGCTATGAATCTTAAAGTTTGCTATGGAAAAAAATCAGAACAACAATACCAAGTCTAGGACCAATGAGATCAAAAATACTGTTCATCTGTGAGCAAAACTTACTGCTTGGATACATTTCAACACTGAACTTCATTGACTAGTTTTTGGGACAAATTACATACTCCCTTATTTGTTTTTAAATAAAAGTTTCATCCAAGATTGGAACACATTTTACATCTAGCGCCTGATCTCTTCACGAGGACTCCTTCAACTTCCTTTCTTGAGAGGAGGAAGATCATCCCCTCAGAAGTCTTTCACAACACCGAGTTTCCTTCCTGCATTAAACTCAGCCTCTTAGAAACCAGTGACTAAAACAGAAGATCTGTAGCTTCTGCTTTTAATCTGATTTTGTCTATAAGCAAAATTGGTTTTCCTCTGCTAAAGGCAATGGTATTTAGAAATAAGTAGTATGAAAACTAAATTTCACTCAAGACAGGCAATTAAACAAGAGCAATGAGCTCCAATAACAATTTAAGTATGGGAAGACTATGCCAGGAGGGGTTTGACCCAAGCTAAGATGTCTAGCAACTGCTTCTTCCCCTTTCTACACATGAATATTTATTTACATGAGTTTTAGTTCCTATTCTCCTTTTTCAACCATCAAGCCAAGTGACCTGCAACAGACAGCCAAATAAATTACCAAATTAATTCTTTCAAGTGCTAAATAGGTCCGCTAGCATTTCCAAGTATTTGAAATAAATAATCCAGAAACCCTGAAGAGCAGACATTCATCTTTACCAAAAGAATCCCTCTGCCCACTTTTCCCAAGGAATATCTTCCCACTGGGAAATAGTAAGGTTTTCACGTGATCCCAGATGTTCACCCAAAGTACTGCCTGCCAACCCTTGTATGTTCTTTTCTAATTCAGTGTTTTCCAAAGCAGCTAGTGAAACCCCTAACACCAAAGTGTCCAAAAGCAATGCCACAGCCCTGTTAAATACCATCCCCCAAGCTCTCCCCCTCTTTGCTGCAGGCAGGCCAGCACAGCTCAGAGTTACTGTTCTTATCGTTTTGGCCTGTTGGCAGGAAGAAAGAGCAAACCACAAATGCTGTTACCATTAACCTTTTTGTCTTTAGTTCAAGACTGTTTAGACAGACTGTCAAATTTATGCTTTTTATCTTTATTGTGTATTTACGCATATTCTTTCACACCTTCTCCTCCTGTTCAGGCTTCATTCCCTACCTATGTTCCTTTCTGCTTGCCTGTCATTGCCTGCCCTCCTGAGCAGCAATGCAAAATTTGCCTTTCCTGTCCCAAAAGGGTATTTATCCTTTTAAATGCCTAGGATAGCTATCCTATTAACCCTGCCTCCTGCTCATCACCCAGCTCAGCACGTGGGAGACGAGCCCTGCCCTGCCTTCAGGCCCCAGCATGGGAGGGAGGCCACCAAAGCCCCCCCTGGGAAAGGGGCTGATGTTCCCAAACCAGGCACCCAGCTGGGAACCCCACACCCTCCCCAGGCTCCCTTCTGGATCCCCTCCACTCCCTGTACATTCCCACCCAGGAAAAAGAAACACAACCACAAGACTTTTGGGGTCTGAGGTACAGGCAAGCTCTGAAGACCTATTCGAAAATGATAATTCATACAAATATTATGGTCTTCATGTCTTCTCTGATAGCCCTGCAAGGAGGTGTCAAGCACAGCCCTAGAGTAGGACAGCTGACTGCAGGAAATGCAATTCCCTGGCTTTGCCTTGGGCAAGTTTATACATGTGCTCGGCACAATGCAAAACAAGAGTTTATTTTTTATTATAGTCATGGCCCGCACTGTCAATGGTAGAACTAACAGTGTTCCCACTAATAATGATAATAAAGCTGGCATTATATAAACTTTTTGCCAATGTTCAAAGCCTGAAAAATAAAGTTAGCTCTGAAGAGACAAAATAATCTTTAAGCAAGCAAGACTTTGTCAATTCTTTTAAGCAAATCCCGCAATAAGCAAAACCACAGGCAAATACGATCACCATAAAGTTAATTCATGTTTGAGTTCTATAATCTTTACTGAATCACTTAAAAAAATTTTCCTTCCTGCCTTTTACAGAACAAATTTACCCCAAACACAACTATCAAACACTGCAGGTGATACAGCCAGTGATTAGATCACCCTTTTAAGTTTACAATATAAAAACATTATTTACTTCTTTATCAACATAGTTTTTATGACTATAATAAATTTTGGTTAGCACATCTCTCACTTTAGAAAAAGATACAAATATGGGGAGCAGAAAAGTAGAGCATGTTTTCATCTGCAATTTCCTACCCCAAGGCTAACAGGGGAAAAAAACCCCAAAACCTGAGTCCAGCACGGTTTGGCATTTGACTGCATGTTGTATTCTGTGCACGCATGGCCTACAAAACCCTGAAAGCCATTGATAGCCTTGCTCATTAGATGACCCAGAAGCATAGGCCAGTCTAGCAGCAGGTCAGATTTCACCCCTGCCCAAAACATGCAGTCACTACTCCTTGCCTCTTCCATCCCCCTCACAGAACACAAGCACCCTTACCCATGCATTTCACTCATGACTAACTCGCTGTCTTCCTTTGGAGACCATGTCAATTCCACCTCAGGAGACCACTGGCAGAACAACAAGTCGAACTTCTCGACCACAAGTTTGGGAAGACAGCTGCCTCAGACAGCAAAAACCCCAAACCTGCCTCAACACCGTTCTCGTTGAGAACTTTTGCCTTCCAAGATGTTAGCTACTGATGCCCATATAGTAAGAATTACTCAGATGCCAATAAATCTGATCCCATGCACAAGATACCCTCAGCTCAGAGAGCTTTTGTCATCTGGCATCTCTCATGTGTTCAGTCAGCCCTAGAAACAGTAAATCGCATTTGAGAATTAAAGAAAATGTTTCCTACTCGCTCAGGAATACAGCACCCCCTTTCCACAAGTGACTGCTTCCTCCCCATAGGTCTTCGCAGATTGGATTCGCACTCTTTGTTAAATACAGCTTTACGGTATCTCTGAACATTTATAGTGCCATGACTCAGTTAAATTCTAATCAGCCTGTGAGCTGTCTGACACTGCAGCAGGTCCCCTCAAAATAAAACAAGGAATAATATAGTCTACAGATTCCAGAGAGATGAGGCAAAAGAGGAAAACTTCCACTTCAGCCTTCTTAACAACAACATAATCCCAAAGCTAGAAATCCCACTGTTTTTTCCAACACCTTCAACACGTGTCAAGCATTTCAGCTGAATCCTTCTTTAAATTTAAAGCACAGTAAATCACCGGGATACACAAGACATAAGAAGAAAGGCGCAGCACAGACACAAGGCTGTCTGCTCGCTGAAACGCTGCCCCTCGTTTTGCCTCTAGTACGTTTCCTTAGGTTTCACTACCTCCCAACTTAATCACCCACTGACACTTAGAAAGAAGAGCCACAAACAACGTGTTCCGTAGGGAGAAACGGAAGGTGGAAGTGGGGGGAGAGAAAAAATTCTAAAATTCACCTTTAGAGGGCTTCGGGGACACAAAAAAAAAAAAAAACACAACCACGTCTGGAAAAGTAACCTTTAGTCTAGAAGGGAAACAGCGACGTCCCTAAGGAGCCCGAGGCGATGAGAAGGCATCTTTGGGGGGCGCAGGGAGCCGAGCCCGAGCGGCGGCCGAGCGGGGCCGGCCCCGGGCTGGCTGCT